>MU226458.1:393917-542112 GCA_018584345.1 Thuja plicata
CAATTAGGAAGAGAAATTTGCCTAGTACAATAGGACTTTGATGATGAGAAAATGCACCAAAATTGTTTAGAATTGTGAGGTGCCAATTTTGGGGTGTTACATTTTGCCCCTCTTTGAATTGATGTGCGAGCAGTGCATTGATTCAAAGAATAGTCTGATGTGAAGATGAAGATTTTGAGAGTCTAGTTTAGGTTGCCAAGACACCGATCAGATCGAGAGTCAGAACCACCTTCAGAACGAAGCATGATTCTCTGAAGTCTAAGTTAGATTGCAAAGACAATGGTCCGAATACCACTTGAGAGAAGATCGGAATCAAGGTTAGATTGCCCCAATGTCCAATGATAACTGATGAAGATCTAGGACTATCTCTAGAATCAGGGTTAGATTCCCCCAATACAAAGGTTATCCTTCCGAGATCCAGGTTAGGTTGCCTAGATAACGGTCTAAAGAGTTTTTGAGAGCCATCTTCAAAATGAAGCATAAATTTTAGGAATTAGGGTTAGATTGCCCCAATACCCAATGAGATTTCAAGAATCATCTCCAGAACAAAGCTTGATCCTTGAGGATCCGAGTTAGATTGCTCAGATACCTAGAAAGATAGATGGCAAGATGACAAGATGTGAGGCATCAAGATGCCCCTAGAGATTCAAGATCATGGAATATCCAATTTTGACCATAAGGTACAAAAAATTGAATATGCCCCAAGTGATGAGATGCCCCTAGTGATGGGGACTTTAGATTCAGATCAGATTGATTTGAGAATGATGTGAGAAGATTTAATGATGCAATCATCCTGCCCCCTCGGGAGTGAAATCGAAAAGATGACACATCATAATGATGATCAAGAGCAAGAAATCGTAGATAGAAGCAAGATTGAAGATCCAGAGATATCAAAGATAGATCAAGAGAAGGCAAAATTGATGTAGAGCGATCGGAAGGTCCTGTTGACTAGATTTGACCATAGTGGACCAAGTTTGACCAAAATTGACTAGAGTTGACTTTGATGAAAATATTGTAGAAAGCAAGAAAATGATGATGAGATATGATTCTAACAAGAAAGCAACGTCAGAAAATTAACTGCACAAGTGTCCGATCACGTCGATCCCAAAATTTTAAAACACGATTTTGAGCTGCTTAGGAGTGTCAGATTTTGATTTCGATCACGAAAAATGGATTGAGCATGGTCAATTGTGCAGTCAAGAGGAATCCAGGACAAAAGATGAGAACCTTTGAAGAATGAGAAGACAATGAAGAGAGCACCAAAACTGTCGCTATGCAAGCTTAAAATGCGAATGCAAGCCTAAACTAAATGCAACCCTGGGACTTGGTTGTTGGACTCATCGCATAATTATCATCATCAAGTATTTTGGAACATTGGAGTCAATACAATCCTCACTGGTGCCACTGTGACCATGAGGATGTGTATATGACTTTCATTGGATAAAATGTAGGAAATAAACATAAGCACCAGGGCACAAAAGCCAAGATGACATGAACATTGTTTCCAGTTTGATATAGTAAGAGTACACAAGTAAACAAATAGAGAAATAATAGTCAAGGAGAAAGTTCTCCCCTTGGCGTACAAATAAACAAGATTGAGGGATGTGAGGCTTTTTCACCTTAATGAGGAAGCTCTTATCACATACACCCTGTTTATTTGACGTTGTCGGATCATCAAAACCACACCCACAAGCAGTAGACAAAGAAAACATCAATGAAATTCATGAGAAAAGACAGCATACAAAGAAAGATTCAATCATAGCTTAGCATGTTTCAAAGTTTACTAATGTGTCTAGGTTTAGGGTGTTGGAAAACACCGTTGTGATTGTGATTGCAATGTGTTTGACTGCTATCGAGAAAGGTTTACGTTGCGATGTATCCAATGTGTGTTTAAAAACATGGATGTGTCCAAAGAGAGTGTTGAAAAACACTATTTGTTTGGGGTGTTGAGAAACACTAGTTTGTGCTAGTAGATAGTTGTCCTTTAGAACTGACAAGATTACTGACTCAAGTGTGAACTGAAGAGGCGATCAAAGTGGAGAGCCATGCCCCCAAGTAAAAAACGGATTGATGTCAGATATGTTGATAGCGAGTCGATGTGAGAAACCTCAGTAATACAGTGATAGTAGGAAGACGTAGTGAGGACCACTGGTGACTGATGCAAGAAATATTCTCAAGTATAAAGATCAATGTGAGATATAGGCATCAGCAGGCAGACTCAGTGAGAACCACTGGTGACTGATGCGAAGAGGAGAAAGACTTTGAAAGATAGGACAATGCCCCCTAGACCAGGAAGATGCCCCCAAGTGTGACCAGTTTCAATCCATGTGAAGTCAAGAAAAATATCGAAGATGATTGAGGGCGAATGCATGAGCGAGCAAACTAAAGCAGGAAAGCAAACTATAGTAGGAAAGAAAACTGAAGCAGGAAAGCAGGAGAGAAAATTGCAAGAAAGCCAAGAGATGTCGCGATAGATAGAGCATTGCAGAACAAGAGGCGCTTGTTTACCAGGTTTTCACCATCTTGGTAGAAATTCTATTTTTTCTACCATGACGCCTGTTTACCAGGTTTTCATCAATGGCACATTTTTCTCTTTTTTTGTATTTTCCATTTTTTCAATTTTTTTATATTTTTTCAATTTTTTTGGTATTATCAAGGTGCCTGTTTACCAGGTTTTTACCAAGATAATAGATACATCAAAGTGCCTATTTTCCAAGTTTTCACTAAGATGATCATTTTTTCAGGACATTTTCTAATTTTTTTGGATTTCCTCATAATAGAGTATGTATATGAGCATTCAGAAGACATCTCAACTGTAGAATTTCTTTAGATGAAGAGCGTTGATAGGCTCTTTGAGTTGTTCCCCCTCTATGGTAGAGAGCTGGTAAGCGCCAGACCCAAATACTATAGTGATAACATATGGACCAAGCCAGTTTGGTTCAAATTTTCCTATCTAGACCCGCTGCTATTGATTCTTGGGGTTCTCTCTCAGGATGAGATCACCCAATTGGAATTCTCTTGGTCTGACCTTCTTGTTGTAGCTTTTAGATATTCTCTTCTGATATGCTCGAAGATGATCAAACACCACTTTCCGACATTCATCCAGTAGTTCAAGCTCTTGTAGCCAAGATATTATGATATCATCATCAATAATGAGGCCCTTTAGAGAGACTCGCAAGGTGGGAATCTCAACCTCAATAGGCAGCACTGCATCCACACCATAAACTAGAGCAAAGGGCATGGCCCCTATTGGTGTTCGTATACTGGTGCGATAAGCCCATAAAGCCAGATTAATCTGGAGATTCCAGTCTCATCCATATTTGTGTACTGTACGGTGTAGGATCTTGAGAATTGTCTTTTTTGAAGCTTCAGCCTATCCATTACCCTGAGGATAATATATAGAAGACCAGTGCTAAATAATCTTGAGCTTAGTACATAAATCTTTCAGATATTTTTTCTTGAATTTCCCCCCATTGTCAATAATTATTGATGAGGGTACACCATATCTACAAATGATGTAGTTTAGTATAAACATGGCTACCGACTTGCCATTAGCTACACTGAGAGGTACTGCCTCAACCCATTTGGCAAAATAGTTTGTAGCAGTAATGATGTATTTATGTCCCCTCGAAGAAGATGGATATATCTTACCCACTAAGTCGAAGGCCCACTGTTGAAATGGCCAGAAAGTAATGAAGGGAATAAGCTCCTTGACTGGAGTATGAATCAGATTACCATGTAGTTGACACTATTTGCAAGACTTAGCAAACTGTGTAGCTTCTTTTTCCATATCCGTCCAATAGTAACCAGCTCTAATAATTTTACGAGCCAGTGTTAGACTATTTGAGTGAAACCCACAGACACCTTCATGTACCTCTTCTAACATGTGCTTGGACTCATCAGGTTCTAAACACCTAAGGAGGGTACCGTCTAGACCTCGTCTATATAATTCATTAGCTACAATGACAAACCGTGAAGCACTGCAGATTAAGTGATGTTTCTCATTTTGAGTATATGTGTTAGGAATAATTTGGTCATGAAGATAAGAGTAGATATGGTGGTAGCAGGATGAGTCATGTCCAATGACTGAACAGATCATCCGAGAGTTAGGGGAATCATAGGCAGGGTAGCATAACGTCTCCACTAGGAATTCATGTCTGAAGTCATTTTCTAGCATTTGTAACATAGAAGCCAGAGTAGCCATGGCATCAGCTGCTTTATTATCCACCCTTTGAATTTGCTGGAAAGTAACATGTGCAAAGTATTTCTTAAGGTCATCAACCATATTTTTATAGGACACCAATTTTTCATCTTTTGTTTGATAGATGTCATTCACTTGATTGATAACCAATTGTGAGTCTCCAAAGACCTTTAGCTCATCAACATGCCATTCAATAGCAATCTTTAATCCATTAATCAAAGCTTCATACTCAGCAGTGTTATTTGTGCAAGGAAACATCATTGTGTATGCCTTTGTTAATGAATACCACTGAGGTGTAATTAACAAAATTCTAGCACCTAACCCCTGCTGGGTGAATGATCCATCAAAGAACATGGTCCATGACTGATTTGTAAGAAGCATGATGGACTCATCTAAGAATTCAATCCTTAATGTTTGATGATCTGTAATAGGTGCCTTAGCCAACTGATCTGCTATCGCTTTCCCTTTGATAGCTTTTCTCTCAACATATTCAATATCAAATTCACTAAGGAGCATGACCCATTTAGCTAGTCTACCTATGAGGGTAGCTTTACTAAGCAAGTATTTTAATGGATCAATTTTAGCAATTAGCCTAGTGGTGTGAGAAAGCATATAATGTCGTAACTTCTGGGAAGCAAACACCACTGCTAGGCAAGCTTTCTCAATTATAGAATAATTCATTTCATAAGAGACCAATGTTCTGCTGATGTAATAAATTGCTCTTTCTTTATTATTTTGATCTTCTTGGGCCAATAGAGCACCCAGAGATATTTTTGTAGCTAAGATGTATAAGATCAATGGCTTCCCATGAATAGGAGGTATTAATATAGGCAGATTGGCTAGATATTGTTTGATCTGTTGAAAACCTTGTTCACATTCTTTGTTCCATTCATAAGTCACACCTTTATGTAGAGTTCTAGTAAATGGTTGTGACTTGTTGACTAGCTGCGAGATGAAGCGCCAGATAGATTAAAGCCGACCTTGAAGACCTCTAATTTTTCTGATATTGTGAGGTGGAGGCATTTCTATGATAGCTTGCACCTTCCCAAGATCCACCTCGATTCCCTTCGCAGAGATGATATAACCAAGTAATTATCCTGAAGTAACCCCAAATGCACATTTCTTAGGGTTACGACACAGTCTGAATTTTTCCATACGATCTAGTATAGGACCTAGATCAGTGAGATGTGTCTTCCTATCCATACTTTTAGCAAGCTTGTCATCCACATAGTCCTCCATTGTCTTATGCATCATGTCATGAAATATGGTAGTGATAGCTCTCTGATAAGTAGCTCCAGCATTTTTTAGAGAAAAAGGCATAACATTCCAGTAGAAAGTACCCCATGCACATGTGAAAGCAGTCTTTTCTTGGTCTTCTGGTGCAATTTCAATTTGGTTATAGCTAGATAAACCATCCATTAGAGAGTACATCGCATACCCTATTGTCATATCTATAATCATATCAATGTTGGGAAGTGGAAAATCATCTTTTGGACATAAATTATTCAAGTCCCTAAAGTCTGTGCAAACTCTGATAGATTTATCATGTTTAGTCACTGAGACTATGTTAGAGATCCACTCTGCATAATCAATTTCTCTAATGAACCCAGCTTTCAGGGGTTTCTATACTTCTGCTTTGACAAGTAAAGCCACATGTGGATGCATCTTCTTAAGTTTTTTCTTGACTGGTTTCACACCTGAAGCTATTGATAAGTGATGAATAATAAGATCAGGATCTACACCAGGCATGTCAGACTATGTCCACGCAAAATTTATCTTTTTCTCCTTGAAGAAATCTGTGAATTCCTTGAGTTCTTTTTCAGATAATTACTTAGCCACATGAATGATGTGTGGATTTTCTTCTGTACCCAGATTTACTAGCTGAGTTGGCTCAATTAGCACCGATGAGCGTTCTTGGAAATGACCCGGAAGCGCATTGAGTATCTCATCCTCAGGTGACTCAAAGAGGTTTTCACCTTCGAATACGTCTTTTCTTTTTACTTTTTTTGGCTCTGACACTACCACAATGTGGTTTTCACCATCAGAGTGCCTATTTTTTCTTCTTTTAATTTTATGACTAAGATACTTGATATTAGCCTCGGTCATGTTGACACTTTCTTCACTAGTAGAGGAAGTTACAGGTTCAACGATGTGAAGATAGCAGGCTAGAGCATAGTCATTCTGGAATGTATGGACTTCATTGGATGAGGTAGGGGAATTCCAGTCTATTAGCTTGGGATGTTGGAGTGAGAGAGAAGTGGCAGGTTCAAGTGCATTCACGGTATAGTCATTGAAAGTGTTGACTAGTAAGCTGAGAGCTAAATCGATCTCATCCAAAGGTGTGTTTGAATCCTTTTAACTCCTAACGACCGAAGTAGAAGACATGTTGACATTTATGGATTCAGACTCATTAGACCTTTCACTAGACCCCTCACTTATGTTGATAAGATTTTCATAGGATCCTTCTGACAAACTGTCGAACTCATATTCATGAGAATCTGTGTCCAAACTCTGACTAGGATGTTTTCACCATGAAGGCTTGGGAGTTCTTGCAACACCAGCCTGTTCTTGTGCCAACTGCTCTTGAAATTATGGCGGTATGTACCCCTCACCTTGGAAATTAGTGTCTTGTAACACTTTCCATTGTTCATAGGTTAGTGCATCAAATGGAGTGGTTTTATCAAAATCATTGTCAGTCTCAACTGTACTGGCACACAATACAAAATTATCTGGCTCAGCAAAGAATGCTACCAGGTCTGGAGGAATGGGGTAAGGAAAGCAATCCTCATCGGAGCTATCTTCTATGGTATCAATTGTAGCTGTGCCTTCAGGTTCTGGTGAAGGATCCAATTTTGGCACAAATTTGTTAATCCCTAAATGGAATGAGATCTTCTTGAAGCCTAACCCAGTTGTGTCTTTCATCTTTTGACCCATAGCTTTAATAGGTTCCACTAAACCATTACCATTCACCCCTATTGGACCACTCCCTTTGTATCCAAAGCATTTCATAATCTTAAGACCTTCTCTATTGGGATTTAGTTCATGAGCTAGAGAAACTTGTTCAGATATGTTTTTTCCTTTGCAAAGCCAAGCTTTAATAGCTCTTTCCTCATCTTCATCTTCTAATGGTGTAGAAGCCCGTACAAAGGCACCATCATAAACTATCTCAGGAGGAGTAGAAGATCTATTGTTCTCAAAAGGTCTCCCATAAGAATGAGGAGACAAAGGTAGAGCTGCTAATGATAGCACAGGTTCTATTTGATACCCCCCCATGCCTATGTCTTTGATCTTCAAAGTTTTTTCCATATCTCTAAGCTTGGAGTCATAGAACTCTGTGTATTCTCTATTAGTCAGAACAAGACTATCAGTTGGCTGTGTGAGCGCATTACAAGAAGAGCCCATACTAGCAGGAATTGTCACCTCTGTGCCTTGGAAAGGAAACTTAATGCACTGATGGTATGTAGAGGGAACCACTTGCATCTCATGGATCCACGGTCTTCCCAGCAAGATATTATATGCAAGAGGAAGGTCTAGCACCTGACATGTGACATCTCTTTCAACTGGTCCAACCTGAATGGGTAGCATGACTAAACCTTTATATTTTCTCTCTTCTTCATCATAGGCCTTGATAGTAATTCTCTTGCAAGAATCTATGTGATCTTCGTCATAACCTAGTTGAGAAAGAAAGTGAGCAAAGCAAATATTGAGACCAGCGCCATTATCAATAAGCACGCGCCAAACTAGTTGTTTGCCAATCATGACTTCTATATGCATAGGAGCATTATGCAGGTGACTAATTGAGTGATCATCTTCCTCTGAGAAGGAAAAATAATGCAGTGAATTCAAGTGACCCACCATGGATTGAAACTGATCCAGATTGATGTCTTTGGGGACATTATCTTCTGTAAGAGCTTTATCCAGAATCTACCTATGAGTAGGCGAGATCTTCAATAGCTCAAAGATGGTTATTTGAGCATTGGTTCTTTGTAGCTGGTCTAGAATGTTGTAACCAAAAGTAGGAAGCATAGGGACCACTTTTGTGGTCTTGTTGGCAGAGCCAACAATAGTTTTATCTGCGGGTTGTTTCAGTGTGGATGTAGCAGTAGGAGGGTCAGGACCCTTGATAGTGATTTTAGCACAGGATCTAGTATTGACATTTACGCAATCCTAAGATAGTTCAGATTCAGATGATCAAGACCTAGGGCCTCTAAAGACAAACGAGGTCTTAGGCTTAGGATCATCCCCACTCCCCTTGGTAGTAACCACATTACAATACTCAACTCCAACAGGTTCGATCATATTGATGGCATTGTCATAAGTGGCATGTGCGTAGTTAACCTTGGCATTATTGTTCTTAGTGTTGGAAGACTCGCCTTTCTCGTAACGAGGAATGGGATCTTTAAATGCCTGGTGATATAAATTCTTATTATGATTTTCCACAACAATGACCTCATTATCAATCAAATCTTGGACTTTATGCCGCAACTGAAGACAAGTAGCAGTCTTATGAACCTTGTTTTGGTGATAGTCATAGTATGCATTTGCGTTCAACCAATGGGGTCATGGTTGCAGATTGTATGTACGCTTGTCCAAAGGAGTGAGAATCTAATTTCGCACTAAAGTCTTGAAAACTACATCAAGCGGTTCTCCCAAAGAGGTAAATTCACACTTGGGCTGAGGGGCCCAAGGTTTATTGCCAGAGAATCTAGAAGGCGGTTGAGTATTTGTTGTAGCCTTTTCAATAGCTTTGGTTGCCTGTATACCAGAAGTGAGATTGAAGACCAATTTTGAAGGAGCCGGGGTCACATTGTCAACCACTCCATCATTCACAACATCTCTATTTTTGTTGACAAACTTCCCTTTATCTTTGTTGGAAGAGGAGGAACCTTGTTTGTTGTCTTTATACAAAGTCAATTCACCTTTCTTAACCATAAATGCCTCTATACTCATAGCTTGCTTTATCATGTTTTCAAAATTAAGGGGGCCTTGAAGTTGCACTTGATACCCAAAATTAGGGGTGAGATTATCCAAGAAGATATCGAGTTTCTCAGATTCGGGTATTTTGCGGGGATACTTAGTACAAAGTTGTTTCCATCTCTGGAGAAATGTTAGAAATGTCTCCCCTTGTCTTTTCTTGAGATTGCAAAGGTCCCTGATGTTGACGGGATGCTGTATGTTGTGAGAATAGTGTTGCATAAAGAGATTGGAAATCTCATCAAAAGTTTTGATGATGGTGGGTAGTCGAGAAAACCACTCCATGGTAGGTCCACCCAAACTTTGGGGAAAGAGATTCATCAAATAGGTTTGATCATGAATAAAATCCATAGACAGGGCCCCAAATTCTCTCAGATGGTCCTAAGGATCAGTAGACCCAAGTATTTATCATATTTAGGGAGTTCTACACCTTTGGGAAAAGGTGGCATATGAAGACTCCTATCAAAAGGAAAAGGACAAATACTTTCCATCATGAATTGTTGTGTTGGTTTGTCCTTATCCTTCATAAGTTGGCTAATTTGATTTTTCATATCTTGAATCACCTTATGCAATTTGGTAGTCTCACTCTCTTCTTCCTTAGCCACAAGTGTTTCCACTTGGAAGTTTGAGGGTAGCTTAACTCCTTGTTTTTCCAAATCTAGAAAATATTTCTCTTTATCTTGTGCAAGGAGTATTTCCATCATCTTGATGAGAGCCTTATTAGATTTTGCAGCATCTATGTCATTTTGAGTTATTGGCTCGTCATCATTACCAAGGATCTCGTAAATGCTTTGACCCTAATCTTGACTCTGGTCATATGGAGGAGGGCGATTATGATGGTGCTCGCCTTGTTGACCTTGATAATTTTGAGATTAGTCATGACCATCATTGTATTGATCTTGCGTGTAATCAAAAGGAGATGCCATGTCGTTGATGGGAGATTGTGTCGTGTGCACAGCTTTAGTATGAGTGGGTCTATTAAGTCGAGCAGTCATGGTCAATGTAACCTTTGGCGGATCAAAGGGATTGATAGGATCAAAAGGATTGATATGTTCAAAAGGATCACTAAGGCAATGAGGATCGTTAATAGGATCAACCCAAACATGTGACTTTCTAAAGCTTTGTTGATCTGAAAATGAATTATGTTGATCTTGAAACAAAGGATTAGAGCACAGCTGAAACACTGGTTTCTGATTTGGAATAGGATTTGTACTAAGTGTAGAAGAAGAAATTGAAGATCCCTCTTGACTATCAGGTTGAATGATAGATTCAGAATGATCTTTTCCTTGATTACGAGGTTTACTCTTACTGGTTCCAGAACCAAGAATAGGGAATATATTACCGCTTCTAGTCGTAACAGGCATAAATGAAGATGAAATGAGAGAGGACCTAGGATCCAACTCAGAACTCTATCTCTAGAGATATCAAAAAGGAGATAATAGGCTAGAACAACCAAGATGTGAGATACACCCGGCACGAATCATCAAGAGTATGGCTAGAACAGCCGAGATGTGACTATCGCGTTGCAAGGTACAAAAACACAGAAAAGACAGGACAAAGACAAAGAGACAAGATGAGTTTGAGTAAGAATCAATCAGTTTGCAACTTGAAACAACCAGTTTCAGACTACAGACAACAAGGAAACAGGCAATCAGACCTCAGGCAAAAGTCAGATCAGACAAAAAAATCATCAGTCAGTGGGAAAAAGCTCGCTATTTTAGGACACTAGGCTATAGATTTGTGTAAGGAAGTGTTGTTTCACACGAGGAAGTGCTCAATTGCGTGCAATAAAATGCAAGCTCATGTGAGGAAGTGCTCAATTTTTGAAATCTCACATGAGAAAACTCCAGATTTTGATAAACAAACTCAGTTTTTGAGATAAAAACCAGATTTTGAGACACAGTCAGGACCATTCTCTGACAGAATTTTCAGATTTAGGGTAGTTTTATGATGATATAGATCAGCAATCTCAGTTTCAAGGTGACAAGCACTCGTTAACAAGCACGAAGTTTCAATCAAACAATAGTGACACAAGCAATAGTCGTAAACAGTTCTACCAAGGACAAAGCAACTTGGCAGAATCATGGGAGTCTTTGTTTGATCATGATTGGACAGTTTAAGACTTGAAACAAACACTTAGTGATCCCTACAAAAAAAATGGTGGAGAAGACAAAATTTGTGCCCCGCTATCTTATGTGTATGCGTGCACCTCACACAGATGTGTCACCCTCGAGAGAGCGCCCTTGTTTTGGGTGTTTCCAAGGACTAAGTATATATGTTCAAAGGTTACCCTTAAAGTAGGGGCCAGTGTCATATACCACTTCAAGCATCCAGGTGCATACCTATGTCGAGAATCTAGGGGAGAGATTCTTCCCTCTCCCTGCGCACAGATTATGTCTTCTTTTGGAGGTGATCCGAGTAGGCATCTAACTAAGAGAGTTTTTAGTGGGCTTCCATTCACAATAACCTCTAGTGCCTCTGATACAGAGTTGGAGCCTCGCAGCCACACCAACACTTGAAAGTCATACACCCTTGCAAGCAAGGCTGGGAGCGGCGCCGCTCAGTACAACAAACAAGGCTTTCTCAATACGATAGTCAAAATCATGAGAAAGAAGTTACCATGGATTTGGATTCTTTGGACTCAACAAAGCAGACTTTATTATAGTGAGGTGGAATCACCAGCGATAGGTGTGTACTCACTTGGGTCGTTCTCAGAGGTTCAACTTCTGGTAGGCCCTCTAAAGGTGACACAACTTGGCTTGGATTCAAGGGTTTGATTTTCTGATTCTCTCAAAGAGAGAAGAGCATACTTCTCTACCTCTTCACCTTACCCAGAAACTCAAGACATGTTCATCACCGAGATAGCTTCACTCCACCAAATCCACAAGCCTTTGGGTTTCTAATTCTCTCAAAGAGAGAAGAGCATAATCCCCTAACAAGTAGATGTGTTAAATATTCACTATCTTGCTCTGCTTCCCCAGGTATCTGTCATTCTAGCAACATCTGGGTCTCTGTTTCATCCATGGGCATCACTTCCATGTAATGAAGAGCCTATTCTCCTACTTTGCTATCAGGACCCTTAAGAAATTTTAACAAAGCTCTATTTAAACTATGTGAAAGAAAAATAGTAAACAAACACAACGTTTTTAATATGCCTTTGACAACTGTCCTGCAAGCAAATCGTTAGCAAGTTTTTATGATCTTTGACAAGCGACCTGCAGACCACTTTTATGCTGTAGCAGAAATCAGAAGCATGAAATCAACAGTAGAAAGTAAATGTCAGAAAATGATAATAGTAAATTGCATATTCTAGAAATTTAATGACTGTCTATAAAACTTCACGCGAGATAGTATATATCTCCGCACGAGAAAGTGTAGGGACCTGTGCGAGATTTGTGTTTCCTCGTGCGAGAGTGCCATTGGGAGAAAAACTTCTTGCGGTTTGATCTGAAATGCCGCGCAAGATTCTATACCAGTGATGTACGGACGTACGGCAGAGTTCAAATTACTGTCAGAAAATTCTGAGAGTGAGGCCAAAAATCATTTTTTCTACCCCACGGTGGGCGCCAAAATGTGTGTGCTTGAATGTGACCTCTAAATCAGACACAAACTCAATATAGTCCTTACTCAATCATTGAATTTGCAAATATGAACATGAATTGTCCATTTCACAAACTTGATTGAAGTGACCTATTGCCTCCTATTTAGTTGGGGATGTTAAATTTACTCTCAGAACGAGAGCCAACAACCTTGACCATTGCTAAAATGGAGGATTTAAAGCATGAGAGATGAGAAAATTTTCATTAATCTAAGAATGAAAATGCCATTTAATCTAGAATGATATGCAGATTTAATTGAATTAAACTAGAACAATAATCAAAATACACTAGCCATGAGAATGCAATTACACTAAATGAGATTTAAACTAAAAATGTAACAAAAGCTATGAAATATGAAATAGGTGAGACAAAAATTAACTACAATTTTGATGCTCTAAAAATTGATCCTCTCAAATGAAGAAAATGAGGCCCATAATATAGAACAACCTAAGAAGGGGATGAAGAGTTTCTTGAAAAGAAATGGCTGACTCTTCATCTCCATGGAGGAAGGTGAGGCAATATTGAGGAATTATTTAATTAAAGAGATGAATTATTTCCACATGAGTGGCTTTTCATATGGAATTATGTAATTCTTTTTTAGGATAATCCATTCAAATAATTAAATAACTATTCAATTCCTTTTGATGTGTATTAGCTAAAGGGGGTGGAATTAATTTAATTTAAAAGAAATTAGGACTTTAGAATTAAATTAATTAATCATAGGGTTTTTTAGCTAAGAAACTTTGATAATTTAGGAATTAAATATAATATGAGATTTATGCAAATTCAGGTTTTCTGCATTTGAGACCAAGTCAATTAAAGTCAATTAGGAAGAGAAATTTGCCTAGTACAATAGGACTTTGATGATGAGAAAATGCACCAAAATTGTTTAGAATTGTGAGGTGCCAATTTTGGGGTGTTGCACATCTGTCCTCCTCTCAAATTTAATCTGCACTTATTCCTTCTTTTCCTTTCTAAAATTTTAACTTATTTTGTCTTCTCAAAATCTGACTTTTCTCTGTCGGTGGTTTCAAAATCTGATCTTACTTGTCTTCAAAGTCCTCTTAAAACTGATTCATTTTACAAATATCTGACTCCATTTATTTTTTCAAAGTCTGAACTTATCCTCTGCAAGTTTGATTTTAGTCTTTAACTGAGAAATATCATCTTTAAATCAGATTTGATTTTCCTAAAAGAACTCATCTTATTCTCTGAGAAATATCTTCCCTGTAAGCTCCTTTGTCAAGTTTTCAAATAAAGTATATATATTTGTCCCATTCTGTGCAAATCTAATCTTCATAATCTAATCCTTGTTCTCTCCAAATCTGATCTTCATTTCCTGAGAAAAATATCCTCAAATCTGATCTTTCTTTTGTAAAAATTTGATTTTCCATCTGTTCAAAAATCTCTGGGAACACATTTCAAGTTTCGCAATAAAATACTATACAGTTTTTAAATTCTTTTAAAATTTATCCTGTGCACATTCCTATGCCTTGAAATTCTCAATTTTTGACATTTTATCTAGAATTCACCAGAATTTGACATGTGGCATTCACTGGTTAGTTTCCCCTAACTGGTCTTTCACTCCATATTTAACCCTGGTCACTTTTACTCCTTGTCTCCAAGTCTCCTGATATCTTAACTAACCATGGTTTAATCTAGAGACCCGGCGACCACCTCCTCAATCTCCAAGTCTCTTGATTTTTGTCACTTAACATTTAATATCTGGTGACCACGCAACTCAGTTAGTCTCCTTGTCTCCTGATTTATTTTCACTAACTGTCAGCATCTGGCAACCTAGCGACTAACAGCTAGTGGTTAACTCGGCGGTTAGTCTCCAAGTCTCTGAATCCTGGCGGTTATTTGCTCTTCATCTCCTAACTTTACAACTGGTTTCCATGTGTCACCTACGCCATGTGTCACCTACGCCATGTGTCTGCCACATCACCGCTTTTCTACAAAATTGGGTCACCATTTGGTCGCTAGCATGGAAATCGAGGTGCCAATCACCTGTGTGCGTGGATAGCTTCCTCTTTGCTTCACATTTCATATGTTTGTGTTTTTTCTTATAAACATTGGAAATTTTTGTTGCAGGGTGCATGTGGGATTAAGTTCCCTTGTAGTTTTTAAAGACTTATTCATTTTCGCCCAAAATATGGGGGTCCCACCGTGCATTAAGTCATCCAACTAAGAGGCCCACCAAGTGGTCTCTTAGCTCTTTCTTCAAATCATAATCTATGTGTTTTAATATATAAATATCAAAAATGTCTGCTCCTTGGTGAATGTGGGATATATGCCTTTATGCATTTTTTAGTCTTACAATCCTCTCCAGATGTTGTGCACCTTTTGATGTTTGCATAGTTGTTTTTCTGTATTTAAAGCTTGAAAAACTTCAACCATCACCTCCCAATCTCGGCGCTGGCTCCACCTATGGAAAGCATTTTTCTTTTTTAATGTTTAAACAGCTCCTCCCAAAATGGTGTGCAGGTTGCTGGTAATGCAAGTTTTAAAATGTCTTTGTTTCAATCCTCCATCAAATTGTTGCGCACCAAATCAATGTAGTTTTACTTTTGAAAAAACTTCAAACTCCCACCATATGTCTGCGCACTATCCAACATGTTTATCACTGGCTAACATGGTAATGACACATGCCCCTTTCAAATTCATCGTAGACCTTGAGGAAATAAGACTTGTTGTTTTAAACTCCTTCAATGTTGTGTGGTTATTTCTTACCAAGCTGATGCGCAGTCTCTACAAGATTATAGAATTTGACCTTCCTTCCAATTGTATTGACTTTTAAAATTTATAATATCCCCTTTCATTCTAGTGTAGGGTACTTGCATTTATTTTTTAAATGCTCTAACTTGCTCCTCCATCATTGGCGTGGACTTTGCATGTTTCTCCCGCTGTCTGTGCTAACTTTGGTTGGTTTTAAAATGCATTGCCATATTTTTGAAATGTTTCAAAAATCATCCTTAATGTTGCATAGCCTCTGGTTAGCTGAGGTGTTTATTACATTGAAAAAGAAAGCATGTAAAACTTCCTTGCATGGATAGCTTTTATAGACCCATGCGCAGCTCCTTCAGCATATGTATTTGTTGTTTCATTCCTTTTTTACTCACTACACAGACATTGCTTTGGCATTTTAAATTTGCAATGTGTAAATGTAAACATGTGTGGAAAGCCTCCTGCCATGTACTTCTACTTTGTGCATATCCTTGCCACTCAATATGATGTGTAGGATTCATGGGATTACATTATAAATACATTTGCATTAAAATCTTTTGATTCCCTCCATCATGCCTTGCATGGGCTGCCTCAGCTTCTTTGTATTCTACGCAAATCTCCCTTTATCCAACATAAGCATTAAAATTATTTTAATTTTCAAAACCAAGCATTGACCTCCATTTTTTTGGCACAGCATCTCATTCATTCTCCCTTAGATCTCTGTATAACATTCTTTATTTTTACATTTTCTCCTGATCTCCCCCAAATCCCATGTAGAGCTATAGGGAACTTGTATTTGCAATGTTTTTTTTCCAAAGTTTTATTTTCTCCAGACTCTGGCTTTGATATTTCCACCAATTTTGTATTGGCTTAGAATTTTGTGGAAAACCTTTGTAATTTGCATATGTTAGCCTTTTCCAATTTCCACTTACATTAATTTCAAAATAATTTAAAGTGTCCTATGTTAATCAAGTGTGGAAAGCCTCATCCTCTGTTGATGCGCTGGCTTTCCTTGATTGGCATTTTATCAGTGGCTTACAAGACTTGTTTGTGCTTCCACATTTTTCTCACAGTTAATTTCATTGGTATATATCCAGAAGTATCACTGTTTGAAACATAGAATACTTTTCAAATAATAATATGCTTTTAAAACCACATAAAATGAATATTTAAACATCAAGAATAAATGACAAGTCCCATGAAATGCTTGTTCAAGGATTCCTCTTCCTAAAAGCCACTTTTATTTCCTGACAAAACAATCTGAATCAACTATGTAATTTGGATTACTGAACTAGCAATCACTTTAAAACCAACTTTTACAATTCTGCAAATTGAACACATAAATACCAAGTAGCTTCCGGAAAGAGCTTTGAAAACTGATTGAATACAACTTTGCAACCATGGGAACCAGATAGCACATTAATCTCTAGCATCTAATAAATTGTCATCAACTGGATCTTCTTTAAAACATTCGGGCAAAAAGATAATAAAACTCAAAGTAGGCAACTTTATCCAATCTGCAAATTAAAGTATTCAAACTTATGCAAACACTGTTTAAAATGCAAATTGGAAAGGTATCATATCAACTCCTGAGAAGCTGTCAATTGGCAAGGTGATTAATTCATCAACAATGAATATGCATGAAAAAGGGCTTCACAGGATTCAACCTCAGGTACAAGGTGCAACTGATCAGACTTTGCAATTCCAGCATACTGTGTAAGTACAAATACCGAAACAATATAAAATACAAAAATAAGGAAATACGTCTTGAGACCCAACCACCGATCCAGGTAATGCACTTATATGAAAGGAGATCATATGCACATTTGATATCCTTAGAAAAACATTTGAAAAAAATATACGACCCTTTGAAAATAGCAATTCTACAAAATTTATTGTGTAGCACTAGCAATATGCAATAAACTCTTTCAAATTTGAACTCATAACCTCATCAAGAAGAAACTTCAAAATCTGGACCTTTGAACATGGATTCGCCTTCACATGTGGGTTATGAAACTTCAACCAACCTACTCTAAAAGTAAACTGATCAACCAATACTTAATCTACAAAGTCGGCACTTTACAACCTTGTCAATTCAAACTTGGTGAAAAATGCAGAAATCTGATTTGGAATCAACTTAGAAAAGTGACCAAACGGATTGACCAAAGTCTGAAAATCTTCAAAGAAGTTCACTTCCAGGTCTAAAATGTAGAACAACTTTCAATTATGCCTGATCTTGAACCATGTGCAAACAAGGAAATCACAAATTAGGTCACTTAAATCTGAATTCTGCACATTCAGTGAAACTTAATAAATTGGAAAAGAAAAGGCTCTGGCAAAGTGGATAACTAGATTGGCAGGAATCTAAAACTCTTCATTTAAGTATATTATTATGTTTGCAACATGGGGGAACATTCAATTATGCAATTCATTCAACCAAGAACAAAATACAAGACCTCAAAGTAAGGAACTTAATAATTCTGCATTTGTCACTTTGTAAATCAGAATTAATTACTAATAGAATGGTTCTAGAAAACTTGTCATCTGATTTCATAGGGATCTTAAAATTGGCATAGAGTTCCATTTTCATGCTTACAACACCTGGGAACACACCATAATGTCATACATTTCCATCTGGTCAAAGATGCAGATCCTCAAAGTAAGGTATTCAAAAATCTGCATTCAACAATTTTGGGAAACTTAACAAAATGCCAATAGAATCAGATTGGAAAAATCCTCTAATGGATTCATCATGTTCTGAAAATCAAAACATATGAATTATTTTACCACTGGGAAATTGTACAAAAGGAATTGTTTCAATTGAATCAACTGGTCAAAATTTATAATCAGTCAAACTGGGCTATTCAGGTTTCTGGGCAGAACAAAGATACAAACAATTCTGGGCAACCGACTTTGGGGAAACTTAAAACTTATCATATGGATTCAAAATGACTTAGGATTTAAAACATAATCTCTCTGACATACATGGAAAACATTCCCAAAATGGTGGCTTATTAAACCTAAGATGGTGTAAGATATTCAAATGCAAAGTAGGCTTGTTACAGCAATTTGACACTATAATCAGTGATGAGCCTATTTTACTGTCCTTATTATATTAAACCTTGCACTCTGTTTTTAAGTATTATCAGAACAGTTGTGAACTTTTAGTCAGTTGAACTTCTGTTAAGTATAGAAAGAGCCATTAAGCCATGGGTGGAATAGATATGCCATATTACGCGAATATTATATATATGTTGCAGTATTTCATATAATAATCTAAGTGTATGTTCTAACATCTAGATTAATTTGATAAGCTACTTGCATGAATATCTTTTGCATATTAACTAATCTTTCCAGGAAGTAGGATTCGCTGGGAGTGGTTGACAGCATTGAAGGAGGACGTAAAGACCAGCTTCGTGTAGATAAGCCATCATGGCATTAGAAGACATGGCTGCCGCAAATTAGGAGCCACTATTTCAAAGATGCATAAATATAGCTCTACTATATTCCCTCTATATTACTAGTATGTTGACTTGATCTCCCAGACTTCATTGTGCATGTCATGGGCTGTTGCGCTTCCTGTTCTCTTTCTTTGGCGTGGTTTTAGTTAGTTAGTTCTTTTTTTGTTTTGGAATAAAGAAGTCAATCCTCTATAGATAGGGAGGAGACTGTTTGTTTGTAAGTTCAGATTTTTGAAGGGAATACAATGTTCTGATTGTATCTTGCACAGCAAGTTCAATCTTAGTTTCATGTCTTATTCTCATGTAATTAGTTTGGAAAGATAATGAAATAACTCTTGGTTCATATTCTGTGTTCATATATTAGCAGAAGCTAACCAAGGGGGCCCACTTGGTAGGTGGATTAGAGTAGAAGTAGAAAAGATTTACTTTCTGCATTTCCAGTATTCTAGATATAAGATTACAGTTTCTTCCTGCAGCATTGGACTTTGAGAATGTTCCTGCAGCACCTGCAAGGATAGCTATAGTGAATTCTCTAGGTTGAAAGAATAGATTTAAGTAGAGTTTGCAAGTTGTAGCATTTATTTTAGTAAAGACTAAGTGTGTTTCCCTTCCTGCAGCCCTAGTATAGATTCCTTTCATGTATTTTACTTTCCTGCAACATAGGTAGAAAGGCTCCTTAAGGAACTTAGTGCACATACTGTGTCATACAATTCAAGTATACGTCCCTAGGTTGAAAAACTAAATGTGCCTGATGGTGGGAGAAGTGATCCTTAGATTGAATAAACTATTCCTAAGAGAGGCTTTGGGCACGATTACTAAGCACCTATTGTGAGGCGGTTCAATCAGCATATGTAAAGAGGATAAGTGCTCAAAACAAGACATCACTAAATGACTCAAAACTTGAATTGACAATCTAGGATGTCTTCTTATGCCTAAAAAAGAGTAATGAACACCTGATATGCATGAAAAACTTTAGAATTGCATTTGGGAAAAAAGGCTCAAAAGTACTCATAAGGGGCCAAAATGCAAAAATTTTAACAAGGTACTCAAAAACCTTATGTTTTTTAGTACCAATAGTGGCTTTGACTGTGGACATGTGCCTCATGTAGGCATGCAAAGAACTTTAGAATCTCATGGTAGAAGCAGACCACCCTGAAACTTCAAATCACATTCTATCTCTTTTCTCTTTCCTCTTTTCACTAATATCTCTCAAAACTTTTCTCCTTTTCAAAAAATGGGAAAACCTCTTACTGAAAGCAAACACACAACTGAAAAGGAAAGAAACTGTACAATATTTTCATTATCTACAAGAGGCTTGAAGCCCCCAAAACTGAAATCAATTCTTACCTCTGTCATAAATCTTATTTTCATCTCCATAAATCGGAGGCAAACTGAAATTACCATCTCCGTGCATCTGATCAATCTTATTACCACTCTCTGTTAGCTTAAGATAAAAAAAATATGTATAATCCATTTGACAGATACAATTTAAATGATACCAATTCTTAAAAGTATGTGGCATATGCATGATGCATTCATTAAGCAGCAAAAAATGAGAATCAATGCAATAATCAGCAATGTTTAGCTCAATACCACATCTCTGAAAATCACCTCCTAGCTGAAAAAAAAAACACTTAAGATCTACCATGTTGCTTGGGTTAGCATTAGTATATCCATCCACATCATTAGTTTGCAAATTAAATAAAAAATCAGCATGCTGAACTTTATGCAAATACTGAAAACACTCACCACTTGGGATATGATCTGGCTCATTCTTCAAAGTATAAGGAACAACAATTAGTTCACTATCAAAGTTAATCTCATCATAGACATCATGGATCTTATGCAAATGGTTCTGACTTTCTTTAGGAGGAGATAAATCAAGAAGATTAAAAGAACAAGAACCAACATCTTCATGATCAAATAATGGTAATCCCATATCATAATCCATACTCCTTTTCTCAAAAGGATTACCATCCTGCATCTTGTCATTTACTTCCATATTCATATCAGAATCTTCATAAATATCTTCCTACAAATTATCAGCATCATTCAAATCTAAAACTTGTTGGTGGGTGGGTGGGAAAACATTAGCACATTCATCATAAACATGTGAATCTTGAGAAACTGAAGGACTATCCCTTAATAGTAGTTCATTGGAAAATTCAGAATCTGAAAAAGATTTCAAATCTAAACAACTATCCCAATCAATGCTCAAAATGATATCTAGACTCTTTTCATTTTTTAAATCTGAGACAACATTGAGGCTTTCATTATCTGACATGGCATACTCAACTTGATTGTGCTCTAGTAACATAGGATTACAAGGAAAATCAGAAATATAAGTATCAACATTCTAAGTATCTGATACATATTCCTTATCAAACTCAATATGCGTGAAATGCTCAGATTCAAGTCTGTCTTTCCCTAAAAATTTGAGGTATTCACGACAATAATTCTGAAATTTGTTCACTATGAAGTGAACAACTATCATCATTTACGCTCATTTCTGATACACTCTCACATTCAGCATTCTCATAATCATTTTCACAATCATCCTTCATACCCTCAGTAATCTTATCAATATCAAAACTTATATTTATAGGGCATGAAGAAAGAGAGTCATCTTCTTATACATACCTCTGGAAATCAGCAACCAAAAGTTCTGAGGTTTTCTCACTGCTTAGCAAGGATTGACACTCTTGTTTGTCCTCATTAGCTTCTTACGTAATGTTGTAAATTTATTCCTCATTAGAACCATGTAGTGATACTTCTCGGACCCTATCATCTTTTGCAAAGAAATCACTATAATCACTCACATCCACATCATAATTATCATCTTGTTGTCCGTATAAAACATTTTCACTTTCTTACTGCTCACAAAGTCCATTATTAGTATCAGAACCAGCAAAACCTTCAGCATAAATGGACTCATTATTATAACCCTAATAACTAGATTGGATATCACTAGATTCAGCCTTATCAATATAACTAGATTCATATTCAGCATCTTTAACATTTTCAGATTCAATATCACTAGATTCAACTTCAGATATGTCATTTAAAGAAATATTTTCTACATGCTCTATCCATTTCATAGTATTACAAATAATGTCCACCCTCTGAGAGCTTGGCAAATTTATAGAATCGGGAAAACAAAGTTCAACAAACAAATTTTCCCAAACAAACTACTAAGGACAGAAAGGGATATCATACTCTTTTATCTTATCAGTAAACCTCATGTAGAAATCACATTGAGACTCACCCTCATTTCTGCTCATATTTTCTTGTAATGTTTTAACCACCCTTTCTTGAATCTTTTGTCTTATTAATTTAGTTTCCACACTAACAAGTTCAAGTTATAGTGAAGGTCTTTCAGATTCAAACATATCATGATTATCCCTATCCTCCTCATTGCCATATTTCTCAACAAAACAATCTTCTAATGCAGCCATAGATCCTATTAAACCATGAGGTAATTGCTTAAACCAATACCTAGCATCATCTACCAGGGATATCACAAAGAGATTCATTAGTACATCCTCATGTGTGATGTCATGATCATCTATCAAATCAAAAAAAACATTTGTATGCTCCTTAGTTGATTTCTCCCCCTGACCAGTAAATTTAGGCCTAACAATCCCTTACTACTGATGGAATAGGATTTGGGTATCGAGAAATACCTTCAAAGTTTATAGCATTACACAACCTAACCCAATATAGGTGTGACATTTTGATAAACAGAGTAACTGCAAACTGCCTCTCTCTTCCCTTTTAACTTAGTGCTGACCACTTAATAGGGAAAACATGTGCATAATTGATTTTCATGGAACAAAAGACTTTATCCAATGAAAATAAAAGTACCTGGAGTATAATGAGCTGTTGCAAACTTTTTGATTTGAAGTCTCTTCCAAATCACCTTCAAAACTTTGTAGATCTGCGACCTCTTTACAGAGGAAAATATTTGAGTAGCTGAGATCCTCTTCCCAACTCTAACCTTCTTCAAATCAGAAACTCACATCTCCAACATAGAGATTTTTTATGATTCCTGCAATCATAAGAGTCCAAAAATCTTTTATTATTTTCACTGTAAGTCCACTTTTCTTTTTATCCTTTCTTCAAATATACACACTGCTACAAATCCAAGAACTCAAAGTCGCCACTCACCACATGTGTGTTTGTATAAATTTTTCTTCAAGAACTAGGACTTTCAGACACTTTGCAATGACAGACAAAGCAAACTTCACTCAATTTTCAAAAATTTGAGGAATATATATTTTTTAGAATATGACTCTATGACCAGACTCTGGGATGATTCAGCAAAGCAAGGAATTGAGCATCTTAAACTTGTTTTTTTATTTCCCCAGTAGAGTGGCCAATTTGTTAGGGATTTTTCTTGTATGAACCACAGTGCATGAATAATTACTTGAACACTATGCCTCCTAATACTGATTCAGACAAAAGAAATGCCTAATTGCTGAGGATTGGATAAGATCCTCCTTCGTTTTTGAGCTCCACGTACTGAGGCAGGTTTTACCTTTGAATAATTACTCATTATACAGTATATATGAAAGTGGACACTAATTTGCTATTTATCTTTATTGAATCAACTTGTAAAACACCTTGCATATGACCAAAATCAACTGAATGCAAAGCTTAACCAAGCAAACCATGATTGTAAATATAGCAAAAAACTAGTGAGATAAGGATTCTCATCCTTCTTCCTTTTAAGGTGGGCTAACCTAGTGATTCACTCTTTAAGGAATCAACAAAATGGATTGCATCCTTCTGATACAAATCCTTATGAGTTCAGCTCATTTGTTCTAAGTAACTGAATATAATTGATTTGATTTTTATTATTGGATGAAGAAAATACTGCAAATCAAACCCTAGACCAGTGCCTACTCCTTGGGAAAAGAGTCAATGAAAATATGAATCCATAGAAACAAACTAATGAAAATACTATAGAGTGCTTTACAAACTATATGTAGCTGAGATAGAATGTCTTACAAACTATCCTCTCATTTCCATACTACTGTATCAAATCCTCACATTTTTTATCAACCCTCTGAAATCACTTATGAAACTTAGTTCTCTCCATGAAAGAAATTCATAAGCAATTAAACAAGCTACCTTGTAACCGGTATGTTTCAGATGCCTCACAAACTAAACATACAAGAGCTATACACAGAAATATATAGAGACAACAACAATATGGAAGAGGAAAAACTACACTGTATTTCATTAATAAATTATGTTTCAACATATCCTGACCTTAAGCTTTCAAGAATATACAAAGACATAGAAGTCTACCTCACAATAGAAATTCAACAAAACCAATAGGGACCTGCTCTGAACAGAGCAGTCACTAAAACAGGACCTCCAAAACTGAGAAAAGAAAAGAATATAAAGAAGAGAGATAAACCCTAAAACTCATGCTTGACATACACATGTCCTCCTCTCAAATCTAATCTGCACTTATTCCTTCTTTTCCTTTCTAAAATTTTTACTTATTTTGTCTTCTCAAATCTGACTTTGCTCTGTTGGTGGTTTCAAAATTTGATCTTACTTGTCTTGAAAGTCCTCTTAAAACTAATTCATTTTACAAATATCTGACTCCATTTATTTTTTCAAAGTCTAAACTTATCCTCTAGAAGTTTGATTTTAGTCTTTAACTGAGAAATATCATCTTTAAATCAGATTTGATTTTCCTCAAAAAACTCATCTTATTCTCTGAGAAATATCTTCCCTGTAAGCTCCTTTGTCAAGTTTTGAAATAAAATATATATATTTGTCTCATTCTGTGCAAATCAAATCTTCATAATCTGATCCTCATTTTGTCTAAATCTGATCTTCATTTCCTAAGAAAAATATCCTCAAATCTGATCTTTCTTTTGTAAAAATTTGATTTTCCATCTATTCAAAAATCTCCGAGAACACATTTATAGTTTTGCAATAAAAGACTATAATTTTTAAATTCTTTTAAAATTTATCATATGCATATTCCTATGCCTTGAAATTCTCAATTGTTTGCCTTTTATCTAGAATTCACCTGAATTCAACATGTGGCATTCACTGGTAAGCTGCCCCTAACTAGTCTTTAACTCCTTCTTTAACCCTGGTCACTTTTACTCCTTATCTCCAAGTCTCCTTACATCTTCACTAACCATGGTTTAATCTAGAGAACCGGTGACCACCTCTTCAGTCTCCAAGTCTCTTTATTTTTTCCACTTAACATTTAATATCTGGTGACCACGCGACTCAGTTAGTCTCCTTGTCTCTTGATTTATTTGCACTAACTGTCAACATCCAGCGACCTAGCGACTAACAGCTAGTGGTTAACTCGGCGGTTAGTCTCCAAGTCTCTAAATCCTGGCGGTTATTTGCTTTCCATCTCCTGACTTCATGATTGGTCGCCATGTGTCACCTACGCCATGTGTCTGCCATGTCACCACTTTTCTAAAAAATTGGGTCATCATTTGGTCGCTGGCATGGAAATCGAGGTGTCAATCACCTGCGCACGTGGATAGCTTTCTCCTTGCTTCACATTTCATATGTTTTTGTTTTTGCTTATAAACATTGGAAATTTTCAATATAGGGTGCATGTGGGATTAAGTTCCCATGTAGTTTTTAAGACTTATTCTTTTTCACCCAAAATATGGGGGTCCCACTGCACATTAAGTCATCCAACTAATAGGCCCACGAAGTGATCTCTTAGTTCTTTCCCCAAATCATAATATGTGTGTTTTAGTATATAAATATCAAAAACGTCTACTCCCTGGTGAATGTGGGATATATGCCTTTATGCATTTTTGAGTCTTACAATCCTCTCCAGATGTTGCGCACCTTCTGTTGTTTGCATTGTTGTTTTTCTATATTTAAAGCTTGAAAAACTTCAACCATCACCTCCCAATCAAGGCGTTGGCTCCTCCTATGGAAAGCATTTTTATTTTTTAATGTTTAAATAGCTCCTCCCAAAATTGTGCACAGGCTGCTGGTAATGCAAGTTTTAAAATGTCTTTGTTTCAATCCTCCATCAAACCGTTGCGCACCAAATCAATGTAGTTTTACTTTTGAAAAAACTTCAAACTCCCACCTGATGTCAGCGCACCCTCCAGCATGTTTAGCACAGGCTAACATGTTAATCACACCTGCCACTTTCAAATTCTTCACAGACCTTAAGGAAACAAGACTTGTTGTTTTAAACTCCTTCAATGTTGTGTGGTTATTTCTTACCAATATGTTGCGCGGTCTCTACAAGATTATAGAAGTTGACTTTCTTGCCAAATGTATTGGCTTTTAAAATTTATAATATCCCCTTTCATTCTAGCGCAGGGTACTTGCATTTTTTTTTAAAATGTTCTAACTTGCTCCTCCATCATTGGCATGGACTTTGCATGTTTCTCCTGTTGTCTGTGCTGACTTTGGTTGGTTTTAAAATGCATTGCCATGTTTTTGAAATGTTTCAAAAACCATCCTTAATGTTGCGTAGCCTCTGGTTAGCTGAGGTGTTTATTGCATTGAAAAAGAAAGCATGTAAAAATTCCTTGCATGGATAGCTTTTATAGACCCATGCGCAGCTCCTTCAGCATATGTATTTGTTGTTTCATTCCTTTTTTACTCACTACGTAGACATTGCTTTGCCATTTTAAATTTGCAATGTGTAAATGTAAAAATGTTTGGAAATCCTGCTGCCATGTACTTCTACTTTATGCAGATCCTTTCCACTCAATATGTTGTGTAGGATTCATGGGATTACATTATAAATACATTTGCATTAAAATCTTTTGATTCCCTCCATCATGCCTTGCGTGGGCTGCCTCGGCTTCTTTGTATTCTGCGCAAATCTCCCTTTATCCAGTGCAAGCATTAAAAGTCTTTCAATTTTCAAAACCTAGACTTGACCTCCAGTTGTTTGGCGCAACATCTCATTCATTCTCCCTTAAATATCTGTATAACATTCTTTATTTTTACATTTTATCTTGATCTCCCCCAAATCCTATGCAGAGCTATAGGGAACTTGTATTTGCAATGTTTTGTTTCCAAAGTTTTATTTTCTCCAGATTCTGGCTTTGATGTTTCCACCAATTTTGTATTGGCTCAAAATATTGTGGAAAACCTTTGTAAATTGCATATGTTAGCCTTTTCCAATTTCCACTTACATTAATTTCAAAATAATTTAAAATGTCCTCTGTTAATCAAGTGTGGAAATCCTCATCCTCTGTTGATGCGATGGCTTTCTTTGATTGGCATTTGCTTAGTGGCTTACAAGACTTGTTTGTGCTTCCACATTTTTCTCACAGTTAATTTCATTGTTATATATCCAGAAGTATCACTGTTTGAAACATAGAATACTTTTTAAATAATAATATGCTTTTAAAACCAAATAAAATGAATATTTAAACCTCAAGAATAAATGACAAGTCCCCTGAAATGCTTGTTCAAGGATTCCTCTTCCTGAAAGCCACTTTTATTCCCTGACAAAATAATCTGAATCAACTGTGCAATTTGGATTACTGAACTGGCAATCACTTTAAAACCAACTTTTACAATTCTGCAAATTGAACACATAAATAGCAAGTAGCTTCCAGAAATAACTTTGAAAACTGATTGAATACAACTTTGCAACCATGGGAACTGGATAGCACATTCATCTCCAGCATCTAAGCAATTGTCATCAACTGGATCTTCTTGAAAACATTCAAGCAAAAAGATAATAAAACTCAAAGTAGGCAACTTTATCCAATCTGCAAATTAAAGTATTCAAACTTATGCAAACACTGTTTAAAATACAAATTGGAAAGGTATCAGATCAACTCCTGAGAAGCCGTCACTTGGCAAGGTGATTAATTCATCAACAATGAATATGCATGAAAAAGGGCTTCATATGATTCAACCTTAGGTACAAGGTGAAACTGATCAGACTTTGCAATTCCAGCATACTGTGTAAGTACAAATACCGAAACAATATAAAATGCAAAAAGATTAATCTTTGCAAAAATAAGGAAATACATCTTGAGACCCAACCACCGATCCAGGTAATGCACTTATATGCAAGGAGATCATATCCACATTTGATATCCTTAGAAAAACATTTGAAAAAAAGATATGACCCTTTGAAAACAGCAAATCTACAAAATTTATTCTGTGTAGCACTAGCAATCTGCAATAAACTCTTTCAAATTTGAACTCATAACCTCATCAAGAAGAAACTTCAGAATCTAGACCTATGAACATGGATTCGCCTTCACATGTGGGTTATGAAACTTCAACCAACCTGCTCTGAAAGTAAACTGATCAACCAATACTTAATCTGCAAAGTTGGCACTTTACAACCTTGTTAATTCAAACTTGGTGAAAAATGCAGAAATCTAATTTGGAATCAACTTAGAAAAGTGACCAAGAGGATTGACCAAAGTCTGAAAATATTCAAAGAAGTTCACTTCCAGGTCTAAAATGTAGAACAACTTTCAATTATGCCTGATCTTGAACCATGTGCAAACAAGGAAATCACAAAGTAGGTCACTTAAATCTGAATTCTGCACATTCAGTGAAACTTAATAAATTGGAAAAGAAAAGGCTCTGGCAAAGTGGATAACTGGATTGGCAGGAATCTAAAACTCTTCAAATAGGTACATTCTTATGTTTTCAACATGTGGGAACATTCAATTATGCAATTCATTCATCCAGGAACAAAATACAAGACCTCAAAGTAAGGAACTTAATAATTATGCATGTCACTTTGGAAATCAGAATTAATTACTAATAGAATGGTCCTAGAAAACTTGTCATCTGATTTCATAGGGATCTGCAAATTGGCATAGAGTTTCATTTTCATGCTTACAACACCTGGGAACACACCATAATGTCATACCTTTCCATCTAGTCAGAGATGCAGATCCTCAAAGTAAGGTTTTCAAAAATCTACATTCAACAATTTTGGGAAACTTAACAAAATGCCAACAGAATCAGATTGGAAAAATCCTCTAATGGATTCATCATGTTCTGAAAATCAAAACATATGAAGTATTTGACCACTGGGACATAGTACAAAATTAATTGTTTCAATTGAATCAACTGGTCAAAATTTATAATCAGTCAAACTGGGCTATTCAAATTTCTGGGCAGAACAAAGATACAGACAATTCTGGGCAACCGACTTTGGGGAAACTAAAAACTTATCAAATGGATTCAAAATGACTTAGGATTTAAAACATAAGCTCTCTGACATACATGTAAAACATTCCAAAAATAGTGGCTTATGAAACCTATGAGGGTGCAAGAAATTCAGATGCAAAGTAGGCTTGTTACAGCAATTTGACACTATAATCAGCATATGCAAAAAGGATAAGTGCTCAAAACAAGACATCACTAAATGACTCTAAACTTGAATCTGACGATCCAGGATGTCTTCTTATGCCTAAAAAAGAGTGATGAACACCTGATATGCATGAAAAAATTTAGAATTGCATTTGGGCAAAAAGGCTCAAAAGTACTCATAAGGGGCCAAAATGCAAAAATATTAACAAGGTGCTCAAAAACCTTGTTGTATTTTTGAGTACCAACATCTCCAATATTTCTTCATTCATTTTCCCCCTAATCTTGCTTCCAAGAATCCTACCTTCTTTTCCCTCTATTGTGCATTGATTCTATGTTATCTTCACCTAATTGCCTCTCATTTTCTATAAATTGAGATGCCTTTCTCTCTCTCAAGGTTGAGCCACTATCTCCTAGTATTCTCACTTTCAATTTGGGCTTTTCAATATTTGTGCAATTTTATCATTGACAAAAGATCAACACATAATCTATCTCATGGAGAAGAAAGGAGGACACGGGAGCTACATTTGAAGGGAGTTTTTAGTGTTTTCATTCTTTATGTTATACTCTCATTTCAAATGGTTTTCATGATAGATTTGATAGGTTTGCATGTCTTTAGGGTTTTGTGGTTTCCTTTATATGCTTCTTATACCTTTTTATGGTCTTACATTTGGTGAACCTGACGTGAAACATGCCTAACTAATAAAAAATTTGTGTTTTTGTGCATTTTGCAGGTTTTGGAAGAGTTCTGCGCATGTGGCTACAGATTCTGCGTAGGTGGTCACTGATTTTGTGCATGTAGTCACTGATTTTGCGCAGGTGGTCACTGGTTCTGCACAGGTGGTTAAGTCTTGTGTAGTTGGTTGCAAGTGTTGCGCAATTGGGACCCAGACCTGTGCACTTGGCACCCAGATCTGTGCAGTTGGCTGCTTAGCTGCGCAATGGTCAAATATGATCCATGTTTAGGGTTTAGGATCAGTATTTGCAAGTTTAGGAAGCACTTCTACATTTTATGCTTTCTTTTCTAGTTTTCATCTACTATAAGGTTAAAATGGATCCTAAATAATGAAAATGAACCCTAACTTGGTTAATGAACCTCACTTTTCAATTTGCAAGCCTAAAATGAACTCTCACATCTGATTTGGGCTCTTAAAATGAACTTCACCTAGTTTAGGGTTACATGCAATCAAGGTTGTACCTATTTTCAACCAAAGTCGCAATCTAACCTAACTAGGGGTTCAAATGGAATACATTGTGCAAGATCAAGTTGATTAAGTTGATAAGGAACCTAAAATGAACATGCACACCTGATTTGAGCTCTTAAAATGAAATTTGAACTAGTTTAGGATCAAATGTAGATTTCTTGCTTAAGGTGTTCCTAAATCGGTTTAATACACACAAAGGCTAATTGGGGTTTCAAATTGACTTCAATCTTTCCAAATCAATCATAAATGGCATAAGGAATGAACCCTAGTTGTTTTTTTGATAGTATTACATGCTTAGATGTGGAAAAGACCTCTGATTTTGCAAGTTTTTACCACTTTTTAGGCTTCATATCAGTTGTTGCACACTTGGTTGCAGGTCCTGCACAGGTGGTCAGAAGCTACGCAGTTGGTAGCATATTTCTGCGCAAGTGGTACCCTGGTTCTACGTAGGTGGTACCCTGGTTCTGCGGAGGTGGTAGCCTATTCCTGCACATGTGGTAAGATTGATGTTCTTTAAGCAAGTTTCTGATTTTCTGCATTCCTTAATCTATTTCTGCACTTAGTATACTGGATTTATGTGTTACTGATGATTTGTGCAGCATTTTGGCAATCATGGGATGAAGAATGAATCATAAAAAACTACTAACAATTTTGATGCAGGACGTTTTTAGAAGACCTTGTGTTTTTTGAAACTTTCATGTGTGTTTTTAGTAGTTAGAAAACACTTAGCTTGGTGCTTTAAAATGAATCATTTCATTCATGTGTCTGAAGTGTCTTCTAGTTTTTTTAAACCCTAGTAAATGTATGAACGTATCCTCTCCCTTCGCCTTCGTGGATCTTAGGTGTAAGATAAATCCATGCAAGTCCTTTAGTGTGGCTACCTCCCAAGTGCTTTAATAGAGCCAGTGAGAGTGGATTGCCCAACTGGTAACAGGATAAGGCCAAGCCCTTCCGAACCGGTATAGAAAATATGTCATTGTGATTAATCTCACAATGAACAAGTGTTTAATATGTTATATAGGGAGGAATATCTCCCTCAACACCCTTCTGGTGCATAAAAACCTATAGAACGTAACTTTTGTAGGCTGGGAAGCCTCCATAACAGAGCTAATCTACCGCACATATAACAACCCGAACGGATGCCTTTACTAAACACCATGTTGTAGTATCCAAAAACCTTCTCTCTGTTGGTGCGGAAGGTCAAATACCAACTAAGACACCCCATAATTTTGCAGCTATTAATCAAGACTACAATCCCTTGGGAAGTGATGACCCTTGGGACTTGAAGCTTGGAGTGCCTAAAAAGTGAGTGCACTGTAAGGAGGAGCTTGTGCCTCCAAGCTTCTAGGTTGTCCGCTATTAGTAAGTGTGGTTGAACTTCAGTTTAAGTGGGGATTCAACAGATATTGTCCTTGTTATCCTTAGGATGTGATGTTTTTGTTCCTTTTTACAACAGCCATTCTCAATGATGTGTCTTGTGTGAGTGTTTCAAACTTTAATAAAAATGGAAAAATCTTAAAAATACTCTTCTTAAAGAAGACTTTTTCCAAATCAGCTTCAAAAACAATCAAATGGGCAAAAAACACCTTGTCTTTGAGTAAACATATGGAACCTTAAACTTTTCACTTAGAACCGACATCCTTGATAGTCTTCATCTTACATATTCATGTCATAATCTCCTTGCATTTGCATTTCAAAATTCCCTTGCATTGTTGGCCTTATCATAATCCTCATTATAGTCCCTCTTGCATAGGTCCTAATCATAGTCCTCTTGCATACATAGCTCATTTTAGATCCCCTTTAAAAACTTTGCAAACAATCCTAGAAAGTATCCAAATCATGGAACATTTCTTTATGGCACTAAAAATAGGATCTTGACTTGGTCCCCTTTTGTCCCAAAAATTTTAAACCCCCCCCTTTATCAATTGGTCATATTCCACCTTTGTCATGATGGATTTTATCTAATCCCTTTTATCAAACTTGTCCCTTGTCCCTCAATCCTTTGTTTCAAGTCAATATTCTTATTCAACCTCATGAGGTTATGCTCTTTGGTTTGTCTCCTTTCCAAATATTTATTGTCAAAGTCCAGAAAACCAAAAATATAGTTGCATAAACATTAGATTGCATTTTGCATAATCTCCTTGCATTTCAAAATTTGTATTTCCAAAAATTCAAAAAAAATATTGCATTTGCATATAGTAATCATGCTAGCTTTCACAAGATCTCAAGCATCCAAAAGGCAACAAGATCCTTATCTACCTATGTTTACATCACAACCATAATCACAACTGCCTTTTGATCCAAGACAAGGTGTTGCATATCACAATCAAACTAACCTAATCAACATGAAACCATTGGAAGAAGTACATCAAACATTTCATGACCCAAGACATGCCACATTTCCTCAAGGACTTATCACTACATAGATGATCCCTGGTACAACCCCAAGCAATGATCTATGCAACATGGGATATCCTTCAAATACTTCCCCAAACTTTGGCACTATTCAGTGGGACCCCCCCTCCAACCTTTGAACCATTTTTCATACCTATGCCACCTGGCCAAGGTAGTGTTCCCCCTACACCTGAGGAGGAATACCAACAAACTTGTCAAATCAATCAAGTCCAACCCAATTATCTGCAACAACAACCCGTGCAAAACACAAATTTTGGATCTTATCAACCTGCTCCACCACCACAAGATAATCAAGATCTTGTAAATGCCTCAAGTCCCTCTTTGGATTCTAGAGACTCACATGAAACATTTGCTTCCTTCAAAGATTTACCTAAAGAGGAGATTGACGAAGTTGTTAAAAACAAAAAAGTTTGGCAGACATTAACGTATCTCATGACTATAGATCTGAGATTATATATCAAATAAATACAAAGGAAAAATCCTCAAGTAATCTTGGAATATCAAAATCCCCCACAATCTACTTTGGAAGAGAACCAAGCCTTAGTGGTTCAGGATAGAGAAAAATGAGAACAACCCTTCGATGAGTCAACTATGGTGGCAACACAAAAAAGACAACGAAATGATTTAACTGTCGATATTCCTCCAAAGGAATAGTATGTACCATTGGATAATCTTTTATTTGAAGAGATAGTACCCCCTCCTCCAGAGATGGTGGATGCTACAAAAGTCCCCAAGAAATATCATCAAAGAACATGGAGGATTTATTTTAAGAATCTCTTGCCCAAACAACCAAACGAGACGTTCACATTTCCTTTGGGAATGCCAGATGTACCCCTTTTTGAAGAAACACAACCAAGTGGTCCTCCTTTGGTAACACATACAACATTCCTAGCTGGAAGTACTTCAAATCCATCAACGTCCAAAGGACCATTCAATGAACCACCAAGGGTACCCACATTTGATGCATCTCATGTGACTACTACAACTATGCCAAGTCAGTTGCAAGATCAAAAGAAGAAGAGCCTTGTTGATATCACACCAATTCCACCTAAGGTGACTCAACAAGCACATGTAACACAAAAAGTGAAACAAGCCCAAGTGGCTCAACAAGCACCACCTGTGGATGTAGCACAACCAGTGCAACAACATTTTGTAGTACAAGTTAATATGATGTCTCAAGCAAAACCATCAAACATAAGACTGCAAGTCTTGGTGGTATACTTGCACCACTTGGATTTCAACAAGATCATAACATGCAACAACCAACAATGCAGGTGGGTCAAGAATCTCATCCTGTCACACAACATGTGCAAGGTCCAAAGGTGCAATAAGTGCACCCACAACAACAACAACATATCCAACAATATGTACAACAACAACATGCTCTACAGCAGCAATATGCTCAACAACAACATCAACATGCTCTACAACAACAATATTTACAGCAACAACAACATGCTCTACAATAGCCTTATGCTCAACAACAACAACGATAACATGTTCAACAAAAGCAACATGTTCAAAAACAATACGTTCCACAGTGACAAAAATATGTTGCACAACAACAAAATGTATCACAACAACAACAGCGTGTGATGCAAACTCAACAACAGCTGTATGCACCAAGATATCAACAGCAAGTTTCTCAACCATACTATGTGACACAAGGTCAACAATATAATCTTCCACCAATAAATCAGCAACATGTGGAAGATCCTCAACAACATTCCAAACAAAAAATGGTGCCACTCCATGACATCTTGTCTGAATCATCAGAATCAGAGGCCTCAAAATATAGTCAACATTCAGTTGCTTCTAAGCAGACACATCATTCTGATACATGTGGAAAAGTTGTGAAGTCTTCACAGAATGCAGACATGATTCAACAAATCCAACGCTTGCAGAAACAACTAAATGATCTAAAATTCAAGGACAAGAAGACACTTTATACGGAATGAGACCTATGTCCTAATTTGTTTGATTCAAGTATTTACATGCCTCATTTTCCAAAGAATTTTGAAGTACCCAAATTTGAATAGTACAAAGGAAAAGGTAATCCAATCAATCACATTCGGGAATTTAATACTTCTTGCATTGAGGTTCATAATGATGACACGTACCTCATGCCACTCTTTCCTCAAAGCCTCGGAGGACAAGTAATGGAATGGTACTCTAAATTACCTGGAAATATCAGGTCTTGGAAAGAATTAGCAAAAAATTTCATCTCTCACTTTGTGCTTAACATATCCAATGAGGTTATGCTGACTAATTTGTGTACAACTAAACAAAAAGTTGGAGAATCATTTATGAATTTCCTATTGCGATGGAGGAATTCAGTTAGTCAATGTCCTTTTGATGTGCTAGAAGAACAACAAATATGATTATTCATTCAAAATCTGGTACTAGAAATGATGTATGAGCTCAAGCTGAAAAGACCAAGCACCATTCAAAAGCTCATGAACAAAGGAATTGATATTGAAGAGGCTCTTATCGAGAAAGGAGTCCTAAAAATCAACAAGGACAATCAAAATGTGAGCACTTCAAGTGACAAGCCAAAATTTTGGTCTCGGAATAAAAATTTCATGAATGATGGCATTGTTGATGCACGGATGGTCAACGCGACACAACAGAAAGTGAGTCTCAAAGGACCTACTATCACAAACACCCAAACAGTGACTCCAGCACCGCCTCTTGCGCCAGCTCCAATGAAACCTCAAGCACAAATGAATAATAACACGCAACAAAATCGGCAATGTCGACTGTCGAGAAATAGAGATGGACCACAAAGACAATTCACACCATTGGGTGAACCACTTCATTCGGTATTGCAAAAAAATTACATTCAATTACCCAAGATCTATGATGAACCAACAGTTAAACCCCCTTGGTGGGATGACTACAAATATTGCAATTATCATTGGACAAAAGGACACAGAACCAATTCCTGCTATCAATTGAAAAATAAAGTCCAAGACCTCATTGATCAAGGTGTGATTGAAGTTGAACCCACAGCGGGATCTTCCAATACTGACCATACTATTTTCACAAACCCTTTGGTGGATCATGAGAAGGGGAATGCCTCTACATCAAATTCAAATTCCAATAAAAATGACAATTATACTCGGACTGACCATGATTACACCAGCAATTGCTTGTCTAAGGCCGATATACGCGTGTCCACTCTGACCTTCCGAGATAGTAACCCTCAATGCACAGTCATTACCCATCATACAAGATTATTGTGCATGGAGAACCATCTAAACCCAAGGTACCTTTAGATTACAACCTTGTTGACCAGCTTGGTAAGACCCCTGCCTTGATATCTATCCTTGATCTACTGCACACATCCCCCCAACACAAGGAAGTCTTTGACAAAGCTTTGAAAGAATCCACTGTTCTGACCGACATTGACACTAACCAGTTTCAGGCCATGATGGGGCACTTCTCTGCATCCCAGCATGTCACATTTTCAAAAGATGTTATTCCACACAACCGGCTTGGCCATAATGATCCTCTTCATCTTGAAGTCTTTGTCCATAATGCCAAAATCCAGCGAGTCATGATAGACGCTGGAGCAGGAATTAACATCTGCACCTTAAAGGTTGTTCTTGATCTTGGCTACAATGAGAGTGATATTGATCCCTCCAGGAGAATCACAATAAAGGCATATGATGACACTGAACGTCCTTCCAAAGGATTCATCATACTACCCATCAAAATTGGTCTGACTATTGAAAACACATTGTTGCAAGTCCTGGATCTAGACTTTCCCTACAACATGATCTTAGGACGCCTATGGATCCATGCCATGAAGGCGGTTCCCTCCACGTACCATCAATGTCTAAATTTTTTTCACAATGGAGTTGAGATCACTGTCACATGTGATCCTAACCCTTTCCAATTTTGTGCTAATTTGAAAGAAGGTCCCGCACAACAGGTGCCTACCAACAGCGAAGCTACCCCATCCAATTCCTCCAAATATGTTGATGTAGCCACCCTTGAAAAAATGGTCAAAGGAAAGATGAAGATTGAAGATAAAGGTTGTGGAGAGTATACCATGGCGCAAGCCTTTCATATTGGGAAGCTTCCTCTCTCCCCAAAGTCTTATGGCAAACCAAAATTATTGCAAAAAAAACCACCCAAGACCACCATGAAAGTTATGCCCTCACCTACATTCACTAGGTGGGGAGGTTTGCATGAGGAACATGTATATGACAATGCATCTAGCTAGATTTTCCAAGACAAACAAAAACAAGAACAAGATCCCACTGAGATACCCATTGAAAGACACGGGCCTGGGTTCACACTCATGCAGAAAAAAGGCTATGATGGCCATAGTGGTCTTGGAGTACACAAGCAAGGGATTGTTGAACCTCTTGCTACAAAGGGCCATCCTCCTCATTTGAGAATTGGATTTAAACCATTGCAAATTGGCTCTTTGAATGCCAAAATGGCCTCATGTAAAAATGTGGAAGTTTCGAACGATGACAAGGCATCTAAGGTTCCCCGTTCTGACACTACTGATTCCAATGAGTGGGAATGGACATCCTATTCCTCTAGTTCTTATGAGCTTGACCATGTTTTCCCTAATTCTGATGACCCACCAATCAAAGACAAACATGTTAACACAATACCTCCTCTAATAACATGTCCTGATCCCTTGGCTAGAATTTTCTGGGATCCCAGTCATGAACCTTCAGTGCACGAAGTCTCTGACTCTAAAGACATAGATATTTACATCTTTGCCTTTACCTCTGGCCTCAAAAACATTTTCACTACTGACGATGACATCCCCCTAGTTTACCCTAAACTTATTGATTGCGACGAGCAAGGATCAGCAAGCTTAGATTGCTTCAAAAATGATGAAGGGGTAGCGGAATTCTTTGAGCTCCAAGAGGGCATGCCATCTGGTGACAACAAAGCAAGTTTCTCTATTGACCTTGTTGCTACAACATATTTTGGGGAGTCAACTCCATCTTCCAGTCGCAAAATTGAAAATTATAAAATTATAAAAGAAAAAAATGAAAAGAATAGGTCCTCTAGTGAAAACTGAAAGGTGCCAGTTGACCATGTAAAAGTAAAAACAAAGGACGTATCCGAGGGTGAAAACCTCTTTGAGGCGCCTGAGGATGGAAGATTGGACATACCCCCTCTAAAGGAGAAGTCAGCATTTTTCATTGAAATGACCGAGGAAATCAACCTGGGAACACCAAACAACCCCAAGATCATACACTTTACAACATCACTATCACCAGAAGAGAAGGACGAGTTTCTCAAATTATTTCTTGAGTGCCAGATTATTTTTGCCTGGTCCTATGCTGACATGCCTTGCCTGGATCCTGAATTAGTTCTTCACCACCTCCCTCTAAAGCCAGGTGTAAAGCCCCTCAAACAAAAGCTAAGAAAAATGCATCCCCAAATATCTCTACTGGTAAAAGCAGAATTGAAGAAATTAATGGACGCTGGTTTTATCAGACCTATAGATTATGCAGACTGGATTTCCAATCTAGTACCTATCAGCAAGCACACTGGGGGTATATGGATATGCACTAATTTCCATTATCTAAATAATGCATGCCCTAAAGATAATTTTCCTCTGCCTAACATCGACATCATTGTCGGCATGACTGCAAGATATGAGATGCTATCACTGATAGATGGCTTCTCTGGTTACAACCAAATTTGGATCACTCCTGAAGATCAACCAAAGACAGCTTTCACATGTCCGTGGGGAACCTATTGTTGGAAGGTCATGCCCTTTGGCCTCAAGAACGCAAGAGCAACTTATCAACAAGAAATTACCACAATATTCCATGACTTCATGCACATCTTGATGGAAGATTATGTTGATGACCTCCTCTGCAAGTCTACAACCAGGAAAGATCATCTAAGTATTATGGCCAAAATATTTAAAAGAATGGAAGGATATAAGCTTCGCTTAAATCCCAAAAAGTGTGTTTTTGGAGTTGTTTCTAGAAAACTCCTAGGCTATATCATCTCTCAAAGGGGTATTGAAGTGGATCCTGCAAAGGTGCAAGACATTTTAGAAATGCCTCCGCCAAACGCTCTAAGGAAGTTGAGAATTATACAAGGGAAACTACAATTTATCCATCGGTTCATTGCACAACTCATAGATAAATGCCAGTCATTTCAAAATCTGCTGCATAAAGGTGTGACTTTTCATTGGAATGAAAATTGTGAGCACTCGTTCCAATAATTGAAATATTATCTATTACATCCTCAAATCTTGATGCCTCCCATTCTAGGAAAGCCATTCATCTTGTATATTTCTGCTACAGAAACCGCATTGGGTGCTCTTCTTGCACAGCATGATGAACAAGGAAGAGAAAGAGCTATCTATTACATAAGAAGAACACTGGTTGGATATGAATTAAACTACTCACTCATTGAACAAGCCTATCTTGTTGTGGTTTTTGCAACATAGAAGTTAAGACATTACATGCTATACTAGAAAACCATGCTCGTGTCCCGGATTGATCCATTGAAGTATCTTTTAGGCAAAGCATCTCTCACAGGTTGCCTAGCCAAATGGGTCATGTTCCTAAGTGAGTTTGACATAGAGTATGTAGACCAAAAAGCAATAAAAGGCCAGGTGATAGCAGATCATCTTGCAAAAGCACCAGTTCCAAATGATCACCCGTTGCTTACAAAATTTCCAGATGAGTCCATTTTTGCATTCACTGACTCTAATGAATGGAAAATCTATTTTGATGGCTCGCATACTAGGCATGGATTGGGGGTAGGCATCATGTTTGTAACCCCACAAGGCGATGTCATACCCAAATCTTATAGAATTGCATTTACATACACCAACAACATTGCTGAATATGAAGCCCTTGTCACTAGACTCAAACTTGCTATTCAATGGAAAGTCTAGCACCTCAAAGTGTATGGTGATTCCCAATTAGTCATCTGACAAGTCACAGACAACTATGAAACCAAAGATGAAAATTTAGTACCTTACAAACAGTTGGTTGACTTTCTAAAGGAGCAATTTGTCATAATCAGTTTCTGACAACTTCCTCGGATACGTAACAAATAGGTAGATGCTATGGCCACTATTGCTTCTATGATTGACATGTCGAATAATGAAGAGAGATGTGAATTTCTTGTTGAGCAGTTGTTGCTTCCTGCATTCAACATTCCATAATCTGAGCTTGTGTGTGATATTGTTGGTCCCGATTCCCCTTGGGACCAAGATGTTTACGACTACCTACACGCCCAAATCTTACCCCCTACCCTATCCCAAAATAAACGTCGAGCCCTTATCCATCAAGCCTCTTGTTATGTCATCATCGGTGATACCCTCTATAGGAGAGCCTATGACCAAACCCTCCTCAGATGCCTCGATTCGTGAGAGGTTGAGACTTCTTTACGTGAGGTCCATGATGGTATTTGTGGAGGATATTTCAATGGTTTAAGTCTTGCTAAGAAGTTGGTCAGAGCTGGATATTATTGGCCCACCATGGAGAAAGATGCACATAAGTTTGCTAAGAAATGTTACAAATGCCAGATTCATGGCAATTTGATTCATGCTCTGGCACAGGATCTACAGCCAGTGGTTTCTCCATGGCCCTTTTCTCAATGGGCATTTGATCTTGTAGGGAAGATTACGCCCATGTATTTTGATGGCCACAAGTATATCATAACAGTCACTGAGTACTTTACCAAATGTGTAGAAGCTATCCCTATGACATACATCACTGGCAAGAAAATTTATAGATTTATCCTGAACTATATCATTTTTTGCTACAGAGTTCCTCTGGCTATCATTACTTATCATGGTAGCTCATTCCAGATCAAATATGTTACAAAGCTTTGTGAGAAATTCAAAATCCGTCATGGATTTTCTAGTATTTACTATCCACAAGGCAGCGGCTAAGCAGAGGCATCTAGCAAAATAATCATCAAGATCCTTCAAAAAACTGTCAATGATGCTAGCCGAGATTGGCACCTACAACTAAATCTAGCTCTTTGGGCCTATATAACCAGCATTCGCACCCCCACTGGTACTACTCCATACTCTCTAGTCTATGGCGCTAAGGCCATATTACCTCTTGAGGTTAAAATTCCATCACTGAGAGTATCCTTGCAAGGCATTGTTGATGATGAGCAGTACAGAGTTTCTAGGTTGCATGAGCTCAAAATTCTAGATGAGCGGAGACAAACCACCTTGGTACACTTGCAAGCCTATCAAAACTACCTCAAACGGAGCTATAGCGAGAAATTATGAGCCTGCCATTCTGAGATTCGCGACTTGGTTCTAAAGATGAATTACAAAACCCAGCCACACAGAGAAAACGCTGGGAAATTTGAACCAAACTGGGAAGGCCCTTATATAGTCACAGCAGCATACAAGTTTGGAGTGTATCATCTTGCAACACTAGAAGGAGAACCATTGCCTAAAGCACTAAACAGCATGCACCTCTGTAATTATTATGCATGATCCTGAAAAAAAGTACAAAAAAAATTGCAAAAATTTCTGAAAAAAATAGGAAAAAAAAAAAAGCAAAAAAGAGGAAAAAGCAAAAAAAATCAAAAGAGAGAAAAAATGGTTGCCTTGATGAAAACCTGGTAAACAGGCATCTTGGCATGCAAAATTAGAAATCAAGAGAAAAATCTCGTCCACAAAGTCAAAACCTGGCAAACATGTGCTTTGGGCAAGTACCGTAGTTAAAACCTGGCAAATAGGCGCCATGCGTAGTAAGTTGTTGCTCCAATGTCTATCATGATTCCACCTAGTATCCTGATGTCCTTTCCTGATCACATCTTTCACTTTGAATCGACCCTAGTGCCCCTTTATGGCCTGTAACTGGTTGATATCTTTTGTCCTGCCCTTGGTACACCCAATCTGTCTGTCTCTTTGGCCTCTTTACATAGTCTCTCTTCTGTCTGGGGGCAAATTCCTGGCACTGAGTGTCTTTGAATTTGAATTCGAACTGGGGGCAAGACCTTGAACGTGGTTTATCCATGAGATTCCTCAACTATCAGAATGGAGATAACAAATTGTAAATATCTTAATGACCTAAAAAAATCCTAAAAATCCAAATAAGAAGCTAAAAATCCAAAAAAATCAAATAATATCCTGAAAAATTTGCTAAAAATCAAATATGATCCTGAAAAATATCTAAAAATAAAATATGATGCTGAAAAAATCCTAAAAATCCTAAAAATTCCTGAAAAAAAGATCATCACAAAAAAAAATCAAATATCTCAAAAATCCTAAAAATTGCAAAAATCTCTTCAAAAATCTACAATAAATTTGTACATACTTGTCTTTCTTTTGTATAACGATCATCATGTTTGTAGACATCCATGGCAGATGCATCATTCTATGCTTAACGAAATCATGTTCTCACAAACGCGATCTGAATCATTGTGACTTAACATTTAATCTGGTTGGACCTGTTCAATCTTTTGATCTTTACTATCTATCAACCAATCAATCTGTCCAATTTATCAATCAATTATCCAATTAGTCAAACTAAGCTATCAATCAAAGAATATTTAATTCAAGTAAAAAAATATTAGAATGGATGTTGGCTCACATTGTTTTAGTAAGTGTTTTATCCTTGATTGATTTTCTTTTCTGATCATGTTCCTATGCTACTCGATGATCTTATCTGAACTTATGAGAGTAGTCGGGATGGTTCATGACCAATTGTTTTTTCTTTATTTTCTGCATGTTCGATGATCTCATGAAATTATGGGGCATGTCTGCAACATTTTTTGGGATGGAGAAGATCATCCTTTGTCTGCATCGTGTTTGTTTACGCAATAGGATGACTTTCTCGCTCTGGCTTTTGTGCCATGATGTGCCGCATTCGATTTACAATATCAAAATAATCTCTTATGACATAATTGCACTTATGAAAGACAAAATATTTCTATCTTACTAACATTTCTTCATCTAATTTCTTCTTTCTCCTAACATTTCTTCAATCAATCATCTTTCTTTTCAAAAATTGTCCTCATATCAATTTCTGCCCAATTTTCCGAGGGGGAATCCTACCTCCATTCTGTCAATCCATTGGGGCATGATCTTCTATTTTTCTTTGAGCCAACGCTCATAATCACATTGTCTCAAAGAGGGACAAAATGTAGACACCTAAACATGGTTCATTTCCTATGCCCCCTTTTTAACATGTCTTCTATATTATGTGTTTGATCTTTATCATTCACTAATATTGTGTCATTCTTCCATGTCATCAATTACTAACATTTCTCTCATTTTGGCCAATTTGATAATCTTCCTAAATCAATTCAAACCCATTCTATTCTATTCCTAATCACTTTTAGAATTGTTTGGACTCATTCCAACCATTCTGGGGCATTGTCCAAAATCATCGATGCCTAATTAACCCAATTTCCAAACCGATCAAAACCCTATTCCAAATTCGATCAATCTTGTCATCATTCTAGGAGCACTGTCTAGGTTCATCGATGCTTTGTATCCCCTTAATCAACTATTTGATAACATTTTCAAACTTCATTGGTGTTATCGTTATCAATCTATCCTTATCAATTCAATAGTGTTGACAAAGATCCTCAATGCTATTTCTGATCATTATTATTTCGAAAACATTGTCCAAGTTCATTGATTTTTCCCCATTTCTATTTCAATCCTATGGCGTCATCAAAGTTCATTGGCGCTATTCAATCATTTCCAAACATCATTATACGGGTGCATTGTCAAAGTTCATTGATGCCTCGTGATTTCCTAAACTATCCCAAAATCCTCAAAATTGATCCTAATCCTTATCAATATTATCAAAATCATTTCAATTGTACATTCATACCTACAATTTGACCGATAATTCACTAACCTATCCTATTGGGATGAATAACCTATAGTTTATCCCTATGTCCTAATTGAATAAAATAAATTGACTTTACTTATTCCCTTTTTCTTAAGTCTTCACAATTAATTAATCGTCTAATTCTAAATTTATGGGATTTCGTAATTTCATAAATACTAATTTAGATTTGTGAGGAATATTGATTTATTAATTGAATTAATATCCTTCTAATCCCACCTAATTGTCATATCCCTTAATTGAGGATTCACATCCCTATTAAGGTGCTTCTTCAATATCTTCAATATCTCCAATATTTCTTCATTCATTTTCCCCCTAGTCGTGCTTCCAAGAATCCTACCTTATTTTCCCTCTATTGTGCATTGATTCTATGCAATCTTCACCTAATTGCCTCTCATTTTCTATAAATTGAGATACCTTTCTCTCTTTCAAGGTTGAACCACTATCTCCTAGTATTCTCGCTTTCAATTTGGGCTTTTCAATATTTGTGCAATATTATCATTGACAAAAGAGCAACACATAATCTATCTTATGGAGAAGAAAGGAGGACATGGGAGCTACAGTTGAAGGGAGTTTTAAATATTTTCATGCTTTATGTTATACTCTCATTTCAAATGGTTTTCATGATAGATTAGATAGGTTTGCATGTCTTTAGGGTTTTCTGGTTTCCTTGATATGCTTCTTATGCCTTTTAATGGTCTTACAGTAGCGAGATATGTGATTTTCTATTCATTCTTTGATCTAATCGGTCAATTAAATGCTTGATAGAAGTTGTAGATTTGTTGGGATTGTGCAAGGATCTGATAAGTAGGTTGGGTTAGGATTGGTGTTGAAGAATATTGTAAGGAAATATTCTTATATCATATGCTATTAATGAAACTCTTTTATATGATGTTGTATTTTTGATGAATCAAATGCCCAATGGGATGAGGCACTGATCTTAGCTATTGTGGGTTTTACAAGTGTTTTGTCATTCAAACTCATGTTGTTTCTTGCTGCAAAAAAATTGATTAAATCACAAACATTTTTACTTTTTATGTTTATTGTTGAGTTATTTATCTCATGCTCCATGACAATTGAGATTCAATAAGTAATTAGCCATTACTTGTATTTTCTTACTATTTTTGAGCCTTATATGAGAATTTTTCTTGAGTAATGTCAGTCATGGGTTTGGTGTGTGTGTATGAGGGCATTAAAGGTCTACCCGTCTTGGTTTTGCATAACCTAAAGTGTAGAGGGAATCAATATCCCTATCAGTTGGTCCAGTCCTCTTAGGAAGTTTAATAATTGGAGTCATCTTCTCTATAGAATTTGTTGAAGAGTGTACTGGTAGCTTCTTATAGCGTAAAACCTTTTTGGGAACCAAAAAAATGACCACTCTATTGGGGATTTACTATAACTTGTTTCATTGATAAGATTCATAGTTGAGCTTTATCCTTGTCTTGTTAATAATTCAAACCAATTAGTCAGTCCATTGAGATTTCACTTAGTTGAAAAGTGTCTTTTACGATTGAAGATTGAGTTCCTTGTCTTGGGTCTATAATAGTATTGTTTATCATATGAAGTTATATCTTGTGAAGTGTTGAAGTATATGTTTGAACTGCTAAAAATTGTAAGGAGATCCTTGCAAATTATTACAAAGTATTTTTCCCAAATTCCCAATTGGCCGGTGACTCTAATCTTTGCACCAGTGCTTGAAATTTTTTTTTGTTCTAATGATTTCACAAAGGTTGGTAAAAAAATTTATGAATCCTTTTAAGGTAGCATCCAGTTGATGGGTGAGCTTCATGGAGATCCAAAAGGTAGATGAATAAAGGTGATACAAAAGAAGACATTACTCTCTTGTCGTAAAAGTTTTGACAGTAGGAATGAAATATAAGAATATGAGTTTTTCATAATTTTGATTTGTATTTTCTAGTATATGTGTTTGTTGATCTCTAAGTTTTGATGATCATTAGTGTCCCACACTTAGTCACTTATCTTAGTCGGTCATCATTGTGACCGAGCTATCCAGTATAGGTCGAGTAGTAGTCATTGTCGAGTTACATAGAAGCCGAGTGAAGTTGATCAGTTCATGTCGAGTGCCAGAGTCTTCATATGTCAAGCAAGACAGTTTTGTCATACATGTCAGGGATGGCAAAAACTTCAAGGTAAACTATTTTGGGTTGACTTGTTTGAGTATTTAATGTTTTCAACGGAGTTAATTACGCATAAAATCATTGATTCCAATGTGTGGCATGGAACCAATTAGAAAATTGGAATGCCCAAGCGGCATAAGTATTTGATCTTGATCATTGATCTATATCTAGATTCCAGATTTGTAAGGTATATAAGATTGCTTCTTACCCTAATTTTGTAAGTTGTGTGTGCATACATGAGATATGTGCGAAGGGTTATTTTGAGTGAAGAAGCATAGATCTAGCATAGTAAAAGAGTAGTGAGCAGCAGAGCAAAGTTGTATCAGATTATTAGATCAGAGAAGGTGTTGGAAAGAAGAGATCCATCACCAGCATCTGAGTGCATACCGAAGGATCAGATCTTGAGACATTCTAATAGGTGTATCAGGTAAAATCTCTTAACAAAGTGGTTCTAACAGACCTTTCTAAATCTCTTAACCAAGTTCTTACTTTGTTGTAAGTTTAAATCCTTTCACAAGGTAGATTGTAATGATTTGTAGCTCTTAACTGGGTAGACCTTTAACTAGGTAGATTATCAGAAGTGATCAAATTTTTTAGCCTTAACAGGCACACTTTATTGCTGCAGTAGTGAAGATTTTGTGGGTGTCATCTCCACACCAGTTTTACCTTCTTGGGTTTCTAGGTTATCAAAATTTTGTGTCTTGAGTTATTTATTTTCTGTTATGGATGATACTAGTTGATATATCAATTATATTTATGCATGATTGTGGATTAGTTTTTTTTAAGTGGTAAAATCTATAAGATCTTATTAACCCACNCCCCCCCCCCCCCCCCTCATTATCTTTCTTCCCATCTTTTATTTCCAACAATTGGTATCAGAGCTCAGTTCTCCTATAAAAAAATTTAATCGGCTTGAGAGTACAAATCTTGAGATGGAGGTTTACAAATTGGGTAAAGTCATTAAGAATCAAAAGATTGATATTCAGCTAGCATTACATCAGCTTGAGACAAAAAGATACGAATTGAAGAAGTCCTTACAAGCAAGGAAAGATTTGGCCAAAAAAATGAATGACACTTATTATCAAGAAGAAGACACTGCAAATCTATTTTAGAATGGAAGCTCTACTGAGAGCGATGCAGCAATTGCAAATCTACTGGAAAGGAACAATATATTGTGTGAAGAAGTCAGAACCGTGAAAAGAGAACAAGAAACTCAAATAGTAAGACTATGTGAAGTAGTGGAACAGAAGAAGAAAGTTGAAGATGACAAGGCTATGGCTTAAGAAGACAAAAGAGTGATGACTATCAGACTTGATGAAAGAACACATGATGTACAAATGATGAAAAACAATCAGGTTGACATGGTGAATCAACTGCTACTTGTGAATCAGGAGATCAGCAGGAAAGACATGGAAATTGTGAATATGAGATACGAGAACATTCAATTGAAAGATGAATTGAGATCAGAGAAAGAACTTAATGAAAGATTGAACAGACCAAATAAAGCTTTGAATCATTTTGAAAATCTGATGGAAGCATCAAGAAGATCTAAGGATTCTTTTGGATTGGTTCATACCAAACAACAGACATCTACTGAGAAAGGAGAATCATCTAAGACTGGTGAACAGAGGAATGCAAAGACAAAGAACAACAAGCTTGTATGCTACCACTGTGGAAAACCAAGACACACAGCAAACATCTGTCGAAGCATGAATGGTAAGTCCAATACTAAACCTAATTTTAATGGTTATTGCTTTAACTATAAGAAGTTTGGACATCAGGCACATGAATGTTGGGCAAAGGAAAATAATGCACCTCCCACACCTAGATTCAATGGGTATTGTTACAACTATCATAAATTTGGACATAGAGCACAAGATTGCAGATCTAATGCTAAACAACAATGGACATCAAAGACACAAGCAAAAGCACCAAGGAAAGGTAAAACTTATAATTGGGATTACAACACATGGCATAGTTGTCATTATTGTGGTGCATATGGGCATGTTCTAGAAAACTGCATAAAGACACATTTCAGAGGAAAATATAAGAGTTGGATGAATGGAAGCCTAGTTTGTTATAATTGTCTAAAAATTGGTCATACTAGGAGAGAATGCAAGACAAGGGTACCTGCTCCTACTGTTGAGCATATTAGATCATAGATGAACCAGACATGGACAAGGAAAGCAGAACCATGCAACAGTGAAGCTATTGCAGTCGAGGTCACCCAATCCAATGGATCAGGTGATCACACCATCACCAACTAAGCAAAAGAGGTATGTGAGGGACTGTATTTATATTTCATCAGTACCTAACATATAAAAATACAAAAGTCCATATCTGAATATGTTAAGATGCATCAGGATATATTTTGAGATATGTGCAAAGTGAGCGAAATTGGGGATTATGAGCTAAGAGAATCCTATGACAAATTGTGTGTAGATGGAGCCCTAAAAGTTGAGCATAAACATCTAGCTGAGAAAGGGTTAACTCGTGCCCTAGATTTTCTGAGAGATTTCAAAATAGAATAGATTAAGATTGTTCTTAGCTGTGTACACGATATGAACATTTGGCTGGATAATGGACTAGTTAAGATCACAAAGGAAATCATCAACCGAGTAACTGGTTATCCAATTGTTAATGGAAAAAGAACCATGAGATGTCAGAGTAAGGAGGATATAGAAGCAAGCATTTGGGCTATTTGGAACAAAAGAGTGATGACAATCTCTACAATTATGGATTTTTAGATTGATTTTGCAGTAAGGGTCATAGCTCACAAATTTTATCAGTCGAGCCGAATGGACAGTGTCTCATGTATTGCAGTCGACCAAGCATGGAAGATTGTGAAGAAGGACCATACTTATGACCTTTTCGAGCTTCAGATGACCCAACTGGCCAAGAACCTTTCTTCAATCTGAAAGGCAAAGAACTCAATGTGTAAGTTTGGTTCTCTGCTAGTTTTCATATTTTTCTATATACATCAAACTTTTCCTACTTTTGGAGATATTGTGTGGAATTCAGACCAACCAGTTACATAGAAGATCAATGTACTTATTTAGTAGTTGGGTAGTAATTTTAACAATGTAATGGGAACATATTTTGTTGAATTTAAGAAAAAGATGAGATTCAGAAGTAGAATTCCTAGGTCACTAGTTGAGAAATACTATGAGGAAATTTGTTTCCTAGTGGATATAGATTGTACCTATGTTTAGGTAGTAGTACCGAGGGTATCATGGCTAAGGCCATTACCTTATGAGGTGAACATTGATGAGACATTTGCATCTATAACATCTCTACTGGCAGAGAAGATTGATGGATCAGCCAGACATTTTGGCAATTATGAGGAAGCTAATTCCAAAATCTCTATGGATTTGAAGGTTGGAACTATGGAGAGAAAAAGGAAAAAGATTGTCAAAGGTTTGAAGAAGATGATTGGAATTGAGGGTGATGAAGAAATTGAGGATGCACCTTTAGGTTTGTCAATAGGTCAAGGAGAGGATATGACTAGTGGAGATGAGGAGAGTGAACTTGAAGAAGATATCACGGAGAAAGAAAAAGGAAAGCAGCCAGTGGTTTCGAAGGAAACTAAATCAAGCAAAGCCAAACCTAAGGCTACCCCTCTTGTTGCAAACCGGACTAGGACTAGGGCATCAACTGTTTCATCTCCTACTAAGAAAACAATTATATATATAAGGAATAATGATGGAGACAGCAGCTCAGGTAAAAGAAAACAAGTTGAAACAAAGGCTGTGCCAAGCCAACCTGAGAAAAGACCGAGGAGGAAGCTGATATTGTAGCATGAAGATGATGAGGAGAAGACATATATGGATGAAGCTAGCAACATACCTACAGCATCACATAGACAACCAACCAATATTGATGAGGTATGTAAGAACATTAGAAGTACAACTGGATTAGATAAATTCAAATTTGTTAAGTATGAGAAGCAAAGTAAAGAAGACAAGCATAAGATTCTAATAGACATGATGGGCACATTTAAGATGACACTTGTAGAGATAGGAGATCTTGTCCCTACAGAACTATATGATATATTATCAGAAAAGTGGCAATATGCATTGATGACTGAAAGAAAGATAAGGGAAGAAATATAAGCTACGGTCATTCTTGGATTAACAAAGAAACAGATAGGCAGAAATATTGAACAATATAAAAGGAAGTTTATTCCCAAACTTAGAGCCTATGCAATACTGAGAAATGATGTTGAAGGAGTAGTCCAATAAAGCACTCAAATCTGGAAGGAGACTTTTGGGTTATTAATTAAGAAGGAAAATAAGACAGGTGAAGGCACCTCAAAGTAGATGGAAATGGAAGGACAAATTGCTACTGGACAGGTAGAGATAGAGAAAACAGACAAAGTGTCAACTGTAGATCTAACACTGGATAGTCCCATTGTCACTGCAGTTGAAGATAATAGTAATTTGGATGTCGAGGATCAGAATGAGCCGGCAGACACATGTATGCAATCGCCTATTCAAGCAACAGAGGCCAAGACAGAAAAAGTAGAAGAAAAGGAGGTAATAAATGATAATCCGCCTATTTTAGAGGTTGTGCAAACATTTTTAGATGGTAGTGGAAGTAAGATGGAAGAAATGATAAATAAACCTACAGAACAAGAGGCTATACAAGTGTTTGTGGAGCTGCCACACTCTGTACCAACTACTCCAATTGGACCCAAAATTGTTATTATACTTGATCAGGAGGTGATCATTACTCAATTGAAGATGGAAGTTGAAATTAGCATTGACAAGGGAAAAGATAACGAAGAACATATTCCGAGTATCAACTCACCAGAGCTCAAGAAGAAGAAGTTAAATAAGAAAAATTCATTGAGCCTAAATGTCACATTGGATGAAGTTATTGTGATTCCTAAATGGGATCCAAAGAACTTGACATATGAGCAGATTCATAATCTACAAGACCTATTGAAGAGGAAGAAGAAAAAAGAGGAAATGAAGAGGGAGCATCAGCAAAAGCAAGTTCTACATGAAATAAAGGATGTTTTTGTTAATGCTTTTGATATGGAAGATATAAATGAGCAAAAACCAATTTTAGAATAGTTAGTTCACGTTGTACAAAAAGTTAATGATGAAAATATTGAGGCAAATGAAAAGTTGTTACAATGGTTTGAAAGAAAATTTGAGAACAAAGTTTTGGAGAAGATATCAGAAGAGATTGTTATTAAACAGGTTGAACTTTCTTCTCTTGTTGATATTCTTGAGTAAGTTGCAAATAATGTTTATTCTTTGTACAAAAAGTTATGTGATGTAGAATTCTTTACAAAGGATAATCAACAACTTGGGGAGAAGTTGCAATTAGATTTGAAGTCAATAGGTAGTTCATTGATCTGTAAGGAAACTCAGGTGCGGAAATAGCTTCCTACACTAATCTCTAAAGGAAAGTATTGTGCGAATTCTTTTAAATCCTTACAATTTCAGATTCGTTAACTACTTTAACAAAGATATTGCAACCATATACTATGCATATAGAAAATAGAGAATGACACAATGATTTACCCTAGGGAAAAGCTTTCGATAAAAAATCCCAGCACTCCAAAACTTGCATAATGTATTATCTTCAACACAACGGTTACAACACACTTGCAATGCAAGTTCTTTCAGGAGACAATCGACATACACAGACAAATCCAGTAGCACCAGATTATACCAACAATACACTCTTTTTGTTTTTCTTTTCTGTAACCCTAAAAAACACTTATATCATGCGCTTTCCTTTTTAGGGCAACTTCCAAAGATAGCCGTATTAGGGTTTTAGGGTGTAAAGTACTCAACTTTATCAGTTGCCACATGTCTTGCATGTCTTCACCTGTCATTGAAATCTCTTAGAAATAGCTCTTACGTGTCATAGGAATCTGTCATAACCGTTTCAGCCATGATCTCCTTACACACAATTCAAGACGCCAACACATCAAGTGGAGTGACACATCAACATGCCAACTAGACATGTACACTCACACTTAATTACATTATTTACAAGAAAATACATTTTACAAAACAAATAATAAGAATAGGAATTATCCAAGGTTGAGACACCTTATTCCTAACATGATCATGGATGCTAATTCCAGCTCCATACATTTTGATAGGTTGACTCATGCTCAGAGGACATTAACCGAGCTTATGGCTAAAGATGGCAGAATCAGGGAAAAATTAATAACTATTCATACTGCCTTGATACCTCATCTAGAGGTTATTCAGAAGAAACTTATAGCTACACAAGAATTAGTCAAGAGATATTCTCATCTCTCTACTGCATATATTTTGGTAAGTCTAGTTGCTGAGCTAGAAATTAAGTTACAAGTTATGAAGTCTATTAAGGAAAGTTGGGATACAGTGCTTGCATCGATATTACAGCTTCATAAGCCATTTTTGGATAAGTATAACTTAACCCCTACAGCTATCAGTGACAAAAACAAGGGGGAAATAGAAAAGGAAACATAAAAAGATGTGCAGAAATAGGTATAAATATTTTTTATGAAGGCATGTATACTATGTAAATATTGTATGAAGTTTGAAGTATAATCTTAGGGGGAGTACATTGTGTACTTGGAAAAATTTTGCAGATATAAAGAAATGATAAGTGTTTTTGCCACTAATATCAAAGGGGGAGATTGTTGATCTCTAAGTTTTGTTGATCATTAGTGTCCCACACTTAGTCACTTATCTAGACAAGTTAGTCGGTCATCACTGCGACTAAGCTATCCAGTATAGGCCGAGTAGTAGTCATTTCTGAGCAGATAGTAGTTGCCAAGTTACAAAGAAACCGAGTGAAGTTGATTAGTTCATGCCGAGCACCAGAGTCTTCATATGTCGAGAAAGACATTTTTTTCATACATGTCAGGGATGGCACAAATTTCAAGGTAAACTATGGGCTGACTTGTTTGAGTATTTAATGTTTTCAACAGAGTTAATTATGCATTAAATCATTGATCCAAATGCGTGGCATGGAACCAATCAGAAAATTGGAATGCCCAAGCGTCATAAGTATTTGATCTTGATCGTTGATCTAGATCTAGATGCCAAATCCGTAAGTTATATAAGATTGATTCTTACCCTAATTTTGTAAGTTGTGTATGCATACATGAGAGATGTGCGAAGGGTTATTTTGAGTGAAGAAGCATAGATCTAGCATAGTAAAAGAGAAGTGAGCAGCAAAGCAAAGTTATATCAGATTATTAGATCAGAGAAGGTATTGCAAAAGAGGAGATCTGTCATCAACATCTGATTGCATACCGAAGGATCAAATCTTGAGACATTCTAACAGGTGTATCAGGTGAAATCTCTTAACAGAGTGGTTCTAACAGACCTTTCTAAATCTCTTAACCGAGTGCTTAATTTGTTGTAAGTTTAAATCCTTTCACAAGGTAGATTGTAATGATCTGTAGCTCTTAACCGGGAAGACCTTTAACCAGGTAGATCATCAGAAGTGATCATATTTTGTAGCCTTAACAGACACACTTTATTGCTGCAGTAGTAAAGATTTTGTGGGTGTCATCCCCACCCCAGTTTTACCTTCTTGGGTTTTTGGGTTATCAAAATCCCGTGTCTTGAGTTATTTATTTTCTGTTATAGATGCTACTAGTTGATATATCAATTATATTTATGCATGATTGTGGATCAGTTTGTTTTAAGTGGTAAAAGTTATATAAGATCTGATACACCCCCACCCCTCTCAGTATCTTGCTTTCCCATCTTCTATTTCCAATAGTATTGAGTTGAGGAAGTATGTTGAGTTTTGTTATGTGATAGAGAAGTATTTTGTTTATATACTACAAGTTTCAGATCTGAGAATGTTATAAGTGGATGTGTGGTTTACATGTATATGTTTGGGGAGTGTCAAACATGAGTTTATAGAGTGTACAACCCATGTCTAATCTTTGTAGTATCTTCTATATGAAAAGGTATATTCCATTGTGATTTGATGGCATCCATGGTTTTCCTAATGAAATTCCTACTGAGATTAGGAAGCATTTACCAAAGTTTAATGGGAAATGATCTAAGTCATCATGTCAACATTTGCTAGAGTTTTTCAGATTTAATGGGTGATTTTGAGATTCGTGAGGAAGATGTTTCATGAAGTTATTTTTTCATACTTTTAAAGAAGATGCTAGAGATTGGTTTTCTTTCTTACCAGCAGGTTCTATTTCTTCTTGGGAAGAATGGAGTGTAGGTTTCATGGAGAAGTTTATTGAAAGAATAAATGTAAGTGATGTATTGAGAAGATTGATGGAGATTGATATTGAAGAACAAGAATTAGTTCATGATTTAATATCATATTTGCAAAGACATTAGGTGATATTCCAAGAAGTTATAGGCCCAACAATAAAGTATGTTTAGTGATTTATTTGGGATCTTTTAATGAAGATATGAGCTCCTTGTTTAGAGATAAAGATCCTAAGACTTTACATCAGGCTTTTATGAAAGTGATGGACATTGAAAATAATTTAAAATATGGAATTATGAGAGGTTTTCTATCTATTGGTGTTCACTTCCATAGTACATTTAATGTTGAAGAAGGGTGTGAATTAAGAAGTAATATTTAGTATCAATGTATTGACATCTCTAATGATCATACTAATCATATTGTAGTATGTGTTTTACATCAGAATGTGATTGAATGCTTGTTGCAAATAGTGGTTTATCCTCATGATAATGATGAAATGGTTAGTGAGATATTTTGTAATAATTTTGATGCAAAGATGGATATGAATTTGGGTTTCACATCAGATAATATGCTTACTGGTTATTCTAATAATGAGGCTGCAAAAAGAAGTTGTTTGCAGTCCTATGTTGAAGATGATGAAGAAGAAGAAAATTATTCATCAAATAAAGGTGATAATAATGTGAAAAATTATGATGATGTTGGTTCATCTTTGCATGAATAAGACAAATTTGATGTTGAAGCTCCAAATAATGAAATTCCATCAAATTTTGTTGATTATGTAATTGAAAATGAAGATCTGATAGTGTGTTCAAATGAAGAAGATATATCTCAGCCTATTGTTTTTCACATGAAAATGTTCAAGAAAATATGTATGAGGAAATAATTAAGGTATGTATGCCTGAAATTAATGTTGTGATTTTTTGTGATATTGTTGTCCCATTAATTGCAACTATTCATACAATAGATCAATTTTCTTCTCATCCTTTTTATTCTACAAGTGTTAATCAACCAGCATATATGGTTGAGGAGGAAGAATATCATGGTGGAAAGATAAGTATGATATTTTTTATGTGAGGATGATGGTCGTAATATGAGTTCTTCTTTTTATGAAAGATGCAATGTTGAACATTGTTTTAGTTATGTTTTGGTTTCTTCTTTTCTTGATAAAGATGATTACGACATTAAGATGGATGGTATTTTTAGTGAAGTTTCTCATGCTTTATTTGATGATGATATAGCTATGAACCATCCATTTCTTTTTCATAATGTTTATAAGGGGTATTTTCATTTAGTTGTTAACCCTTTGTATGAAGAGATAATTGACAAACTCGATGTTATAAATGATGCCAGTGTGCAAATTTTTTATGTTGTCGATTTATTCTCACATGGATCAGCTTTGTGTGATGAATTTTTTGAAGAAGAAGAGGAGGATCATGACATGGAATTTTCATGTTATGAGATTTATAGTGCTGAATATTATTCTTGTTCAGATTTTGATCAATCTTCTTTTGAGGAAGATTGTTGTGGCATTGAAGAGGACAACCAGTTTAATGAGGATTTTAATACAATTTTTGATGACGATGTGGATGTAGATCAAACAGTCCTTTCCCAAAATGTTTATAAGAGAGGTTTTCATTTGGTTTCTAATCCTTTATATGAAAAATTTGTTGAGGAACCAAATGTCTTGATGTCTATTCCAGCTTGTGAAGTTGAAGACATGCACAAAGCTAAATCAAAGATTTCATTTCCTTGCTAGCCAGTTGAATATGAGGTAATGTATGGTGAGTTTAGTAAATTATATGAAGATGCATTAATTGATGGATATTGCATTCCAATTGCACCTACTGATAAGGTAAATGATGATGCATACTTATTTGAGTATGATTTTTATGAGGGTTGTGATTTGGAGAGCATGAGTGTTTTAAATTATAGAATTATTTTGAAGCCCATGAATGATTATATATGTGAAAAATATATGTATAGTAGTGTTTTTAGATTTTTGTTCAAATATTTTGATGAGAATCGGACATTTGATAAGCGTAAATACTAATATTTCATTTTTGGTGGCCCCATGGCGCCAAGTGAGAGTTGGGTCTAATTTTTGCTTAAGAGGATTGGCCTAATGGAAAATATGTGGTCTTCTCTCTCATAGATTTTGAGATCTTTCAATGCCTGCAAGAGGCATACATCCCCAGATGGACCCACTGTTAGCACTCTCAAAAATTTTGAGATTACCATGTTAAAATTTTCCTATGGCATGGAAATACTTTTCTGCACTTGTTTGGAAGTGCCCAGTTTTGATAGTAAATACTGTGAATACCTCATGTATTTCATGAGAGGAAAATTGGTAGGTATGTATTCCCCTTCACATTCACCTCATGTTTCCATTTTTGGCCCCATACAAGTAGATTTAATGGTTTTGAAAAGTTCCATTTTTCAAGCAGTTTGTTGATCTCCATTTTGCCCAAGTATAGAAAAGGTTGAAGAGGCCTTCTTTGAGAGTGCATATTTTGAGCCCTGTTGTGTTTCTTGGTTTACTAACTTGTAGATGTGTTAAATTCATATCATATAGCATGTGTTCCAATTTTATACCCTCCACAGTCAGTTTTGATATGTTTTTCACGCACCCAATTTGAGGGGTTTTGCACAAAACTGATCTATGCACTAGTTCATATTTAATGAAATGGCCCACTTTGAGGATTAATATCTCTCACATAAGAAACTTTCATGCAAATCTTCTTGGAACCTAAATTTACATGTTGTAAATAAGTACATGTTTCAGATTTCATAGTTCCAAAAAATCGTTTGGTCAATTTCAAGGTTATTTCCAAAGGCTAGTTATCATTTTTTAGGTCTATGGGAAAAGATATCAGATGATTGATTTTAATGATCATTGACACTCGTCGGGAACTAGAGGGCCAAATAAGGATGCACAAAGTAAAGGAGTATTATGAGAATTAAAATGGTTGCAGAGAGAATGGATCTATTGGAATAACATGAGGATTTCAAACTAATGTGCTAGGTCGGTGCACTGCTAAATTCCACAATCTATGCCATATCTTTCCTTTTGGCCTCCTACGATGTTGGAGTCTTTAAAAGAAGTGATCAGGCATGTGAATTTCCCCATTTCCTCAAAGAAATGTGAACTCATGAACTGCAATGCTGCAGGAAGTATGCAAAAATGGATTTGTTGAATTGACTGGTGTAATGTCAATTTAGTAACTTTTACCAGATTATGTTATTTATGCCATATGGGATCCTACAAAATAGAGACACACACCGAATGGTAAAGGCTTAAAAATATTTCAAAGCAACTGCAGTTTGCAAGGGTAAAACAAAATTCAACAACCTTGCGAGTGTGTTCGTCTTATCTTGGAAACTTTGACAGATATGTCGACAAAATGAAGAACCACAAACACAATTATGGATAGTTTCACAAAATGCCTCTAAAATATGGCATTCGAGGGAGTGATAAACTATCAAAACACAAAGGTATTTTTGTTTTAAAACTATTAAATGTAGATTCCATAACACATATAAATGCAAAGTGGCAATCATAGACCAGGCACGAACACTACAAGAAAAAATGCCTCAAGGTTGTGTGATCTCAGGAATGCTCTAGCATAAACGTTTACAAATTTTGAGTAATATGGATTTATCCCACATTCATCCTGCAGAGTATTCCTCCATGGTTTATATGTGTCAACTCATATTTTGTAAATTTCCAAAGGCAAAGCACCTTTTGGAGGCTTGTGCATGCAGGTGTGGTTTGATGGTTGACATGGGCCCAGTGGCAGGTGCTAACAAGGAAATTTTGTGGGCCCGCATGAGTGACTGGAAAAGACATGTGGCACAAGGTCATGATGCAGATGATGAGTTGGCCAATGATGTAGCAGTAGTAGTGAACCAGATGGTGCCATGTGGTATGAGTAACAGGGGAGGTAGTGATCTCGAGGGTGACAGGTGAAATCTTTCCATGATCTCATGATCTAGAAGGTCAAGGAGAGAGAAGATTGTGGGATTGCGACACATGGAGGAGTCTAGTAGTGGGCCTGGGTGGTTGTTGATGACAGATAAGTTCCAAACAAGCGGCAGAGTGGACAATCAAGCCAAGATGGGGATGCCACATGGAAGTCAAGTGGGGCCCATGATGGGGACATCAAATGCTTGTTGTGAGTGTGTAGGTTGTGCAGGCAATTAGTAAATAATATTGCAAACCCATGCATAGTTACAAGAATTTCTAGGAAATACCACATAGTTTATTCCAGTGGATAGTAGATAATGTTGGGAGCGCGCGCTCAATATTTTCACGACTTCATAGGTCAATATAGTAGTTAGTGGATTAGACTGCGACTACGTGCACGCGGTTAGTCGTTGGGTCACAGATTAGATGGCTAGTTAATGGTGGAGTCAGAGATTTAGAGACTATGGTGATAGGTGGAGTTGATGTGAATCCTTGTTGGTCAGTTGTCTCAATCAGGTGATGCCACATGGCGGACAAAGTGTTGAACAAGTTTGAGCAGGAATTGAATTCTACATGTTTAGGTGTTTCCTCTTCCAAGGTTGTTACTTTGGGAAACATTGCATAGAAGATTAAATAAAGTAAATATTATAATGTTGTAAATATTAATATGCACAGAGGTAAAATATATGCATAGGTAGTGTAAAGGGCATATGGAAATATTATTATGCAGTTGGGGTTTTCTAGCAAGGGGATGTTTTCTTAGCATTTTTCACAGAGTATAGTTGCAAAGGGATAACAATAGAATTATTTTCCTATTGCATTGAAAGGGGATTTTAATGGAATATTTTATTTCATTTTGCAACAAATTGAAAAGGGATCAGATCGGATATTTTTAGTTTTTTTAGAGAAGAGGGATAGTTTTGCAAATAAGATTTGAGGATGAACATGTGTCAACAGTAGATACAATCTAGAGTTCTCTCCTTTTATATATATTCTATTTTCTTCTCTGTTGTAAGGGTTCCAATCTTTATGGTTCCAGTAGCAAGTTTTACTGAGTATGAGCAGCATTGTAAATTCTTTCATAGAGAAATTTTGATGTATCTATGTTGAATCTTTGGAAGGTTTTGAGTAAGTAGGTTGTATTGATGTTATATGTCATAGATAGAAAAGGGTTTTTGTTAAAATATAATCATGATTCAGATCTCTCCATTGTGCAAATCAGTCAAGTTTATAATGGAATAAAGAAAAGAGTTATTATCATTCAATGTCTTGTTGTGAGATATGTGATTTTATGTTCATGCTTTGATGTAATGGGTCAATAAAATACTTGATATGAGTTATAGATTTGTTGGGATTGTGCAAGGATTTTTTAAGTAGGCTGGATTAGGATTGTTGTTGAAGAATATTGTAAGGAAATATTCATAAATCATATGTTATTAATGAAAATATGTTATATGATGTTGTATTTATGATGACTCAAATGTCCAATGGGATGAGGCACTAATCTTAGCTATTTTGGGTTTTACAAGTGTGTTGTTGCTCAGACTCATGTTGTTTCCTGCTGCAACGAAATGGATTAAATCACAAAAAAATTTACTTTTATGTTTTTTGTTGAGTTATTTTATTTCATGCTCCATAACAATTGAGAATCAATAATTAATTAGCCATTACTTAGTATTTTCTTGTTATTGTTGAGCCTTATATGATATTTATGCTTATGTAATTCCAGTCATGGGTTTGGTGTGTGTATTCGAGGGCATTAAAGGTCTACCCACCTTGGTTTTGCAGAACCTAAATTGTAGAAGGAATTAGTATCCCTATCAATTGGTCTAGTCTTCTTAGGAAGATTAATAATTGGAGTTGGATTCTCTATAGAATTTTTTGAAGAGTATATTGGCAGCTTCTTATAGCATAAAACCATTTTGGGAACCAACACCATCGATACACAGGGGCTTACTATTGGAAGATATGAAGAGAGATAGAATCCACCACTAATATCAACATGATACTCTTCACGAACATAGATATCCTTCACATTGATTCGTAGTAACTTCGCATAAATCGCGCATAAGACCCAAACACAAACACTTTTAGATACAAAAAGGTTAGAATTATTTATTTATACCAGTATCTTATCTTACATATGTCAAATTCATGCCAATTTTTTAACAACCCCAATGCTAAAGAATTACAACTACATTAGTGCATAGCATTAACAAATAAGACCCATTATACGCTACACTATGACCCACATATAGGTCACACTTAAGATGTTACAATGTGTATTACATTTTCCAAGAGCTACCAAAACCAAGAGAAAAATGTCGTGGCCTCCAATAGATCATTATATATTGTAGCCGATATACCAAAAGTATCTGATGAACTTGTACAACTATCTAGATACCTATAGAAACTTTGTAGCCAATGAAAGCACCAATAGAATTATCCATGTAAAATAGGACACTGAAAGTATGCCAGTGCATCAAGATAAATAGATCACACTGCAAATGAGTACTAGGAACACCAAAGATGTTCACACTGAACATGTCTTGAGTATAACCAAAAACTCATGTTGCATAACCGATAACCAATAGGTACATAACCAAAATTTGCAAAAACCAACTGATACTACCAGAGTGTTGATATGGAGGTTTTGACATCAATGACAACCAATGCCAACACTTCCTCGTATATTCTAACACATTCTACCTTTTTATCGTCTTCCCCTTGATTCTAGTTCACTTACGTCTAATGCTAGTAATTTTCATGAGCATGATGATGTTTTACCTAGTTTCTCCTTAATTCATTATGATGAAATATGTGATAACTATTTATGTGATGGGAATTTAATATTATTATTAAGAACATTATATTGTTTTTTTATGATGAAATAATTGATATTAATAATTATTTATTGCATAATGATAGTTTGCCTCATGTTTTTAAGGTACATATTATTTATGAGCCTATTGTATCTACATATAATATGTTATACCTTATATTTATTAATACATTTATAGATTTTACTCATTTAATGAGCTGATAACTTTTGATGATATCATGATCCTTTCTTGTTTCTTGATGATTTATCTAACTAGTATCTTGATGATACTTGTTTACTTAATTGTGAGGCTTTAAGTTCTTCACTAGGTAATGTATGAAATTATGATTATTCATCTTAACTAACAAATTCTATTGATATACATGCTGAAAATATTTCTATATCTCATTAGATATTTTGTTTCATAGGATCTATAATTCTCAAATTACTACTAGGGATACATTGATTGATGAATTTATAGGTGACAACACATTATAATGTTCCATCATTAGGTGGATATCATAAAATATCAATGATTACTCTCTCTCTCTCTCTCTCTCTCTCTAAATATTTATGTGCATTCAAAATTTCACTAATGTTTACCTACTAATAGTTTTGTCACTTAACTTTGTCTCACCACTATGGTATAAATTCATCCTTCTTATGACCTACTAGAAATCATTCTATGATATTTTTTATTTCTTTGATCAACTCCATACAAAACACAAATTAGAGGTCAAAAAATTCAACAATACACTATCCTCACACTCACACAAGATAACATAATTTATACTGGCACTAGCAACTTGAAGAGATTCAAGAGATAAGCTAATAGAAAATTATAAGTAGAATTAAATGTATTTTATATTACATAATTAATTGTATAATTTAATAGAAATCTATATATGTTTTGATTCTATACATAAATTTGATGAGGTTGTGGGCAATTAATGATTAGATTTGTGAGGAGATAGCTACACGATCAAATGCCATGTTTTTATTATGCACTATATATCAGGGGATTGTTTGATGAGGATCATACACTACTAATTTTATATTAAGTATGACTCTATAGTCTTTTTTGTCTCTCTATGAAAAATAGAAAGGGAGATTTTTATCACACATTTATGGGCTTTCAAGGGTTAATTCAATTCAATATGTAAGGTTGGATGTTAAGTGGGAGAATCCAGATAGAGGGTGGATAAAAATTAACTTTGATAGTGCATCAAAAGGGAATCTTAGTCCTTCAAGAGTTGGGTGTGTGGCACAAGACATGAAAGGAAATATTTTGGCTATAGCAATAAGTAGGCTTGAGGATGGGATGAGCAATGTTGTAGACATGAAGGTGAATCTATTAGCAATAGCTTTCTCAGAGAATTGAGGTGGAGAAATTAAATTTGGAAGGGGACTCAAATAATTTTCAATGTCATTTAAGAGGGAAAGGTGCATGCATAGAAGATTAAAAATATTGTTAATACCATTCAACAGAAGCTAGGCCATTTCAAAAATTTCAAAATTACACATATTCTCCAAGAATAAAACCACATAGTCGACACTCTTTCTAAATGGGTGTTATCATTTCAGAAGGTAGGATGGATGTTTGAAGACTTAATTGGGTTTAATTTGTTAGAATAGATTTTTGGTTTTACCTATATGCACCCTAAATTGGCCTACCAAAGTCAAAGAGGTCAACTCCAGTCAATATCATGTATTAACTAATAAAGAAATTAATTAATTAAATTCAGGCCAAGAGGGATTAATTAAACTATGTAATTGATTTATTCAATTAGTTATATAGTTCAATTCAATTAAATCAAATCCAAACCATCTAATTCCCCTACATGGCTAATTAAATTAATTGTTTGAATTAATTAATTCCTAAATATTTTCAACAACCACTAAGGCAAAAAATCAATTAGCTATTGAGAAGGCATAATTGAAAGCACATGAATCACTCCAAAGCTTTGATATCTTAGCCACTCATTTAGCCTTTTATATCCTTGTCACTCATTTTTTCATCTTGTCCCCCCATTTGAAACACAACTCAACCTCTCTCATCTAATCATGGTTAAATCACTTCACCCCCTACCCTTGGGAAAATCCTATAAATAGAGTGCATTTCTTAGTGCAAATCACCAATTCACATATCCATTCATTTTAGCACACCATTTTTCATCATAGTAATTGAATTTGGTTGAATTGGGAATCCATTAGCATAGTTGAATTCATCTTAGGATCATGTGTAAATGCATATCAAATCAAGTATGCATATCATAACATTTAGCTTAATTCATCCATCTCGTTCTAGAGATTGTCACGTTAGGAATGCTTTTGTAGCTGAGAGCATAAATTTAGTCTTTCTAGATAGAGAACCATGAGATGATTTCAAGGATTTCAAGTTTGATTGTTTAATTATTATAGATCTTTAGCACTAAATTGATATTCTTTGATGTAATGTTTCATGAAGGTATTTTACATACGACAAATGGCACCCATCATGGGGATAGAGCCTCATACTAACATTTTTTATTGATTTTAAGTGATTTTTGGTTAAAAATTTGGCATTTGCAGGTTCATATTCATTAGAATAGCATCTTTTCCATTTCTTTCAGCGCCCCTGCAACTTATTTCAGCACCTGTGCACTATCTTGCACCACTTCTTCACAACCTTATAGTGCCTATACACTGCTTAGAAACTCCTATGCAATATTTTACAACGCCTATACAATGCCTATACACCAGCACTTTGTCATTTACATGTTATTTTTCAGCGCTTCTACATTGAATTGTGGTGCTTCAACATTAAATTGTGGTGCTTCTGAAATGTATTTAAGCTCATACATAACTTATTTTAGCACCTATGGATTACTTTGCAGCTCCTCTTCAACTTCTTTCAGTGCTTTTACATCAACATTTGACATTTTCATTTTGCTTCTGCGCTTATGCTTAATCTTTCAGCTATTATTAACTGTCTTTAAGTGCTTCTGCAAGTTTTTGTAGCATTTTTACAAGTGTCTATAGCTCCTATGCAAGTTTTTTTAGTGCTTTTGCAAGTTGTTTTAGCTCCTATGCACATTTTTGTAGTGCCTAAACATTTTGAGCTTAATTTATAAATCTTTGAGATAAATGGGTTGAAAATGACTTGCAGATGCAAAAGAAACATAGAAAAGTGAACAAGCTTGTGGTTTGAAATCCTGGTTAATACAAGGAAAAAGAGGCAAAGAGGCTTGACAAATGCGCAAAGGAAGTTCATAATGCAAGCATTATTGATGATTTAGGTGATAGCGATATCAAAGCGTATGATCATTAAATTAAAATGCTAAATTTGTTTCAAGATTTTTACAACATTCCTATGATCAATTGTAATGCTTCTCATTTTTAGATCTTTTCAAAATTGACTTTGGAATTCCTTCAAATTTGCACAAATACTTATGATTTTCTTCACTTTGGATTGGCTTGTGTTGAATTAATGTTAGTGAAGGGAATGCTTTGGAGGAGGAACAATCTCCAAGGTACATATTGAAAAACATAAAACCTTCTCAAAAGTTTGCATAAGCTTCGAGCAAGGTGAGTTATAAATCCTTTTAAATTCAATTCATTTTCTTAACTTGTGGATTTTCAAAATTTGAAATATAGTTTAAATAGAAGTCTATTATTGTTTATCAAATGAGGTATTAGGCCTATTCTCTCATCTTTTAAAGATGATAAAAATTCCAAACATGTCAAATTTGACAATAGAAAGAAAGGTTAAGGAATGAAAAACACTAAAAACCAAGCCTCTTGTTTATGAATAAAAATCATTAGGCCTATGCTCTCAACTTTTTAAGTTGATCAACATGCCAAACATGCTCTAATTCCATAGGTTAAAGGCTTGGAAAGAACAAATTTGTTAATTGTGTTTGGAATTTAAAAGTAATAGGGATATTCTCTCATCCTTATTAGATTGATCGAACTCCTAGACCTACATTTTATTTCATTTCATTTCTTTCATGAACATTCTAGTTGGATTTGAAACTTAGAAGGCTTGCGTCCTAAGATTTGCTTTAATAAAGCCGGTGAGAGGGACTTCCTAAAGTGGAAACAGAGCTAAAAGATAGCTTTTTATGATCCACTATGAAAAAAATGCCTTCTTGAAGTAAATGCTTCAAAGGAAAAAGGTATCTTATGTCTTGTCTCCTCTGGCAGTCTATAGGACCTAAATAGCATTTACGCTACCATGAGGCCTTATAGTAAGTTCATAATATGCTTTTGAATGAAATCCTTGATTAAATCCTTTTTAAATAGAAAGCATACCTTTTACATCCATGTTGAACCAAATTGACCATAGGTAGATTGAATCCAGTGTTTTCTTGCGGAGACCTTGTTAACAACATTCACGAATATACACTTTTTGTGTATCTTTTTAAAGGTTAGAAAACATGTGTATTTGTGATTGTTTTTCTTAATGATACATGATCTCAAAGAAAACAACATCCATTAAAAGATCCAAAGTTCATAAACATCATCTGACGCAAGTGGGGATGGATAAACAGGGCCCAGGGCACTCCTAGCTACCAAACTAGTTTGCAGACACAACTCAGAAGCAACATACACATAATGGGAGAGAAAGAAAGGACTTTATATTATTTCATCAAACATTATAAATGTCAGGCTATAAGGTCTTCCTGGTTATGGTCATATACATTTAGATATTTATAGAATAATCTTCATACATGTGAGGTCACAGACTTGCGATCCAAATCTTCTAACTTTTCGCTACCCAGGACTCCCAAGAACTTTCTCCAAATCTAAGAACATAAAACTAATATATACAAGAGTCCACCAAAGAGGTCGGCACCAAAGATCCTAAAGATCCAACATAGAAAATAACAAAGACCCAAATTTAGGTCCACACACATCCCAATGAGAGACCCCAACATCAATTACACTACGTAAATTAAACACACATATCGGCCAGAAGATCCAACATCAAAAAACCAACTTGGTGAGAAAGACTATCAAGCACAAAGACAAGTCGGTAAAATCACCAAGCAGTCAAGAACAGCCACTGAGACCCCGTCGGTGAAGCCAACCAAGATAAGTAACCAAGTCTAAGTGGTGAAAAACAAACCTTCAACCAAACAACAAGAGCGATTACCAAGCACTTTACCGAACAGTCTCCAACAAGCTACCGAACCAAAAAAAACATATTTTTGGTTGATACATGATTGCCAAGAACCCAAGATGATCCTGCATCAAACACCTGGGGTTAAAAGAAATGATTCTCTGAATCATGAGTCAGGCACAACCTGAATTAAATGCAACTTGGATTGAGAAATCCAAGATGAATCCTCAATATGATTGTTCTTCCACTTTACCAAATATTCCATGTAATCCTTTCCTCTTATACTTCTGCCAACTCTCTATTTCAAAATCTTCTCAACTTCTTCTATCTGTCTCTTAGGATAATCACTCGGTACTGTTACTTATTCATCAAATTAATGATACACATATAAGTCTAAAATGTTGAATATAGGTGATATATCCAAGTCCTCAGGTAATTCTACTTCATAAGCATTTCCACTATCAAACCTTCTCAATATATTGCAAGGACCAAATTTCTTCATCTTCAATTTACCATATGTTCTAATAGGAAATTTGCCTTTCTTTAAATGAACCATAACTGCATCACCAACTTCAAAAGTCTTATGTCTTCTTGATCTATCTGCACTATCCTTTTATTTTTGATTACTCTACTCCAACTTATGTTTCACTTCCTCATGCAATGTCTTCATAAACTCAGCAAATTTGTCTCCTTCATCACTCCTCTTTTCTTCTCTAGTAATATCTCTAAAGTCTGATATACCTCTCGGTTGTGTGCCATGTACAATCTCAAAATGTGTCTTTCCAATACTTCTTTTTATTGAACTTTTATATGCAAACTTTTCTTGTACTAACATCAAATCCCAATTACTCAGTGTGTCTCCAACTAAGCATCTCAACAAGTTACCCAAACTTTGGTTTACAACCTCTATTTTTCCATTAGTATATGAATTCAATGTAGAACTATACTTCAACTCAGTGTCCAACTTCTTCCGAAGTGTTGTCCAAAAATAGCTAACAAACTTATTGTCTCGATCAGAGATGATACTTCTCGATAGTCCATGCAATCTGACAATCCCTTTAAGAAAATATATTATATATGAACTACATCTAATTTTTTTCTACATGGTATAAAATGTGTCATCTTGGAAAATCTATCCACAACAACAAATATGGAATCATTACCTCTTACTTTCCTCGGTAAGCCAAGAACAAAATACATGTTGATATCACTCCAAGGTTTCTCAGGAACAGAAATCAATGTATACAACCTAGTATTTTGACTTGCTTCTTTTGCAACTTGAAAAACTCCACAACTTTTCACAAATTTTTTAACATCCTTATACAACTAAGGCCAAAAATGCATTTCCTTAAGTAAAATTAATGTCTTATCAATTCCAAAATGTCCAGCCAAACCACTACTATGTTTTTCCTTGATAAAATTAGTTCCCATTGATCCTCTCGGTATACATAACTGAATACCTTTGAACAACATATCTTCTTCAATGAAATAGTCTTCATACTTACTCGGTTAAATTGGAATAGGTGATATGCACACTCTCCATGGCTCAGAAAAATTAGGGTCATTTTCATACAAATGTTTCATATCATCAAAACCAAGAACCTCAATTCTCATTTCAGTCAACAAAGATCTTCTTCTACTCAATGCATCAGCAACTTAGTTATAAACTCCACTCTTATGCTTGATCAAAAATGTGAAATTCTGAAAATACTCTGCCCATTTCATGTCTCTAATTCAACTACCTAGATATTGTAAAGCCTTATGATCAGTATACAACACAAATTCACTTAGCATCAAATAATTTGTCCATTTCTTCAAAGCTTGAACAACAGCATAGAATTCTTGATCATATACAAAATATTTCCTTTCAAAATCATTCTACTTTTCACTAAAGAAAGCAATAGGTTTACCTTCTTGACTCAACACAACTCCTATTGCACTGCCACTTGCATCATATTCAACTTGAAATACCTTATTGAAATTAGGTAGGGCTAATATAGGCAATTTAGTAACCTTTTGTTTCAAAGTCTCAAAAGTTTTATCAGCTCCATGTGTCCATTTGAATTCTCTTTTGTCTCTTCTCATTGTCTTGGTCATAGGATTGCAAACTGAACTGGAATTTTTGATAAACTTTCTGTAAAAATTTGTGAATCCATGAAATTATCTTACCTCACTGACATTTTTAGCTGTAGGCCAACTAAGTATAGCTTCAAATTTATCAAGATCCATCTTCAAACCATTAGCTAAAATCACAAAACCTAAATACACAAGTTCTTCTTTCATGAAGGAACACTTTTTCAAATTTATCAACAACTTTTCCTCTTTCAATCTCTGCAACACTTGTCTTATATGCATAAAATTATCTTCTCTAGTCTTACTGAATATCATAATATCATCCAAGTATAAAATCACACATTTATTCAATAATTTCTTCAAAACCTCATTCATCAACCTCATAAATGTATTCAGTGCATTAGTTAAACCAAAGGGCATAACAAACCATTCATACAAACCTTCTTTTGTCTTGAAAGCAGTCTTCCATTCATCACCTTCTCTAATTCTTATATGATGATATCCACTTTTCAAATCATTTTTGGTAAAATATTTTGCTCCACTCAAACAATCCATTATATCATCCATTCTTTGCATAGGAAATATATACTTAACTATGATCTTGTTGATTACTCTTGAATCAGTACACATTCACCATTATCCATTCTTCTTAGGTGCTAATACAACTGGTACTGCACATGGAATCAAACTTTCTTTGATCAAACCCTTGTTCAATAACTCATGAACTTGTTGGTTGAGTTCCTCATTCTTGGTCGGTGTCAACTAGTGTGGTGCTTTGTTCAGAAAACTAGCTCCAGGAATCAGATCCATACAATCACTAATGTCTCTCATCGGTGCAAACCATCAGGTACATTATCTGAAATGATCTTGTACTCGGTGAGAAATTTCTCAACTTCTTTAGAAAATTTGTCTTTTGTGTTCTTACTCAGTTTGTTAGGAATCAAAGCATAACATATATCATTCCTTTTCAAATCCTTAACAAAATTTCTACCTTCCATCAAATAAACTTTCACAAATGTACATATCTCACCAACAGATTCTTCTACCAAAGGTAACAATATTTTCTTCTTGCCATCTACCCAAATAGTATATTTGTTCACTCTTCCATCATGTATAGCATGTCTATCATATTTCCAAGGTCTACCAAATAAAATATGACAGCAATCTATTGGCATAATATCACACCACCTTTCATATTACTTTCCAATTTTCAGATTCACAAAACATTGTTCACTCACCATTAAGATATGCTCATCCTTGATCTATTAAATTTAGTAGGGCTTTTGGTGCTTCATTCCTTCCAACTGCAACTTTGTGACATCTCCTATGATGCCATATTCTCTAAGCTTCCAATATCAACAATTACCTTCCAAACTTTGTCTGCAACTTAGCATCTAGTCTTGAACAAACTTTTCCTTATAGGATCTTGCTTATTATTCTCACTCCATAATATTCTTCGGACCATTAGATTTCCTTCCTTCTCAAGTTCATTTGGTGAGTCTTCTTGCATCAAAGCATTCCTGCTACTACCAACTTTCTTGCTTGCATGTGTACACTCAAAAGATCTATGTCCTTCTTCACCATAATTGTAACAAGTTCCTTGGAACCCTCTTCTGCTATAACCACCTCGGTAGGAATTACCTCTATCTCTAAATGAATTTCTACCTTTCCACTTGGTCTTACCCTTTGAAGACATATTTTTACATTAGTATGAAAGGAAAAATAGTTTTGAACCATCGGTAACACCAACACCGAAAGACAGGTTTAGTTCAACCCGGCAGACAAGTTCACAAAGGAACCCGATGACACAGTTTACTAGTGCAACCCAAAAATGTTACAAGAGGAACCAGAAAGAGTAACCCAACAGAGGAACCAAACAAGCATATTACAATGTAACCCGACAGAACAGATAATAGAGGAACCCGACAAACTACAGAGCAACCTGAGCACCAGTCTATCAAGAGACAATTATAATCCCGAGAAATGTGGATCTGACTACCACGTCAAATACAACACTTGTGTTTTATATTTAGTTTTTTTATTAGCTTTAAATCCATTTATTGAGGGACAAGCAATGTAATTGTAATTGTTTTAATCAGTCTAACTGATTGGAAACATGCAAACTAGGAGATCAAGGTCAAGTTGTAAACTTTTGATCATAGAGTTATCATTGTTATGCGTGAAACTCATTTAGGTAAAACTCATTGTATAAATAGATGTGTAATCAATCAAAAAATGTGGATGTGATGATTATTGTAGCCGCAGACACTTCTATGGATTAGAGATAGAGTTTTATGTAGAAGAATAGCCAAAGATGAAATCAGTTATCAAGAACAAGATCCAAGGCTACCGAGAAGAACAGAGGTATTGATCAATTACTATAGGTGATAATTATACATGTGAACTTAATTGGATCTATAATCAAAATTTCTAGATTTCATATACTCAAGTTAATGAATATTTTTTACTACATTATAACAAGTGTAGAAAATAGAAGAAATCCTTTGAGAAGGTGGATTTAACAATCCTTTGTAAATCTCTTAACCGAGTGCACACTAAACAGAGTTGCTAAATCTCTTAACAAAGTAGGCCTTAACCAGTCTCAAAATTACTCCTAATAGGGTAGATCGTCGGAAGTGATCAAACTTGTAAGCCTTAACCGGCCCCTTCCATTTTGTAGATAGTGAAGTTTTGTGGGTTTCATCCTCACTGTAGTTTTTACCTTCTAACATGGGTTTTGTGCATTACCAAATCTTGTGTCATGTGCCAATACATTTCATGAGTGTTTCTATGAATGTTTACATACTAATTGAGTTTATGATTTGATATTACATGCATAAAGATAGAAAAGTATATATGATTGGTAATACAAGCAATTGATTATTAAAAGGATTAAGGTTAAGTGATAAAAGTGTTAAGTCTAGTGATTCACCCCTCCCCTCTTAGCACACACTATTCCATTATTTCCAATAATTGGTATTAGAGCTAGATCTCTTATTTGGAAAAGTTTAAATACTTAAGAGAAAAGATAATACAATTGAAAGGTACAAGCTAGACAAGAGTATTGAGAATCAGAAGTTAGAGATATAGATCTTCTATGAGCAATATAAAGAAGCTAGAGTCAAGATGAAACAGCTACTAGCTGAAAGAAAGGTTATGGCATCTCGCTGTAATGAAATAGACTATCATGAAGAAGAGATACCTGATTTATTTGAATCATCAGGATCTACATCTAGCAACACATCAGACACATCTAAAGGAAGCATTACAAGTCTAAATGAAACCAATCAACATTTGGATGGACAAGTGAAATCACTGCAAATCGGTCAAGAGACACAGATGGTAAGAATGATTGAGGTTATGAATAATGCTAGACAAGCTGAACAAGAAAGAACACTATCTATTGCTGACATGAGGAAGATCACTGAAAATCTATAAGAGAAAGAGTCAGAAATACAAATACTTGCAGAACATCATCATGAGATCACAAATCAGATTATTCTTATGAGTCAAGAATAAAACTGAATGAACATAGAACTTAATGGAAAATTGGAAGCTATTGGTGAGCTAAGAGAAGAAAATGAAAGACTGAAGCATAAAGTAAGAATTCAACAACATCACAATGACATGATCAAGAGAGCTGAAGAAAGTACAAAAAGAATGGATGATTTTTTGGATGGACAAAGAAGAGTCAACAACAACACCGGATTAGGGTATACCGAGCATGGAGAATCACCATACCAAGTTGATCCAAAGAATGTCTACACAAATCCAAGACCAAGAAAGAAGTCATGCAATCACTGTGGAAAACCAGGCCACACATCAAATGTTTGCAGGAGAAAAATAAAAGGTATTCCTAAATCCACATCTTCATTCATAGGAAATTGTTATAAATGTAACAAGAAAGGACATAAAGCATATGAATGTAAATCTGAGGTGAAACAATTAAAGAAGGAAACCTATATGGAAAAATATTGTCCTACTTGCAAAATGCATGGGCACACATCTCTTGAATGCAGAAAGAAGAAAAAGAAAGCATGGAAGCCTAAAGAATAAGAAAATGCTTATCAACCGAAAAGAGTTGGTAACTCATATGTTTGGGATTAAAATACATAAAAAAACTACAAAACATGTGGCATTTATGGACACATAGTAGCAAACTGCATGGGAAAATGGATGAGAAAGTCTAGGAGCTGGACTAACCCCGGAATGGAATGCTTACACTTTCATAAAGCTAGTCATCTAAGCAAGGACTGCAGAGATCGAGTGACAGAAACAAGCACTTTTCCCAATGGCAATACCATTGAAGACATTAGGAATATGAGAAACAAAATGTGGAGGAAAGCTACAAACACTCACGATGCTGGACCAAGCAATACAATTAGTAACACCTTATTCAATGGATCTAGTGACATCACCACCCCCACCTTATTCAATTGATGAAATGCCAAACTAGCATGATTAAAGATGCACTATGGTATTACTTGTTATGATTCTATGACTTCAATATTGTTGGTTAATGCATACCAAAAAGCATCAGTGTACTTACAAAGCTAAGTTGTCAATGATTACTGAGAATCATCAGTTAACATACAAAATCTAAGTTGCTCGTGTAAACTGAACATCGTCGATAATCAAAAGACAATGTTGTCTTCACCATATACTGAGATCCATCGGTGAACATGTGAAAAGTTAAATGAGTTGACACATGCCCTGAGCATCGCATTTTTACCAAAAATAAAGTTGGCATGTCACCCGAGCAACTCTGTCTTGGACACCCAACAAGTGGGTAGAGCATTAATTGCGCCACTTAGGGCACGGTCTATAAAAGGACGATAGAGACTTCATTTCATTCACTAGAGATTTAGAGAGAAGAAGCAAAGTGAAGTAGAGCACAGAGTGACCAGATTGTAGAAGCGTTTAACCAATAGATTCACAGCACTCAAACAAAATTACAGCAGCTTTCAGAAGGTTGAGTAAGTAAACATCACCGAGCTCACTATTTTTTTTACGGGAAAAGCCCTAATTTCTCAGAAATGATGGCAACCACTTCACGAGTTTCCAAGATCAAGAAAACCAAAGAGAAGAAGGTTAATCTAATCAAGAACTCCACTTGTGAAGAACCTAAGTATGAAATCTGTCCAGAGATTGCTTCACAACTTGACGACGCTAGAGCATTTTTGGGAATACCACCTAGGTTTTTACTAATTGAGGATGTCCGAGCCTACATACATTGTAAGATCACCGAGATAGGAGATCTTAAGGTTGATCAAGCTTATAAGAAACTTTGCAAAGACAGAACCATCAAGGACAAACACAAACACATCAAGGTGAAAGGGCTCACAAATGCCCTAATGTTCCCAAAGGAATTTAAAACCGAGTGGATTCAGATAGTGTTGAGCAGAGTGCATGATCGAAAGATGTACCTGGACAAGCCGAAACTAATCACAAGAGATGGCATACACGTTGTGACTGGTTATCCTATAACTGACAAGGCCAAGGCACTTAAACATCCTCCTCGCCCCAAGATTGAGAAGATGACAGGTGCAGTATGGGATAATAGAGGATTTAAGGTTAACACCATCACCAATCCAGAACTACAGTTTGGTGCATGTGTACTAGGATACAAAATATACCAATCTAGCAAGTTAAACAGCATAGCATGTGGAGCAGTTGACACTGCACATAAGATTGTAAAGAAAGGTCTACAATTGGATCTATCTGAGCTTCTACTGAAGCAATTAAAGGAAAATATGGGGACAATCAGGTCTACAAAGTCCAATTCATGCAAGTTCGGATCACTTCTAATGTGTATAGTTTTCTATTTCCAAAACTTGTTTCCATCTATCAGTAATGTCAACTGGGATACTACCCGACCAGTGACCATTCAAATTAGTGAATTCATCAAGTCATTAGGTGACAACTTTACATTAGTTATGGATGAATACTTCACTAGATTTAAGGATAGAATGCAGAAAAGAATGAGGATACCAGAATATCAAGTAGAAAAATATAAGCCTGATATTTTCTTTATGGTGGACACCGATAACACCTTTATCAAACCAACTGTACCAAGAACAGCATGGTTAGCACCACTTGACTATGAGGTAAACATAGATCAAGCAACCAATGCTATTGAAGCATTGTTAAATGAACCATTGGACAATTCACAACCTAGGGTTGGAACCTATGAGGAATCCAAGGAAAGAATTAAAACAAGATTAGTTGTGAAGAAAATTGATAGAAAGAAAGAGAAAATGGTAAAGACACTCAAGAAGAAGTTGTCGGTAAATGATGAAGAGTCAGAACAAAAGAATGACAATGAGAGACAGTCACCCATCGGTGAAGGATAAGAATTGAGTGACTCCAAATCTACAGAGTCTGATGCACTACCACCACTAGCAAAGAAACCAAGGACTACGGCTGCATCACGGACAAGGATTCAAACTGGTAAAGCAGACTCATCGTCGATCAACAAAGGATAGGTAAGGACTTACAAATAGGAAGCCTCAAACAAGGCAAACATCAGAACCTAAGAGGAGAAAAAGACTAATCCAAACAACGGAAGATATAGAGGACACTGAGCAAGATGAGAGTGAGCAACTACAACCTGTTAAGAACAAAATTCCTACTACAATTGATGAGGAATGTGCATCAATGATCAATGCAGGTTCAATTAATAACCCTAAGATTAGAGAATGGCTAACTCTAAATCCCGAGGATCAGAACAAGATAGAGGAAGCCATCATCACAATGATGAGTATATTCAAATATGTACCAATACAGTTTGAAGATAAGATGCCTAAAGAACTTCTAGAAAGACTATCAGCAAGATGGAAATTTGTATTGAACTCTAAGAAATAGATAAGGGAAAGAACCCTAGTTTTTGTTGTGCCACCTGAGTCCAAAATGGAAGAAATTGAAGAAATGATGAATTTACATTCCACGAGGTTCTCAACAAAATTGAGAGCTTACAAATTCCTACAGGGAAACTTTATTGATCTTGACAGAGAAAGTGAGGATACATGGAGGAAAATACTCGATGTACCTTAAAGGATACAACTCCTGAGAGAGTTTTGGAACTCACTGACAAGCCTCACAATGAAGAAACAAAGGATATGCCAAACCCAGAGCACATTCTGATCAATGATGATGAGGATAACACTCAAACTAAATTGAATACATAAGAAAGCAAGGCAATAGATGACATTCCTCATATTCTACAATCATTAGGGGATACTGCAAATGATATAACCAAAGATAAAAATATCATTGATATCACCAGAGATGATCCTGCAGATGAGGTAAAGGGAGATGAAGATATTACTGTTACCTCTGAGCATCCCAAGGAAAAAAATACAACTATAGATGTTGCACAGGTGAATATACCGGTCCAAATGTCATTATTGATATAGGCTATCAATATCATCTCACAAAAGGAGAAGTCACCCAAGCCTCATGCAAGCATACCTGATGATAAGGGTGAAGAGAAACATAACAACACAAATGATGAACAGAATAAAGATGGAGAGAAAAAAGAAAAAAATGAAGAACGAAAAGAAACAGGAGGTGAACAAAAAGATAAAGGTGAAGAGAAACAAGGTGATGCCACTCCCAAGGATATCGAAGGAGATGTTGCAGATAAGGCTAAGGTTGATGTGGAACTTGTTATGGTACTACATACAGGTCCCTCCACAACTCTATCCAAGAAGAAGAAGAAAAAGAATAATAATCCACTTACATTGGATGAGATTATTGAGATACCAGCATGCGATCCGAGGACATTGGATCTAGAGGAACTTACAAAGTATGTTGAACTTTGTAAAAGAAAAGCTATCCAAGATAAGCTTAAGAAGGAGATAAAGGACACTCAGGTACTTGAAACAACCAAGGAAATACTACAGCAGATTGTACCTGATACAGACATTGATCAAAATTCTTCAACCATTGATCAACTATCAGTTCTTACCGAAGCAATTACATCATAGAATGTGGATGCAGAGAAGGCCATAGAAGAACATGCAGAACAAAATCACCAATATAAATTGACCGAGAAAATTAGCCAAGAAGTGTTCGAGAACAAGGTAAAGTTGTCTAAACAAGTAAATGAATTAGAACCAATTATTTTAGAAGCTATTACCTTAATTAAAAAATTAAGGACATTAGAGCACTTCACTAAGGAAAATAGTGAAAAGATTGCAAAGATAGATGCAGATCTTACTACTAGTGCACAAGGTTTTACAACAACCGACAATGCAATCAAATTACATTATGAAAAGGTAATGGAAGAAAAGAAGTTGAGACTTCAGATTCAAGAGGTAGAATCAAAGTTTAGAGATGAGGTAACCGAGCTACAGGCTCTAATGCTACCCAATCTTACACTACTGCAACAACATATGACTATGGCCATACAATTGATAGCCACCCCAGAGATGTCTGTCACCGACAGCATCTATGATGTGCACGCAAGGATTACATTGGAGCAAATGGCCCTAGAATACCTTCAATAAAAATGGGAGAAGATGATGAAAGACATGAACAACTCCCATTCCCACATTTTTGACAAGTTGTAAGTAATTACACCTTTTCCCTTACTATCAAAAAAGGGGGAAAATGATGATACAGTACAGGGAGAGAAAATGGGGAAAATGAGATGAATAAAAGAGGAAAATATTATGATAAAAGGGGAAGATAAGGTGAAAAGGGAAAATAATATAAAGTCAAAGTGTATACTATACCAGAGAATATACATAGGGAGAGTCATACTGACTAGGTGAACACATGGTGTATATACTACACATTTTAGTATTTTACACGTATCAATTTTTAATACTAATTTCCAAGGGGGAGATTGAAGACATATTTTTCCATTAGTATGAAAGGAAAAATATTTTTGAACCATCGGTAACACCAATACCGAAAGACAGGTTTAGTGAAACCCGACAGACAAGTTCACAAGGGAACCCAACGACACAGTTTACTAGTGCAACCCAAAAATGTTACAAGAGGAACCTGACAGAGTAACTCGATAGAGGAACCTGACAGACTATAGAGCAACCCGAGCACCAGTCTACCGAGAGACAATTATAATCCTGAGAAATATGGATCTGACTTCCACGTCAGATAAAATACTTGTGTTTTATATTTAGTTTTTTTATTAGCTTTAAATCTATTTCTTGAGGGACAAGCAATGTAATTGTAATTGTTTTAATCAGTTTAACTGATTGGAAACATGCAAACTAGGAGATCAAGGTCAAGTTGTAAACCTTTGATCATAGAGTTATCATTGTTACGCATGAAACTCATTTAGGTAAAACTCATTGTATAAATATGTGTAATCAATCAGAACATGTGGATGTGATGATGATTGTAGCCGTAGACACTTCTATGGATTAGAGACAGATTTTTATGCAAAAGAACAGCCAAAGATGAAATCAGTTATCAAGAACAAGATCTAAGGCTACCGAGAAGAACAGAGGTATTGATCAATCACTATAGGTGATAATTATACATGTGAACTTTATTGGATCTTTAATCAGCAATTCTAAATTGCATATACTGAGGTCAATGAATATTTTTGACTAAATTCTATCAAGTGTAGCAAATAGAAGAAATCCTTTGAGAAGGTAGATTTAATAATCCTTTGTAAATCTCTTAACCGAGTGCACACTAAACAGTTTTGCTAAATTTCTTAACAAAGTAGACCTTAACCAGTCTCAAAATTACTCCTAACAGGGTAGATCATCAGAAGTGATCAAACTTGTAAGCCTTAACTGACCCCTTCCATTCTGCAGATAGTGAAGTTTTGTGGGTTTCATTCCCACCACAATTTTTACCTTCTAATAGGTTTTTTCTGCGTTACCAAATCTTGCGTCATGTGTCAATACATTTCATGAATGATTACATGCTAATTGAGTTTATGATTTGATATTACATGCATAAAGATAGAAAAGCATATATGGTTGCTAATACAAGCAATTGATTACTAAAAGGATTAAGGTTAAGTGATAAAAGTTTTAAGGGTACTAATTCACCCCTCGCCTCTCAATACACACCATTCCATTATTTCCAATAGCCCTTGTCTTAATCTATTTTTTCTTGATCAGATCTACCATTGTCTCCATGAGATCTACCTCTTCCTCTACAGAATCTACCTCCTCTTTCTCTTTGTCTTTGTTTGTATCTTTTTTTCAATTTCTCCTCAGATTTCAGGGAAAACTGATATGCCTCCTCAATACTCTCCATCTTTACCAAGCTGATCTCATCTTGTATAGAAATTCTTAATCCATTCAGATATCTTGCTATTCCTTTCACCTCGTCTTCAGCATGTCCAGATCTGATGTTTAACCTGTAAAATTCCTTAGTGTAATTTTTTACTAAGCTATCTTTCTGCTTCAAACTTTGTATTCTCCTAACTAGGTTAATCTGGAAATCACAAAGTAGAAACTTACCTTTCAACTTGTTTATCATCTTACCCCATACCTTGATCTTATCTTTACACTTACTCTTTCAATCCAATTGTAGATGCTCCCACCACAAGGATGCATGACCTTTCAACTTTGTACTTGCAATGTTTACCTTTTTCTATTTTGATACATTATCATACTCAAAGTATTTCTCCATCTTGATTATCCAATCTATCAATTCATCTAAATCCAACTTTCCATTATACTTAGGAGGATTAAACTGAGGTGTGAACTTCAAAATTTGCAATGCTTGCAGGAATCTCTCTTCTTCCTGATCCATCACTGGTATAGGTGTGGCTTCTCCTTGCACTTCTTCAACTTCATCAGCACTAAGATCCTTAGGATGTCGTCCTTGGCGCTGGGTTGTCTCAACAGCTTCCAATCTTGCAGCAATCTATCTTATCATATCAATTAGATCTAAATCTGCATTTCCTCTCCCATGAACCATCTTGAAACCCTCTGCAATTGTAGGTGAGATCGCAATTTTGTACCCTACAACAAATATCACAAGGGTTCACAAGAAGGAACTTCTGATCTAACCTTCACTCTGATAGCACCTGACACAAGGAAGGATAGATAACTAGGGCCCAAGGCACTTTGAGCTACCAAACCAGCTTGTAGACACAGCTCGAAAGCAACATGTATAGAATGGGAGAGAAAGAAAAGCAGGGCTTTATATTATTTCATCAAACGTTATACATATTGGGTTGTAAGGACTTCCCGGTTACAACCATATGCATCTAGATCTTTATAGAATAATCTTCATACATGCGAGGTCACATACCTGCGATCCAAATCTTCTAAATTTTTTCTACCTAGGACTCCCAAGAACTTTCTCCAAATCTAAGAACAAAAAACTAATATATACAAGAGTCCACCAAAGAGGTCAGCATCAAAGATCCTAAAGATCCAACATAGGAAACAACAAAGACCCAAATTTAGGTCCACATACATCCCAATGAGAGACCCCAACATTAATTATGCTACAAAAATTAAATTCACATGTCGGCTAGAAGATTCAACATCCAAAAACCAACTCGGTGAGAAAGACTACCAAACAAAGAGACCAGTTGGTAAAAACACCGAATAGTCAAGAGAAACTATCGAGACCCCATTGGTGAAGCCAGCAAAGATAAGTAACCAAGCCCGAGTGTTGAACCAACAAACCTTCAACTAACCAACAAGAGCAGTTACCGAGCACTTTACCGAGAAATCTCCAACAAGCTACCAAACCAAAACAAACATATTTTTGGTTGATAGAGGATTGCCAAGAACCAAAGATGCTCCTCTATCATCATTATTCTTCTCAAAAGGTTATCATTCCAATAAAGATTCAAAACTCATTTTCATGTCATTTTGGACAAGATCACATCACATTAATTTGTCTTTACAAGAAGACAAAACCATGCTTAGAGAAGAAATACCTTATTAAGACAAGATTCCTCATTCTCCTTATCAACCATTTCAACACAATAATCAAGAGGAAGTTCCAATGGAAACTAATTCATGGTTTGAGGCTAACAATACTGGGGAAATTAATAATGATCTTAATGAAGAATTAAACGAGGAAAAGATTAATGAAGCCTCCCAAATCCCTATGAAGATTCTTAGAAAGGGACAAAGAAAGATATTTTCTAAACTTGGCTCAATTAGGGGTTAAACTCCCTCATGATTTATACACATCCAATTTAACATTGGATGAAGAAGAAGATACTCCTTTAAGAGATATGAGTCAACAAATCAAGTTTTTACAAGCACAAATGGATAAAATGAAGAAAGCGGTTACTCTAAAGCAATTCTCAATAGAATCCATTTGCCCTTTCCCATTTGACAAGAACATAGTTATGAAATCTTTTCCCCAAAACATAGTATTACCTAAGTATGGTAAGTATATGGGAACAACAGACCCACAAGATCACATAAGGGAATTTGGCACATTGACTATGGAATTCCTCCACAAAATTACCTATTTGACAAGGTTGTTTTCTCTAAGCATTGGTGGGACAACGTTGAAATGGTTTTCATAGTTATCTTCGGGTATAATTTTTTTTGATAAATTAATATCCAAATTTGTCATCAATATTCCTACAACATTGAATGAGAAATTAATGTTAGAATAATTGAGAGGGGAGTGAATAAGTTAGAATCAGTTAGCTCCCAATTGTCCTATAGTCCCAAATTCCTCCATATGTATATAAAAACAAATTCAAACATATAATTCAACTCGTTGAAAATGTATTCTATAATCTCAAACATTAGTCAATAGCGTTTACCGAGTATCAGTAAATTAATATTGTGATTACTAATCTAGGTCAATAAAGTAAAGTGTAAAGTAAAATAACAATCCACAACATTCATGCACATTGACACATAAATTTTTAATGTGGAAACCCTGCTAAGGGAAAAACCACCCAGGACCAGTAACCCTAAATATTTTCACTATTCTGAAGTGAGCTCGGTGAAGAGCCAACCCTATTAAAGGTTACAATGCACACTGTTAAATGTGACCTGGTTAGAGGTTTTAAAACTAACAGTTCTCTCTTTACCATGCATTCACTATGGGGTCAACAAGAAAATACTCAACATTCATTAGAATGTCATAATAAAGACTTTCACTATCGTACTGGGTTAAGAGATTTATCTGTAGCAATGGTTAAACTGATACAGTAATGATATGATTTGAATACAACTCTGTTTTGCAGATTTTCAGATCTATGCTAAGTAGATAATACCTCTGATCAATTTGTTCACTTTAGTTCATCTCATACTTCATACTTGTTCTGCTCGGTAATGATCTTTCCTTTGTTTTCTCAGTAATGTCTACAGAAAATGTCTGGTTCTTTCTTTAACCAGTTTGATCAGTCATGCATAAACTTCGCATGTGTGCTTCTTAGCATCATATATTTCAAAATGAATCTCGTGTCTCTTATATAGATGGCATGTCTCATTTAATTTTCATCCTTCATATTTTTCTTCTTAATCTCCATCATTGATTTTCCCGCTTGATCCATCCTTGACAGTTGTGTTAAATCATGTTTCACTCTTTGTCGTCTGATCTTCATTGAATTTTCATAACCATTTGATCAAATAACAAACTTTATCTTTTACCTTGAAATCATCAATTTCTAGATTACCATTCTAGCCGGCCTCGGTTTGATTAAATTGCTCAGTCAATACCTTGTTTTGTCGGCAATGCCTAGCTCAGTTATCACTATGCTTGGTATAGACTGTGTTTTACTCAGTGTTTACTGTCTCTCGATGTATACATAACTTTTCATTTTTTGACCACATAAACTTTGTTTGTTCCAAATCTTCAATACATTAAAAATGTTTTTTACCATAATAATACTCAAATAAGTTGACATCAATGACAATACATACCAAAACTGCCCAACTGGAATAGAATAGAAAAAAAACTAAAAAGGAAATCATTTTGGTTGATGCAAGATTGCCAAGATCCAAAGATCCTCCCGCATCAAAAACCCAAGGTTAATAAAAAGTGAGTCTCTCACTTTGCAGTTGTAGAAGAAATCCACAACTAGATAAAAGATTGTATTTTGACCTTAGGCTTCCCAACCCTCATGGTTAAGAATATGAATCTGCACACACCAACTCTCATTCCTCTCTGATATGATCTCCACATCCTTAGCACCAAATCAAACCATCCAAAAAATCCATAGGAAGAACCAAACAGATCAACAATAGAACTAAACACAAGATCTACACTCTTCTTCACAAACCCACTTATCATCATCCACTTATTCCCATACTCATGAACTCTTTCTATTGGCAGTCTAACAGCAACAATGAATTCTAAAACTCCACTGAATCCACCACATTTATCCTTCAACCATTCATCCTTCTTCATCAATATCAACTATGTCTTCATCTTCACTCTCAGTGTATCCATCCTCTTGCTCAAGTACTCATCTTTGTTAAGGAAATGTAGTTCCTCTTTCCAAACCTCCACTTCAACACAAGAAACAATGTCCTCATCCACAAAAAAAAATTAATTAGAATAAAAATCAGAAAAGAACCACATGTCTTCCCTCTCACCCCCTCTAGGTAATATCTGCAACAAATTAGCACTCAACTGAAACAAGTCAGTCTGCAACTTTCCATCAACACCATACACATAATCACAACTGAGATTCTTATCACAAGCCCTGTCATACTCACTAATCTCATCCACAGTAATATCCCTACTGCAATCAGTATCAAACTCAACAACCACCTCAACGAGGTTATCAGATACAGCCAAAGGAATCTCAATTCCAACTTTAGCAACATCAACCTCTTCAATATCAACATTCTCATTATCCTCCTTAATAACAATACATTCCTCAACTAGCTCATTAGATCCAATCAACATATTATGAAATGCACCCATAACCATATCTACCTTATCCTCTACAATCTCAATCAATGTATTCATAGGTGTACATACCTCATCAAGATTAACCTCAATCTCAGTAGTAACCCTAACTTGCTTTGTCCTCCTTTGAACAATCCTTCTCACAGGCCAAACAACCCACCTCTTGATTGATAGATTCCAACTCAACCTCCTCATCTCCTCAATAGCTTCTTCACACTCACTCTCAAGTTCAGGATTCCTCCTCAAATCAACCAAAGCATACAAATCTCAGACCTCGACTCAACCCTGAGTTCTTCAAACATTTTCCTCACACTTCTAGGTTTCATCCTATCCAGCGACCTATGTCCCTTCACAAGGTGCAACTGCCTCTGCTCCACGATCTGACTGCAAGATCTCAATTGTCTCTCACTTGATAATCTGTTGACCATGCTCATATTCTACCTTGATTCGGTGATATGTTCACCAATAGGATGTCTCAAGGAACTCATTCCACTCCAAGCTTCACAATCAGCAACAACTACTCTCTGATCCATCCTTGCACAAATCATTTGTTTTTGTAGCTCAGATCTACATTCTTCCATCCCTCAACAAGTCTTCCACAGGGTGACAAGCTCAGCAACAAACAATAAACCACTGCATCAACAAATCACACTCTGATAAACTCATACTATCTATCAAATGGTAACATCAACTCAACCTTCAGTAGTAGTCCCTTCCAACCACACTTGTGCAAGTCCTTCATTGATGCAAGCCAGATCTAGTCTCTCCCACCTCACAAGCATCACCCCAGGAACTTTGCAAGTCTAGGATCTTGTATCACTACCACCACAAGACTGAAACTTACTTTGATACCACCTGATGTAGTCATATTCAAAGTTTCCCCAAAGGATACAAGTCAACCATGCATAAAGAGTCAACACAATAGAAACAATCCACAACAATTCATAAACAACTCAAAAATGAACAACCAAAGAGCCTCGTAGGCCTTCATATTATTATCAGCTCAATATTTACATCTTACATGCCCAGCAACATGCCAGGTTAAATTCTAAGGAACACATGTTTTCTTACATATAGAAATCTAGATCCATACTAGATGCTAAGATACTAAACTACTCATCCCCTTCCACACCTAACTAAAGACCCTAAGACTACACATGCATACAAGACAGCAAGCCACAAGTCGTCCAGAAAGATCACATCCTCCAAGAAAAAGAAAATGTATTACAACATATAGGTCAGGACCCAAAAAACATTAGGTACAACCTCCAATCCAAGAGATAAGAAATGTGATCATATAATAAGGTCAGCCTCAAATGTTACAATGAGCTAGCACGATCGTGCACAAATATTCCCACCAAAAGATCAAGAAATGATTGGAAAACACCATGAGCAACCGGGAAACTAAAGAACGTAATAGGACCAGACCAATATTAAGATATCTTCTCTAAGAGAAAATGAAACAATATGAGATCGTAGAAAATTTTCCCCAAGACATCTAGAACAAACCCATAAGATTGCATCAGATAATGAGCCAACTAGAGCGATCGCCACCTAAAACACCAAAACTGCCCAACTGGAACAAAACAACAAACAAACTAAAAAGGAAATATTTTTGGTTGATGCAAGATTGCAAAGACACCAAGATCTCCTACATCAAGTTTCATGGTGCCTTATCATTGTGTTCATGATTTAGAGTACGGAAAGTTGTCTTTTGTTGTCACAGAGTTCGGTAATTTAGTGTTCTTGTTGATCACAGATGAAGAAGAGTTTGGATTTTGTTCTGGATGGTATTCATGGTGATTGTTGGTATTCTTGGAGTGTGTAATGATCATGTTATTGGATTGTATTGTTCAAGGTGATCGTATTTTTTGTTTTGGGTAGCATGTTGGTGTTTCTTCATTTAGGTCTTAGCTGACTTGGAGTAACGTGTTGCAATTCTTGATGTTTCTTTGGTGATACACTATTGTGTTCATGGTTGAAGATTTGGGTCCTATCTAATTTTTAGCCGAATTGATTTGGATTGCTTTGGAGATTGAGCATGTTTTTTACATCTTCTATTTTAATAGGTCTGAGTCGACCTAGTGGTTGATTATTCTTTGCAATTGGTATAAATGAGAGATCATTTTTGTAGTTGTTGTAGGAGAGGTGTGTGGTAGTATGTGATTGTAAGGATAGTTGTTGATACTTGTGTTCTTCATTTGAGGCAGAGATATTACTTAATTGGAACTGTATTGGCATTGGAGATGATGTTTGTCAATTTAGTTGTAATGGAGTGTATGTCCACCCTGTTGTAATTGAAGATAGATCGGTGAACCCAACTGAGGGAAAGATCTGTGATTGTCTTGTGAGCAATGAGCTTTGGGAAGTGTGCCTGCAGATTGGGTTGTAATCCTATGGTTTCTTTTGCATCCTTTGGTCTATATTTTTTATCTTAACCGGGTAGTAATTTAGCAAAGTACATTCTTCTTGTGGGTTTGATTCCCACCGGGGTTTTCCTTTAACCGCGTTTCCTTGAGAAAAAATCTTGGTGTTCTGTGTTATGTGTTATGGATCTTGTATTTAGAGTTTATCTTTCAGATCTATGTGGATAAAGTGGAATTATAATTATTAGGTTTGTACGACTGATTCACNGATTCCCCCCCCCCCCCCCCCCTCTCATTTGTGATTGCCTGCTTTTGGGCCTAACAATATTAATGTCTTTGTGCATTGATTATTTTTTCACTCCGCATGTTGCCATAAATGCAAAAGGGGGAGATTGTTGGAAGATTATTGAGCATGTCAGAGTTTGGCACTTGGGTGTGCTGACATCAATGTTTTGTCATTGATGTCAACATACTAATTTTTATTTCAGACAGTGTGTTCAGTATGTTTAGGGAAGAGGATTTCAGTTGTTCAGGTGATATGTTGAATACCTTGAGTTTCAATTGTGAGGTATTGTTCAAAGGTGTATGTAGTTGTTCTACAGAATTTTGCCGAAGTTTGGATGACAGTTTGAGTGAGGTATGATCGAGTTGGTGGTTGTTGATGTTACAGTATTCCTATGTACAATGGATAAGTATTTTTTTGGTATTGTCTTGGATTTAATTTTTTAGAGGTTACAAATCTAGTGGTTACATGGTTCCTTATCATTTTGTTCGCAGCTAGTGTTGTTCATGATTCCAAGTACGACAAGCTATCTTTCTTGTGACAGAGATTGGTATTTTAGTGTTCTCATTGATTGGAGATGAAGATGAGTTTGTATTTTGTATTGATGATGATCTGAATATTCTAGATGGTATTCATGTTTCTTTTTGGTGTTCTTGGATCATGTGATGATCGTGTTGTTGGTCTGTATTGATTTAGGTAATTGGATTTGTTGTTTTGGTAGCGTGTTGGTGTTTCTTCATTTAGGTCCTAGCCAACTTGATGGAGTAACGTGTTGCGACTCTTGATGCTTCTTTTGTGACACGCAATATTTTTCATGGTCGAAGATTTGGGTCCTGTCTAATTCTTATCCAAATTAATTTGGATCGCTTTGAAGATTGAGCATAATGTTTATATATTTTATTATAATAGGTTGTAGCTGACCTAGTGGTTGATTATTCTTTGTAATCAGTATAAATGAGAGATCATTTTGTAATAGTGATAGTGATAGAAAGGTGTGCGAATGTAAGGACAATTGTTGATTGTATTCTACATTTAAGGCAGAGTTTGTACTTCATTGGAACTGTATTGGTATTGGAGATGTTATTTGTCAGTTTGGTTGTAATGGACTATATGTCCACCCTATTGTAATTGAAGATAGATTGGTGAACCCAACTGAGGGATAGATGTGTAATTATATTGTGAGAAGTGAGTTCTGGGAAGTGAGCCTACAGATTGGAATGTAAGTCTGTAGTTACTAATGCATCCTTTGTTCTCTATTTTTTCTCTTAACTGGGTGGTACTTTTAGCATAGTACATTCATCTTGTGGGTTTGACTCCCACCCAGGTATTCCCTTAACTAGGTTTCCTTGAGAAAAAATCTTGGAAATCTGTGTTATATATTTTGGATCTTGCATTATTATTTATCTTGCAGATCTAAGTTGCTAGAGTGAAATTGATTTAGAAGGGGGTCGTATCTTTGATTGTATTGTGAGCAATGAGCCTACATATTGGGTTGTAATTCTATGGTTGTCAGTGCATCCTTTGTTCTCTATCTTTTCTCTTAGAGGTACTTTTAGCAAAGTACATTTTCTTGTGGGTTTGACTCACACCAAGGTTTTCCCTCAACCAGGTTTCCTCAAGAAAAAATCTTAATGTTATGTGTTATATGTTGTGGATCTTGCATTACTATTTATCTTTAATATCTAAGTGGCTAAAGTAAAATTAATTTATAAGGTGTGTACAACTGACTCACCCCCACCCCCTCTCATTTGTGCTTGTCTCATGTAGGGGTTTTTTCTTTCTACCTCTTTTCCTAGGTGAGAGTATGAGATTTAAACTATGGGATTTGAAACCTTAAAACAAATACTCAGCACATCACCAGAATTGAGACAAGAAAAACAAACAGTAACAAGGTACTTAGACCTTCTTCTCTTTGAGCTCCACATCACTCAGGTGGGTGTACCTAATCTGCACATATATAACTCCTTTTGACATACAACACCTTGCAGATATATAACTGTGGATAGTTCTCAAACCTATAGGTAATGGGTACCTCAAAGTCTACCAAATCTTATACAACATCCCACTTGCACAGAGTATGCTTGAGAACTAGACCTAACCACTCCTCTCCTACAAAAATGAAAGGGAAAATTATTTTCTTTGAAATTATGGATTAATGGATCCCTAAAAATATCCCAAGCCCCTCATAGATTAGTGCCTTATCCAATGGGCAAAAGATTCAAACATGACACTGCAAAAGAAAGATTATGAACAAAAGAGAGCAACACAGTCTAGTATGTATAATGCCTTACATTAACATACCCACTTGTCTTATCATTAATCTCTACTTGTGAATCCACTTGTGTACTCAAACATGCAAATATCCATTCAAAGTATTAAATTCTCTCCTTAGAAGAAACCCTGGAATAGATACTTAATAACATAAAAACACTGTAAAACAACCTCGAATATCCTTAATACCCAATCTCATACACATTTGAAAACAAAACTCCAAATCATAGTTATCTAGCCAAAGAAGTTAATCTCTTCCTTGAAGAAAACCAATGAATAGAAAACTCCATTGGAGAGGATCTACAAAGGATAAAACTGATACATCCTTAATACCTCAATCTATATTACTTGGAATCATCAAAATGGAGACAAATTAATGACAACTTGCAAAACTACTGAGGTACTTGCTCATAAAACAAACCAGTGCAAAATACACCAATATCTAGAGCCAAAAGACCAACAACACCTTATATGTACAGGGAAAGAAAGAAGATTTTCATAATTGGAGCCACACTTGGAACCTCTTCCTTTTTCAAAGTTTCGGAACCCCCACAAAAGGGAAAAGATCCAGCAATAAAGAAGAAAAACCCTAAATTTTTCATCCTTTCTACATTTTTCCCTCCTACAAACCCTAATTCAACCACCAAAAACTTGGGAAGAACTCCCCCTGTCATCACTTTGAAGATAAAACACCCAGAAGTCGGCTAGGGTTTCAAAATATCTGCAACAGCAAAAGAAAACCAAACCCACCAACTTGGATATTCAATGCAACCTGATCTAACCAAAAGATCTTGTCCTCAACAGCACAACAAGGCCACATAATGTCGACCCAGACAGCAGGTACATCCAACTACCTCTCTTTAAGTTGGAATGCAAAGCCATGGCCAAAAAACTCTAGGAACAAAAGAAAATTCAAATGAAACCTTTCCTAATGATCACCTTAGAGAAGGAACAACATCCAACGACTCACATTTAAATCTAGTTTCCACTTTAAAACTCGTTCGTCGATCAAGATTAAATCACCCAGGAACCAAGAAAAAAGGTGACCACTAACTTGGTCAACAACTCGATGACCACCACGTGGGAGGCCCTGATTGGCCCTTTGGAAACCACTTATTCCCTACTTTAGCTCTGTCAGCCGACGACCCCAGATATGTGACACCATCATGTGATCCCGTGCCCCATAACCTCCTTGCATCTTTCTTCGCGGGATTATGAAGACAGTTAGATATGGGCGCATGTTAACCCGCTTTGATTCATCTCTCCTACCATGCATCACAATCTCGTAGTCCCGTGGAATTTCTCTCTCCACCTTCATCTAATTAAGGGATCAAGAAGGCCCGACACCTATCACACTCGACCCCATAGTTTCATTTCCTTGACCTGGACACGTGTCACACTCCCGCGATCCTAGGCTCATTCTCTCTCTATGTCATCATTCTTTGCGGGATCACGAGAGGATGCCACTTGTCCACCTCGGCCACACTACCTGCCTTGCCACCTATGACATGTAGCACCACCTAGATTTTTTCCACATTTGTCAATCATTGATCCACTCGGTCATCCCTACCACATGTCACATCGTTGTGATCACGTGACCTTTCTTTGTCCTAGTTATTTCCTTCACGAGATCACAGGAACATAACACTTGTTAGTGTGCCTATCTGTTTGTTTCACTGCTCAAGTGGCACTCTACTACATGTCGCTACCTCGCTATCCCATGAAAATATTTTCTCTACATCATCAACCTTTGCAGGATAGAGAGAACACGCCACCTGTCCTCTAGTCTAGCCATGGGCCCACCAAAATTATCTTTACTAACTGCCACCTCACCACGCACTCGCGATCCGCCTTCCAAAAAGAGTGTGCCTTTTTGGCACTTCATAATTGCGCGCTAGGATATAAAAAGGTTAAGATATATCCCAACATGACCAATATGGGATAAATGCCTTAAGTATCTCTTTTAAATAAACAACAAGCGGACAAGGCACCATGAAACTCTCTATCAACACCATGTTGCAGATAGAGGGAAGACCACATTCTCTGAACAAATTCACTTGCCTTCACTCCTATAGATCTTCAACCTGAAGAATGAATCCAAAGGAACCCTCTAAAATTATGGTTTTCTGTGATGATGCATTAGATGTCTGTAACAAAATTGTGACATGGTACTCTCAAAAAACGAGACTACCAACACCTCCTTTTGGGCCTAACAATTGGTATCAAAGATAAGTCCTTTTAAACAAGCTTGACCACTTGAAGGAGATCCGGCATGGAAAGTATAAAAAAAGAAGATTCTGAAGTTTAATGGAAACAACTAGCTGATTTGGAAGGATCAGATGACTACCTACTTGATATGCATGGGGATAGGAGATGAATACTGGAAGATCGCTAAGAATCCTTAGGCTATTCTGAATGATTTAACAAATGTTATTGAAGATGAAAAGGATAAATTCAAGGAGAAGATGTTAGCAAGGGAAACCTTGATCAACTCCTTATCTGATTCAGAATATTCTCACATTTATGGATTAAGGACTGCACATTAGGTATGGAAAAAATTACAAAACTATATATGTAGCTGACATATGTTAAGCAAGCTAAGTTACAGGTATTAAAATCAAAATATGAAGATATGAAGATGAGTGAAGGTGAAATTGCCTCAGTCTATTTACAAATATTGATCTATTTTGAGCAATCATATGTGTTGGTGGTACCTTGACAGACAATGAAGTTCTAGATAAGATTCTAAGATCCTTTCCCGCATGTTATAATGAGAAAGTTGTTGCTATTGATAAATTGAGAACTATAAGAGAATTTAAAATAAGCTTTCACAGGTAGACTATATGCCTATGAGATGACTCCACTTGGTAAGGAACTTCCGAAGGTTGAGACTATAGTTAAACCCAGTGTGACTAAGTATGTCCCGGGAGAAAGCTCTACAAAGATGAAATTCAAACACTATGCTAAAGATTGGGAAGAGATCGTGGAGGAAGAGAGGAAGATTGATGAACTTGAAGCTTTGATTTTGAAAAGACTACCTAAGGGCTCATGTAAATATAAAGGAAGGTTGCCTTTGAAATGCTTCAATTTTAATAAGATTTGTCATATTGCATCTAGATGTCTGAACAAAAACTCTAAGGCTATTAGAGAAATATCTAAGAAATATCATCCTAAGGGTCATAAAAAATTTTATGTTGTTGAAGAAGGTGTGACGGATGATGAGGCTATTGTTAGTGAGGACAAAATTGTGTTTATTGCTATTAAAGAAGATAATCCATATGAAGAAAAAGCATTGGTTTCACTAGTTGTTAAAAGAGATGAATGGGTCATTAATAGTGGATGCTCACATCATATGACTGGTGATAAGGATAATTTTTTGAAGCTTGAGGACTATGATGGTGGTGGTGTTAGATTCGGTAACAATGCTCCTTGTTTTAAAGGAAAATGATCTATTAATCTTCATGGTAAAAACAATACTGATGGTGTATTGTATGTTGAAGGTTTAAGTCATAATTTTTTGAGTGTTGGACAGCTATTGGATAAACGTTACAAATTGGAATTCATTGATGAAATCCGCAAGATCATTGGAAGTACAAGAAAGCTTATTGCATCATGAACACAAACTGTTGGTAATCTATTTCATTTGAAAATTGTTGAGAATAAATGTTTGATTGCTAAGATTTATTACAGTTGGTTATGGCATAGAAGATTTTTCCATGTAAAATTTGATAATATGGTGAAATTTAGCACTACTAATGTTGTAAGAGATTTTCCCAAACTAATGAATCCTAACAACATGTGCAAAGAATGTCAATTGGGTAAACTGACTAGATCTACTTTTAAGAATGAGACATATTATTCAAATGGATTGTTAATTTAGTACATACAGATCTATGTGGTCCTACTAAGACAAGAAGCTATTATGGTGATAGATATTTTATGCTATTTTTTATGACTATACAAGAATGATGAGGGTTATAGTTTTGAAAGAGAAATCATAAGCTTTTCAGAACTTTCAGATTTTCAAGATGATGGTAGAAATAGAATCTGGAAAAAGATTAAAGTGCCTAAGATCGGACAGAGGTGTAGAATTTACATCTAGTGAGTTTTATGCATTTTGTGAAAAACATGGGATGAAGAGACAGACTTCTGCTCCATGAACCCCATAGAAGAATGGTGTTGTGGAGAGAAGGAATAGGACTATCCTAGACACGGCTAGGACTATGATGATTGAAGTAAAATTTTTGTGGATATACTAGAGAAAGCAGTGTGCAGCTCAGTACATACTTTGAACTGAGTACAGATTAGGCAGGGAACTAATAAGACTCCTTATGAACTATGGTATGGTCATATTCCTACAGTAAAATACTTTAGAATTTTTTGAAGTAAATGCTAAACTAAGAGAGATGAGAATATTGGAAAGTTTGATCCTAGAAGTGATGAAGGAATATTTCTTGGGTATTCTACAAAGAGAAAAGAATAAAAATGTTATAGCTACAGACTAAAGAAGATTGTTGAAAGTGAAAATGTAAGAGTTGATGATAATGTGCATGGATCAGAAAGAACTTGCTGGTATGACATAGCTGAAGAAGATAATCAGACCATGGAAGTGCAAAATCAGAATCAGGATGGATTGAAAGAGAATAAAGAACCTATGGAAAATGAAGTGGATATTTACACTGAAGCTACATAGCCCACACCAAAGACTCCACGAAACAAGTTGAATGATGATGGTAAAGTGGTTCCGAACAAAGTGAGATTGGTATGCAAAGGATATTCTTAGATGGAAGGTATTGACTTTACAGAGACCTGTGCTCCTGTAGCTAGACTTGAAGCAATTAGATTGCTTCTTGCATATGCAGCTTATAGAAAATTCAAGGTCTATCCTATGGATGTTAAGTTTGTATTCTTAAATGGTGAACTAGAGGAAGATATGTATATTGAGAAGCCTAATGGTTTTACTCTAACCGAGGAAGGGTATACGGTTTGTAAATTGCAAAAATTGCTGTATGGATTAAAGAAAGCTCCTAGAGCTTGGTATGACAGATTGGACAAGTACTTTACAAAGATTAGTTTCAGCAAGGGTACTACAGATAGTAACTTATATTTCTAAATAATTGATGATAATATCTTGATTGTTGAAGTATTTGTTGATGATATTATATTTGGAGGTAATGATGAGTTGAGTTAAGGTTTTGTTGATGAAATGCAAAACTAATTTGAGATGTCTATGATAGGTGAGATGAAATTCTTTCTTGGATTGCAAATTAAAGAGTTGGATAAAGGAATTTTTAATTACACAGTCCAAGTATGTCAAAGATTTGTTGAAGAAATTCGGTATGGAAGATTCAAAACCGGTAGAAACTCCTATCGTTACTAGTTGCAAGTTAACTAAGGGTGATGATTCCCCCTGTGCTAATTAGACATTATACAGATCTATGATCAGAGGATTACAATATCTAACTCATTCTAGACCAAACATATCAAATGATGTTGGAATTGTCGCAAGATTTGAAGTTGAACCGAAGGAATCACAAATGGTTTCTATCAAGATATTTTTCAGATACTTGAAGGGCATAGTTGACTACGGATTATGGTATGAAAAAGATGGTGACTTTACTCTATGTGCATGCACTAATGTTTATTGCGCACATAATTTGGATGATAGGAAAAGTTCTAGTGGAGGTGCATTGTTTTTGGTCAAGAGACTAGTTTCTTGGACTATTAAGAAGTGGGATTCTATCTCTCAATCTACTGTTGAGGTTGAGTATTTTGTTCTATAACAAACTATAATCAAGTTGTTTGGATGAAGAAATTGATGAAGGATATGAGGATAAACATTGATAAACATATTGTTATTCACTTTGATAACTCTAGTGCTATAAATATCTCAAAGAATCTTGTGTTACATTCAAAGACAAAGCACATTTCTATTAAGTATGGTGTCTTGAGGGATAAAATCAGTGAAAAGGAAGTGAAACTAGAATTTGTGTCTACTAAGGAATAGATTGTTGATATCTGTACAAAGCCTTTACTGAAGGATACATCTGTGTATCTCAAGGGTAAAATTGGGGTGATAGCCTCTCCTGATCAGAACTAATGATGCGGAGGATGGCATCAGTCCAAAAAATCTATTAGAATATCATTCATTGGATTTATGATTTTACGGACTACTCCTTAGGGGGGGTAGTCTTATGGTTATTATGGTTTGGTACTAAGATTTTCCTATTTTTTTTCCTTTTGAGGTGAGTTCAATTACTTTTTGGTGTCTTTTGTCCTTTTCCATTAATGTCAAAGTGGGAGAGATTGTGTGAAAAATAGAGGTGATTATGCTTGGGAGAGATTGTGTTGAAGCGGGATATTCAGAGTGATCATGTGGATATATTGAGACTATACTTTTAGAGTGATCAGGTGGATGTATTAATATACTTGTGCATTGATTAGTTTTTCACTTTGCATGTTGCCATCAATGCCAAAGGGGGAGATTTTTGGAATATTGTTGAGCATGTCAGAGTTTCGTACTTGGGTGTGTTGACATTAATGTTTTTTCATTGATGTCAACATACTAATTGTTGTTTCAGACAGTGTGTTCAGTATGTTCATAGAAGAGTATTTTAGTTGTTCAGGTGATATATTGAATATCTTGAGTTGCGATCGTGAGGTATTGTTCAAAGGTGTCTTTAGTTGTTCTACAGAGGTTCGCAGAAGTTTGGATGACAGATTAAGTGAGGTATGATTGATTTTTTGTTTGTTAATGTTACAGTGTTCCTTAGTATAGTGGATAATTATTTGTTTTTGTATGTATTGGATTTGATGTTTCAGAGGTTGTGAAGCTGGTGGTTAGTTGGTTCCTTATCACTATGTTCGCAACTAGTGTTGTTCATGATTCAGAGTACAACAAGCTATCTTTTGTTGTGATAGAGTTCAGTATTTTAGTGTTCTTTTTTATCAGAGATGAAGATGAGTTTGGATTTTGTACTAAAGATTATGCAAATGTTCTGGTTGGTATTCATGTTGCTTGTTGGTGTTTTTACATGGTTTGATGATCGTATTGTTGGTCCTCCTTGATTGAGGTAATTGGATTTTCTGATTTGGTAGTGTGTTAGCATTTCTTCATTTGGGTCCTAGCCAACATGATGAAGTAACATGTTGTGATTCCTTATGATGCTTTGGTGACACGCAATAGTGTTCGTGGTCAAAGATTTGGGTCTTATCTAAGTCTTATCTAACTTGATTTTGATTTCTTTTTAAGATTGAGCATAATGTTTATATCTTTTATTGTAATAATTCTTAGCCGACCTAGTGGTTGATTATTCTTTGGAATCCTATAAATGAGAGATCATTTTGTAATTGTGATAGAGAGAGAAAGGTAAGCGAATGTAAGGAGAATTATTGATATTTGTATTCTGCATTTAAGGCAGAGTTTTTACTTCATTGGAACTGTATTGGCCTTGGAGATGCTAATTGTCAGTTCGGTTGTAATGGACTGTATGTCTACCCTATTTTAATTGAAGATAGATTGGTGAACCAGACTGAGGGCCAAATTTGTGGTTGTATTGTGAGCAATGAGCTTTGGGAAGTGAACCTACAGATTGGGCTAAAAGCATGTGGTTGCTAGTGCATCCTTTGTTCTCTATTTTGCTCTTAACCTGGTAGTAATTTTGGTAGAGTACATTCATCTTGTGGGTTTAACTCCCACCAATTTTTTATCTTAACTGGGTTTCCTTGAGAACAAATCTTGGTGTTTTGTGTTATATGTTGTGGATCTTGAATTACTATTTATCTGTTAGATCCAAGTGGCTAAAGTGAAATTGATTTATTTGGTGTGTACAACTTATTCACCCCCCCCCCCCNACTTATTCCCCCCCCCCCCCCTCAGTTGTGATTGCCTCCTTTTGGGCCTAACAATAAATTTTTTGCAAGCAACAGGTCGGCCTAGAAAAGGTTACATTTCCCAAGAATAGGAAAATGTATTACATTATAGGTCAGGACCTAAAATCATAAGAATCTCCCTCAACTGAAAGAAACATGAATTGTGATCCTTCAAGTAGGATGACCAAAAATGTAACAACATTGAGAGATGACTTGTTAATATTTATCGTTCAAGAAATCCTTCACGAGATTGGAAAAACACAAACTGGTCGTGAAAGGTGAAGAACAGTTAAGTTTTTCCAAGAATCTACAAGATCTCATATGTGAAGTAACCAAAATATATGTGAGCCTAGAAGAAGGTTCAACACAATGTCAGGCACACACTGTAAGGTTTGCAACTACAAAAGATCCAAACTGAAGGAATTTTGAAAGAAACTCAGCAATAGACAAACTAAAAAATAGACTATTTTTTGTTGATGCAAGATTGCTAAGATCCCAAGATGCTCCTACATCACTAAATCCACATACGCATGAATATCAAGGGAAATTTTGTCTCCTAAATATTACCATGATGACACTAAGAATACTCATTGGTACCCTTCAAATATTTGAAGACTCTTTTAACTACATCCCAATGAGCTGTACCAAGATTAGACATATATCTAGAAAGAACTCTCACTAATTAGGAAAATGTCTACTCTAGTAAAAATCATAGCATCTATAACACATACCGCACTATAGTAAGGTACTCTTATCGTGTTCTTCATCTCTAATGGGAATGTAGGACAATCTAAAATGGACAACTTTATTCCAATTTTAAAAGTAACACGTAACAGTCTTCAATCCTAAATGTTGAACCTCTATAAAATTGAGTTCACATACTTATTCAGGCCTAACCATATCTTCATGTTCACTCTATCTCTTCTAATTTTCATCCCAAGAAAGTGTTTAGTTTGACTAAGATCTTACATTTAAAATTTAGCAGCAAGTTGAAACCATGTATTTCCCTTTACCAATGACTAGCATATCATCAGCATATGATGCAATGTAAAGGAAACAACCACCATAAAATTTATAATAAACATAGTGATCTGATTTAGAAGACTCAAATCTCAACCTTAATACATATGTATCAGGTTTTTAGTATCGTGTCCTAGGACTCTGATTGAGGTTATACAAAAGATTATTCAATTTACAAACTAAGTTACTTTACCTTTCACATTGTAGTGCTTTGGATATGTCATATAAATATCCTCCTCCGAAAATAATTTTCACATTTATTTGTTCAACTTCTAAATCATAAGAAGTGATAAAAAGAAAAAATAATAATGGATGTTATTTTGCAACAAGTAAAAATTCACCATAATCAACACCCTCAACCTAATAGTTGTATTTTGCAACCAACCTTGATTTATACTTCTCAATACTTCCATCTCAACCAATCTTTTTTTAGCACCCATTTGCAACCAACAAGTTTTTGTCATTTAGGAAACAATACAAGATCTCATGTAGCATTATTTTTCAAAGATGTCATTTGTTCATCCATAGGAATTTTCTAGGATTTTTCATCATTCATACCTAATGCCTCCTCTATATATCTAGGTCCATCCACACTTGTATTCAAAGAAAAAATACATCTGCAATCATCAATTGAATACCTTTCAGGTGGTTGTCTATGCCTTGTAGACCTTCAAACAAGTTGGGTTGGAGGTTCTTCCTCCTCTTCTGAATATTTAGAGCTAGATGATCTCTCCCAAACTTCTTAAATGTATAGGGGCCTTGATTCAACTTTCTTAGGAATATAAGGAAGTTTAATCACATCTTCCTTTCTAGTTTTTTACAGTTGCAAGGTAACAAAAGGAGGGTTAGTTTCTCTAAAATAATACTTCTACTATGTATCACATTTTCTACAATAGGGTCCCAAAGCTTGTGTCCTTTCACACCATAATTGTATCCAATGAAGATAAATTTTATTGCCTTACCCTTCAATTTTATTTTCTTATTCTTTGAGACATGCATATTCTTGTAGTCAAAAACTCTAAGATGTCTCAATGAGGCTTATGACCCAACCATGCATCCATAGGCATTTTATCAACAAGAGTAAATGAAGGACACTTGTTAATTAGGTAACGAGCAATAGAAATAGCTTCAACCCATAAAATTTGTTCTAGACCATCACCACTTAGCATATTCATAGCCTTCTCCATCAACATCATATTCATCCTTTACAGACCTCAATTCTATTGTACAGATATAGAGTTATCTTCTATCTATGAATGTCAAAATATTTGAAGAATCCACCAAAATCATCAGAGAAAAATTCACTTCCATTATCAATCCTCAAACATTTTAATTTCCTTCTAGTCTTCAATTCAACCATTGCCTTAAATTCTTTAAATTAACTGAAAACTTCATATTTACTCTTTAGAAAATATACGCATGACCTACTATAATCATTTATAAATGAACATAATAGGTTTATTTTCCAATGGAAGGAAAATCTTAAGGATCAAACATTAAAAAAATGAATAAGATCCAAACACCACAAGATTTATGAGAACTCAGTAAAATTGAGCGTAGTTTTGTTTTACATAAATGCAATGCTCACAAAAATCAAAATCAAGATTACAATCATTAAAACCCTCAACAAGATTTTTATTTTTCAAGGTCCTTAGATCCTTTTCTCCAATGTGACCAACTCTCTAGTGCCATAAAAAATTCTTATTTGCAAGTAACTATATTTCAAAAGGAAAAACACCCTTAGGTACCCAAAATCCATGACCATTTTCTGAAGGTGAAACCCTCACCTTTTCTAATAAAATATCAATAGATTTGACCTTCATATTAGTACTATTACACTTAGTAGTATATGTATCCATCTTATACTATGTACCAATTTTGACACCTCTAGTAATCACCATAACACTAGCTTATAAAACCAGCATTCGTGCCCCAACAAGAGATACTCCAGTTTTCCTAATCTATGAATCCAAAGTCATTCTTCCAATTTAGGTTGACTTACCATACGTGAGAGTTTCATTGTAGAATCACATATTAAATGAAGAGTATCGTGTGTCCCAATTACATGAGATATAACTCCTAGCTGAGAAGTGCCAAAATTCTCTAAATGGTTTGCAAGCTTATTAGAATTGTCTTTGTCATAGCTACAACAAGAGGGTCAAAGTCAGATTCTTTGAGATAGGAGATTTGGTACTTATGGAAAACTAATGGAATTTTGTTGATAGAGAGAAGCCCAAAAAGTTTTAACCTAATTGGTAGGGCTCATATATTGTCATGTCACCATATGGTTCAAGTGCCTATCAGTTGTCTATGTAGTGCCTCCTGTGATTGCATTTTGTTCTATGGTGATTTTGATTTGAGATATACGCTTGTTTTTTATTATTATTATTTGCATGATGAGATGCATTGATGATAGTTTATAATTTTGGTTGCTAGTATCGCGTTGTGATAGGTGGTTAGATTATGTTGTTGTTTCAATTTGATCATATCTGCATGATGATGCTAGTGATGTGATGTGATGCTTTATGCTGATATCTGGTGTATTTTGCATTTGAGACTATTGATTATGTTTTGATAAATAGGCAAAAAAAGGTTTTGAAGGGGCCTAAAACCCTTTACAAACCATTAAGACATAGGAATAAGCATTTAAGAACAAAAGCAAAAAGAAGAAAATGCCCAAAAAATAGGCCTACAAGAGGCAAAAAAACAACCCGAGAAAGACACATAAAAGAATGCCAGCTGACACCCAGCTTAGACACCAGCACCAGCAAGAGCATCCTGACCCATCAGGGTTTCATCCATTTTTTCTTCAATCTCCTTCATCCTACCAACGATGACTTTGATCTCATTAACACTCTTGTTAACAGTATGAGACTTCTTCTTTACACTATCCCTAGTCCTCGTGCCCGAACCACCACTCTCCTCCTGAACCTTGTCCCCACGGTCACCATCGTCGATCATACCTTTCTCCAACACATTAAATAGGGCTCTAAGATTGGAGTTAGATGCCTTCATGCTATCCCAGCTATGCTAGAGGATCTCGTAAATGGTGTTCTCCAATTTATCCACCTGACTAGGCATGGCCTCCAGGTTATTCCCTGTCTCTTGAGGATGATTCTTTTTAGCAGAATTGCTCCACCCATCCCTATTATCCTGAAGCCCATTATGCTTAGCTTCTAGCTTTCTATATTTTAGTTTTAGCATTTTTATTTCCTAGAAACATCATTTATTAAATCTAAAGGAATAGAGAGTCTTCGAGTTAGCAGTTTGTAACGCGCCAAGGGTAACCTCCTCTTTATCATTGAAGTCATCAAAAATGAGCTTAATGGAGGCTTCCTAACTCTCTGGTTACTCACATCATCCACGTCCTTGTCAGACTGCCCAAGGATTTCATGATAAATAAGGACATCATGCCTAGTGCCTGCCACAACTTGATCAAATGTGGGCACTTCTCCCTTCTTGTCATTCTCATTTTTGTCAAAAATTTCCATAGTAGCAAACTGAAAAGCCTTGTCAACTAAATCCTCTAAATTTTTGGAGTTTTGGACAAGGTTCTCACCAGACATACCTTCAATGTTGGGAGCAGTCTTCCCTGAGTCCATAGTGACATTACCATCCTTCACCATGTCCTCAATATGACCAATATTCTTTTTTTTCCAACCCTGGACATTGACCTCCTCCTAGACATTGTTCTCAGTAGCTTGCTCCTCTTTATTCTTAGTGTTCCCCATATCAATCCATTTAGCCTCCAAATCGTCCTACACCTCGTTATCCTCATCAGAATCATCAGTAGCTTCCTCCTACTCAATAGGGCTAGGGGATTTACCACCAACAAAGTCCCCATCAGCAATGGAGTCTTCCGTCTCAGACTCACCCTCGTCACTACTTGCTTTACAAATAGACTCCCTCTTAGTAGCTTGACCCCCATTTCTTCGAGCTACCCTCAATATTATCCACAGCATTCCTTTTGCCTTTACCTAGAATAGGGGTTTTATTTAAGGGTTTAGGGATATTGTCCCTAATGTGCTCATAAAACAATAAAATATTGCCCTCATGTAGAACTGGCTTCTTAGCCTTCTTTTTATGCCCGATAAGACTTTTGAACAATAAACTATGTAGATAGTAAGGGATGTTCACCAAATCTTTATACCTGAAATGATTCAGAAGCACAAAGTGGTGCGATTGAGCCCTCATGAAGCGCACATCCAAAGTTATATACTCCATGATCACCATCAACAAATTCCACAACTCCTTAATCTTGTTTACATCTATGAAGCCATTAGCCTTAGCATCAATGAAATCACCTTTTTCCTTCTCAGATTTCGGAAACTTTTTTGTCGCCATGTATGAAATCTTGCAGTTTCTATAAAAGTTCAAACCCTTATTGGGAATGCCAGTAATTTTGGCAATTAGCTTGACAGAGAGAACCGTCATCTTCCATCATAATCACTGAATCATTATGCCAACCGTCAAAAAACCCATGTGTAATAGTTTTATCAAACCCGTGGAGCTTTTCCAAATAGGAGGCAATTCCCCCTTTTCTCAGCTTGTGCCACTCCATAGCCATCTCCTCCACCTTCATCTTATGACATTTGTCAGGATCTTCCATTTTCAAGTCCCCTCCCATCCTTTTCATCTTCAAAGAAACTTTTATCTTCTCAAACACAGAGTTAAGAATGTTCAAATAGTCGTCTTCAAACAAATGGGGAAAAACACATAAGACTGCCTAGAAAATGTGTGACAGGAAAATGTCATTAATTTTGTTGCCCTCCTGCCACATTTTATAATCACCTCCTATGTGAGCCAAAGTACTCAGACTATTAATCCTAATTAAAAGGTAATTTGCTTTCCTTACAAGTGATCATGTCATAATTGATTTCAGCTTTGATCTCATCATTAAGATTTTTATCATCCTCCCATGTCGTGACGTTATCAGACTTAACGCCCTAGTTTGCCAAGTTGTCAGCCATGCTATTACATTCCCTATACACATGCGATATGTGAACCTGATCACAGGAATTGATACTATCTCTGGCCTTTTTAATAGCATTCTCTATAGTCCACGAAGGGAGAAAATCACCTCTAAGGCATTTTATAATATTCATAGAATCCCCCTCAATCCAAATGTTTTGGAAATTTAAATGTTTTTCCAAGTCAAGACCATAGAAGGAACCAAGGGCTTCAACCACATGGTTATTTTGGGATCCCAAAGGGACCAAAATAGCCACCATAAAATTTCCTTTAAACTCTCTGATGACCCCACCACACCCCGCAAGACTAGGATTACCTTTCGCAACTTCATCAAAATTAATTTTGATCCATCCATCAAGAGGAGAGGTCCAAACACAATTATCCTGATTTTTGTTCTCCATTTTAGTCGCATTTAAGTTCCAACACTTCATCATGTTCTGGTTGCATTTCCCATTTTGGATAATTGAGAAATTTTTATAAATCCCCCTGACAATTTTTTCAAACACTGCAGAAGGAGGAGACCAATTTTCTCTAAAGATTCTATTATTTATTTCCTTGCACAAATTCTAAGCCACATGAGGGGCAGCCAAACTCCAAGCACCCATCACATTCTCATTAGAGCTCGGACAAATCCACTGCTGGAAGAATTCCTGGGTGGAAGATGGGAAAACCCAACAGATATTCCACTTCAACTGAAGAAAATCCCAGACATGCTGAGAAAAGGGACAATGCAAGAAAAGGTGATTAGCACTCTCTTCGTCAGAACAACACAAACATCTGTTAGGGCTATAGAAACCTCTCTTAATAAGGTTATCCATAGTTAGAGCCTTATTTTGAATAAAAATCTAGTAAAAAAGTTTCAATTTTAGGGGTTAGAGAATTGTTCCAGGCTTTCAACCAGAAGGGCTTGATGGCCGGATTTTCAAATTGCATAAAACAAGCAGTAGCCATCAAAAATTGTCCAGAAGACATAGACCCCCACACTATGGAATCCTCCCTATCATCACAAACATGTTGAGCTAGCAGATATTTTCTAATAATGACCAATGCATTATTAACCCAAGTCAAATCCACCCAACCACTTCGAGTCCAGTAATCTCCCACGTTATGGTCATAGTGGGCTTTACAACTATCCATATAATTATGAATTTCGGGAATAGTGCAAAGAGGTATGTCCATAAGCCTAACATATTCCCAAAAATTAATCTTCTTGTCATTCCCCAATCTCCATCTTTTCCCTTTACCAGCAATCTCTCTAGCCTTGTTTATACTATTCCAGATTTCAGTTACAGCCACACTCTCCTCACTAGTGAGGTAGTCATCTAAAGATGGGTGATCATAGAGATTTAAGTTTACATATAGTATTCCAATCTTTTTCTTCTCCATATAATATTTAAACTTGTTTAGCCAAAAGAGCTTTGTTGACCACGTTAATGGGTCTCAAACCCAGACCCCCCATCTTTTTAGGTTTGCACACCTTATCCCAAGCAACCAATGGGATACGATTTCTTTCCTCCGTACCAGACCAGATAAACCTTTTTTGGATTCTTTCAATTTTCTCATCAAACTTAACAGGAATCTTAAAAAGGCTAAGTGCATAGATAACCATATTTTGAAGAGTAGATTTAAGTAAAGTCACTTTACCCACTTGAGATAAAAGAACCCCTTTCCAGCTAGCTAGTTCTTTGTTAAACTTGTCAATCACAGAGTTCCAAAAAGAATCAGGCACTTTCAGACCAAGAGGAAGCCCAAGGTAGGAAGAAGGGAAGCAATTAATATTACAACCCAAGGTTAGAGCAATTCTTCTTTGTCTTTCCTCTGGGGTATTAATAAATAACAGAGAACTCCTATTCCAATTGATTAACTGGACCGTAGCCCCGGTATAAGTGTTAAGAGCATTTTTCATGGATATGGCTTCCTTCAAGGTAGAAGACCCCATAGTAACAGTGTCATCCACAAATTGAGCGTGCGAGCAGATGAAATTATTAGATGAGGGCCGCAAACCCTGGATAGATCCCTCCAAAACCATCATATTCATGTATATGCCCAAGCATTCAGCCATAATGGTAAAAAGAATAGGATAAATTGGATCTCCTTTCCTTAGACCTTTGGTACTTTTAAAAAAGTTAGTAGCAGATCCATTAATGATGACATCGAAGGAAGCAGTAGATATCAGCTAGAAAATAACCTGGATAATTCTATCACCAAACCCAAATTTCTTCAAAACCAAGCACAAAAAGCTCCAATTAACACGATCATAAGCTTTGGATAAATCCAGCTTAAGGAGAAAGACTTGTTTACCAGTCGTAGCCAAGGAATGGATGTTCTCATGTACCATGATGATGGAATCACAAATCTTCCTGCTAGGGACAAAGCCATTCTGTTGAGGGGCAATCAACAGGGGAAGAATGGTCAGCAGTCTAATGGTTAACACCTTCAAGATGATTTTGTAAATAGAGTTGCACAGACTAATAGGTCTGAAGTGATCAAAGGACTCGGGTCCTGCAATCTTAGGAATGAGCACCAAAAAGGTACCATTAATTTTCTTTAGCATGTTTCGACTTCAAAAAAAATCCTTAACAGCATTAGAAATGTCCTTCTCCAGGATATGCCAGAATTTCTGGAAGAAGAACGTAGGGAACCCATCAAGTCCAGGGGCTTTATCTCCTTCAAAAGAAAAGACCATGGGCTTGATCTCCTTAACAGAATGAATGGAAGACAAGTCTTTATTCTAAATTTCTGAAAGGACCTTAGGAATAGCCTCTAAAAGCTTATTCTGATCAGCCTTATCCAAATTAGCCTCCTTCCTTAAAAGAGAGGAGAAATATCGAACCACCTCCTTTTTGATATCCTCGTCCTTGCTAAAAACACTATCCTCTTTATAAATGTGGTCTAATATGTTGGAAGCTCTATGCTTGAGAGTAGTTAGGTGGAATAATTTAGTATTTTTATCCCCCTCTTTAAGCCATAGAGCCCTGGATCTTTGTCTTCAATAAGTTTCTTCTATAGCAATAATATTATGATAATTAACTAAAGCATTCTTCTCTTGATCCTTTAGGATCTCAGTAAGCCCCACCTACTAAATGTAAACCCTAAATATCTTTGAGATCCTTTTTAACCTCATTATTTTGCAGGAAAATATCCCTGAAAACCTCTTTATTCCATCCCTTGATGTTCTCTTTGATGTTCCTGAGTTTTTTGCCCACCTTGAACAAGGCAGTTCCTTCAAATTTTATATTCCACCACAAGTGGATCATTTTTTCCAAGTCGGGATGTAAATTCCTTATTTTCTCAAACCGGAAGGGGTAGTTCTTGTGACCAGAAATACTGTCTGCAACCAGAGAAATTATGAATTAGTCTGAGCCAATTCTAGAGAAGGAAGAAAGGGAACATTAATAGTTGGTCATTTAGCCATGGGAGACTAAAGCCCTATCTGATCTGACCTTAATCTTATCTTTACCAACTCTCCTATTTGACCAAGTGTAATTGATTCCTTGAAGGTCCATATCTAAAAGAGCCTAATTATTTATAAAATCTATAAGATTTGTTCTACCTTCCATTTGAGAATTAATGTCACCATACTTCTTAGCTTCAGCCAGGGGTGTATTGAAGTCCCCCATGACCAACCAGCATTCATCCTTAACTTTTCCTTCTTTCAACCAGTTTTTTCCAGAATTTGGCTCTACTCGCTTTAGAATTGGGGGCATAGATTTTAGTAACAACCCATCTAAAATTATCTCTAATGTTATGCATTCTAATAGAGGCCATGTTGTCGTCTTCATAAAGGATCTCATCACGAATAGTCTTGTGGTTTCAATAAAGATCAGTCCCTCCAAAGGCACCAGCTAAACTGCTAATACTAACACCACAACTATAAAATATCTTAATTTTTTCAACTTTTTTCTTACTCATTTTAGTTTCTTGAACTAGAAAAATATCAAGTTTATGGGATCTTACCAGGTTCCTCAGAATATCTTGTTTATGGGGGGCATTCAATCCCCTTAAGTTCCAAGAGATTATCTTCATTATCTTTCTGGGGAGAAGGCCTCATAGATGATTCTTTGCTTACCATCTACGACATCCTACCAACTGTCTTGGCTTGTTTTCTTCCTAGTCCAGTCTTTGGTTTTCCTACATCTTCTTTCTTGCTTCTGATATTTATTCCTTTCTAGGGGAAAGGAGAAGCCTAGTTTCTCCCCATGTTGTTCTTTTTTACACTCAATGTTGACCCTTTTTCTTTCTCAGATTCTTCTTTCTTGTTACTAACGAGGAAGAAAACTCCCCCTACTAAGTTAATAGGGGATTCATGGATATCTGAAATAACTTCATTTCCACTTTCTTTCTTAAATATATCCAAAGATGGATTTTCCCCAATAATGTTACATCCCTGAGCATCTTGAAACTCCATATCTTCTATCAGGAAGGGGGAACCATTCTCCACATAAATGTCATGATCTTGTTCGCTCTGGTTTTCCTCCTTAGTGTCCTCTAACACTCTCTAGGTCTTGTTGGATCCCTTCCTCATTTCAAGCAACCTCGGGCATCAGGAGAAACAACTGGTTGTCCCCTAGAGCTTAGATTAGCTCCATATCATTGCTCATGGACTGAGGGGAGGATAGGTCTTCAATATCAACATCGGCCTGGGAATCCATTCTATCTCCTTGAAAATCCTTCTTAGTTGGATTGCTCAAACTCTCATCGGGATAATTAGTACCTTTTGACTCCTTTTCTTGCAACTAATTTTTTTTATGTTCCCCCACATCTATCTTTACTAATTCTTCAGTCATACAATTATTGCTTGAGTCTTTTGGGCACCGGACTGTACTGTTCTTCATGTTCTCATTATTGCGATTGTCCTTCGTCTTAACCTTCCTCTTATTGACTTTAAGCGGACAATTCTTGGCCCAATGACTAGTCTTTTTGCAGTTGAAACAGGCAAAAGGTAGAGACTCAAACTCTACCGGTTGTTTCCATTTGCCCATTTTGGACACCAGATCTATAGTCATAGGTAGGTTTGTCGATTTGCAAATGTTAACACAAATCTGAGCATTCACCGACCTTGATTTCAAAGCAGTTGTCGGATCCAGCTACAAAAGTTCTCCAAGAATACTTGCAATTCCTTTAAAAACACTTTCACTCCAGTACTCTAAAGGGAGACCCAACAGTTTAACCCAAACAGATGTTGAATCTAAAAATGAGTCATTTAGGTCAAGGTTTGATTCCCATTTTCTCAAAGCCAAGGATGACTTACCCATAACCCATGGACCTCCACAAAGAGCTTTGGTCATATCGTCTTTATTTGTGAAGGAGAAAGAAAAGAACCCCTTAGGCATAACTGTTATATCAACCTGACCCTTCAAATTCCATCTTCTCTAGAGGAAGCTACGAACATTATCCATGTTCGTTCATGGTCCAGCAAATTTCCCAACCAGCATTAAATATAACAAAGCCATGGTTTTATCTATCACCTAATCAGGGACGAAGATCGCAAACTCACCTTTAGAAGGATTGGAAATGTTATTCACTTCTGGAAGGGAGGATTTTCCTGAAGGTTTTCTTCCAAATAGCGCTAGCCAGGGATGGTCAGCCAGTTTTGACTCCTTGTTATCTCGGGCTCCAAAAATATTTTGAGTGCCACCTCCCGGGTCTGGAGATGCACTATCGCCCTGTGGGTCCCCATCCTTTGATGCCCCACTATCCTCCAAATTCTTCGTTGACTTACCATCCTCCTGACCCCCTGAATCCAGTGATTTCCCCACCACCTGCCACGATCCACTAGCCTGCCCGCTCCCTCCTTTACCATTGCTCCTGCCCTCGCTCACATTCAAATTTTCTCCCGCTGTCTCTCCCATTGCTCCCACTCTATATTTTATGTAAAACTCTCTGTTACAGTTGATACTATTGATTATCTTATCAAGATTATTTTATGGGATTACATGATTTATTGTGCCTTATTTGTTGTTGGGTAATTTATTTGCTTACTTTCGCTAATTATGAGTATATTTTGTAAAGTGAATTATTTAAATGCTTTATATTTAAATGAAATCTTTAGATGAATTCAAATGATATAATGTTCACTGATACATTCGCACAATTGCTATGCATTATGCCCTTTGTGCTTATACGAAGTGAGATGAAGTTGTTGTTACTCATTCATGAGATCCACAAGATGTATCACTCTCCTTCGCTGGTTGTTATCATGTATATTATGTGCTTCGGCTATTTATTTTTTGAGCAGCTACACTTGATGTTTGCTTGTTTCAATGAATAGGTACCAGACACATTCTACCTGAGTTGGAGAATTTGAGTGTCTATATCCCCGGCAGTGGCACAAGAGATAGTAACTTTGATCTTTCATACTGAGCTAATGTTGTCCATGTATGGACGGCGTATTCGTTATTATGATGTTATTTCCTCTGGTACATGTTGGTAAATTTAGATTCATTATGTATTTGTGATTGACCAGTGATTGTTTGTACATTAGAAGTTCCTACATCTATCCCAGATGATTTAATTAAAATGTTGACTTTTAATGTGTTTGAGGTATTTGAATATTCATTTTATTTACCGGCTAATTTGTCATAGTTGGATTCCAGTTATCTGGAATTGATTTATTTAATTGGGAAAAAAGGTTAATAGATTATTTAAATATTTTAAATAATCTATTTGAAAGTCACTTTTGAAAAAGTGCTTTATATTTTAAAAGAGTTCTTTTCACACTTTTTCACTTTCTCTTTGTGAAAATTTGCATTTGCTCCAAATTTGTATTGGAAAATCCACATTTATGCTCGTTGGGTTTGACCCAAATGTCAGATCTTTTCGTGGGTAGCAACTCATTGGAACCATGTCATAGTTGCTTCCATTCATGTGGAGTCATTCGCAATTCCACAAGGTGTTTATTTTCTCCAGTCAGTTTCAATGGTTTCCTACTTGGTGAGAGGTAGGGCTCTTGTGTTTTTTTATCAAATCTTATCTGTTTTCATTGATTTTAGTTTTATTTTTCTTTGTGGGATGATAGTTAGAGATTTCCCTACGTTTATTTATACTTTATCACCCTTTTGGGTTTGTATATATTTCGAGGTTTTGGGTTTGAGTTCTTCCGTCATGAGGCTGTCCATTTTTTCCCATGATGTCAGAATTGACTTTTTATTAGATTTTTGGGTTAGTTAGACCCTAAGGGAAAATGGGTTTTAATTTCATCCATTTCCTAGACATTTGAATTTTGGGCATCTTTGTGTTTGCCTCATTTTGTGTGCTGCCCAGTTTTGTCGTTAGGCATGTTCAGTATATTCCAAACATTGGAGTGGGTTGTCCTCCATGTTTGTGACCATACAAAAGTTTTACTTTATGAATTTCAGATTCGTGGACGAATCCATACTCCCGACAAAGTGCTTGGTTGGGTGTGTTGTGAGCACTTGTTATGGCTTTTCCTTCTTTGTGATTTTTACCTCCATTCTTGATCCATGATCGCATTTGGAATGTGTGATGTTTGAGGTTGAGACCACATCACGAGCACATTGAGTGTGTCATGATGGGATCATGTGGGACCCGTACTCTTAGTTTGAGACCAATAGAGTCTGATGCATTTTGAGATTTTGGACTTGTGAGTCTTTTGTGCATTTTTTTCCTTTGTTGTCTTGTGTTTAGTAGTGGGATGGAGTGGCTCTTCCAAGCGAACTAGAGCACAAAGCGGCTCAAGGGTAACCTTGCTAGAGTCTCTAATAACAACTGATAACCTTAAACAAATAATGGGGACAAAACTTAATATAAGACTATGTGACTACCTTGTCATCGTTTGAGGATATTGATATGTTATGTCTTACCTTACCCTCTATGGACATTGATATGGCATAGTACCTTGTCGTCATTTGAGTAAGTTGATATGGTACAATGTAGCCTTGCCATCTATTAATGTTGATATCTCTTAGTAAAGCATCCTTGATGAGAGAAGGGCCACTCGAATTCGCATGGGCTTACATGAGCTATGTGATGACACTCCATTCCCAAGTCTCCACATTATACTCTATTTAGTTGAGTAGTGACCTTTATCCACTTGCTTTATGTGCTTACATTGTGTTTATACTCAAACCTTGTATTGTCCTTGATTCATGCACTTGATTGGCGTGTGTGATAGCCTTCTTGGTGTGTGTGGTGACCTTGTGTATGTTGTTTGGTTACTATCTTTGCGAGCACGGTGGGGTGGGCTTGAGGGTTCCACATGGTAGGATGTCGTTGCACTTTACCACTACTAGGGACCAGTGTACAAGTGACGGACTTCCTCCAGCCATAGAGACTTAGAGCTCGAGAGCTCACTTCATGTGATAGCATTTGTATATGTATTGTATTTGTACATTTATGTTCTTGAGTATAGCTAGTTTCCTTCATGCACTCATTTATGTATTTTGGATGCAATCGAGTGACTAAGGCCTCGATGTCTTTTGTTCTGGTACTCCTTGGTGTGGAGCTAGATACTTTCCAGTCGTACGTTGGAGTCGGCTTAGGTTTTGCCTATTATTTCTTGTGTTTTCAACCAAAATTCATGAATCAATGTCTGCATGGATCAACGTCTGCACAAATCGGCGTCTCTACATGTTGATCAACGTCTCTGATTTACTAGACTAAGACTTTTTCATATCAGAAGCTCACTAGTCACGGATCAGCATCTCTGTTGATCAGTGTCTCTGCACCATGGATCAACGTCTTGGCTTGCTTTCATCGTCTCCGACCAATTTGGTTTTCCAATCAGTTCTAGGAATTGGGTGTTTGACATGTGCATTTGAGTTGGTTTCCTGAGGGTTCTTGAGTTCCTTCTAGGCCTGATCTCAATTTTTGGAGGATTGTAGTTTGTGTTATTGCTTATGCTTGTAGTTAAAAAGGAAATGAACCTGTATGGTTAATCACACTAGGAACATCTATTTGGGCTTAAAAAAAGAACATCTAAGTTATGAGTTTGGGATTTGATTTATTCTCTTTTTTTTAGCTGTGAGTTCATGTCGACTTAGCCTCTCGTGGTCTGTGGACGTTGTTCGGATCCTTGTAGGACAATCTTGAGGATGTGTGTTCTTCGTCTCAGGTATATGATTGGTTGTCTCGGAACCTTTGGAAGAGTTGTGAAGTCTTCTGGTTGTGTATGGTCATGTGATGATTGTTGTGTTTTCTTTAGCATGTTTTTATTGCTATGCTCATGGTTAAGAGATGCACAATGTTATGTTATGATTATGCTATGTTTCAAAAAAAATTACTAAGTGCATATTTAACCCTTTATTCCAAATGTTCCTTGGCGGGGCATTACAGTATAATCTAGATGTTGAACTATTACTAGAGCCCATCAATATCATGCATCTCTGCAAGTTCTACACATGACAATCAGAAAGTCTCTTTAATTATGCCAAAAATCCCAAAAATGAAAAAGTCGAAAATACAAAAAATAAAAAGTATCTAATATACAAAAAAAAAATTTAAAAGTCCAAAATCATCACCATGATGAAAACCTCTAGCGTCGTGTAACACCAAAAAATAGAAACTCAAGAGAAATATTTTGTACTATGGTGAAAACCACTTTAGTGACACCTTGGACAAGTATTATGGTAAAAACCCAACAATCTGGCACCATGTGTAAGAGACTATTGATTCATCGTCTATGCTTATCCTATCTTAGTCACTCATAATAAAATATCGCTCGTCCATTCATTGTCTTTTAACCATCTACTTCACCCACTCATAGTAACAATATCGTCATACCACTCATGGTTTAAGATTCATTAGACTTTTGTGTCATTATTACACATTGTCATCATGAGTTAGTCCATCATGTCCATCCCATAATAAATTGTCCTATGTTCTAAAAGGAGGCAAGGCCTACGTTATGGCTCCTAAATATTCTGAATCAAAAAAAAATCAAAAATTGTCCTAAAAATAAGTTTGTAAAAGCGAAAAGTATCTAGAAAAAAATTTGAAAAATGTCCTTAAAATTTTGAAAAATGTCCCAAAAATTCCAAAAAATAGATAAATGTCCTTAAAAATACCTATAAAGTAGAAAACATTCAAAATCCCAAAAAAAAATTAGAAAACACAAAAAATGAGAAACCATTCATTAATCATAGTCCATAATAAATTTTCCTTTGTAATGACAGGCATTGAGCAGACGCAAACGCAAAACAAGTCCTCAACATTGACCTTAACAATTCACACAATAATAAACAAACCTATTAACTAGTCCTCAATCAAATAGATCACCATGTCTTATCAATCGATCAATGAATATCACCCCTTTTCTCAAATGGTCATTATGTCTTATATAGAGGGTGGATACACTCAAAACCAAACAAGACAATCTTATACAAGGTAGCTCATTCATGGAACTAGAAATCATCATCATCATTGTCATTATCACACAGACAATCAACAAAGACAAATATCAATATGGTTGTTGACTCATCGGTCAAGTGTTGTATATTTTATCGAAAATATCCACAAGTGATTATATAGGTTGAGATAGTCCATGGTTTTGTTTTTCATTGTTTGATGTTTGTGGGATTTTTTTCATGGAGTCTTAGTACATGTGCTTTAGGTGTCTATGTTGGCATGTTCACTATGAGCAAAAGATCCTATGCAAACCTATGGCCATGGATCAACATGTTTGTGATTGTGGCACATACCTTGACCTTTTGACACAAGATTCCTAGCATGGATGGAAACATTCCTTGTCTCTTGCATGTTCTTGTCAATGCAAAGGAAAGCAGAGCGCCTTGATCTTCCATATCTTGGTGTTAACATCCCTATTTTCTATATAAATAAGGTTAAAGGATAAAATTATTGGCACAAGTCAAAGCGCGATACAAGAAATGAAAAGAATGTGGTAACAATCAAATAAGGACTTCAGTCAAAGTCAATCCTATCATCAGGCCTTCTTCGTCATTTTTTTCATCCAGTCGTTTCACTAACATTTCTTCCATCAATCTTGATAGTCATTGTGGTCTAATACTCCTAAACATGTTATTGACAAATTGAACCTCATTTTGCAATTTTTTAGTCAATTTCTTGAGGGGGCACTGTATTACCTCATTGTCACCTCGTTCCTACTAGGATATACTAGAGATTTTTTGTGATTTATTCTTTGAAACAACACTCAAAATTGCATTGTCTCAAAGCAGGGCAAAATGTAGACACCTAAAATTGCTTGATGCCTACAAGCAACATTTTTACCAACTTTCCTCTTAATTAATTAAATAATCTTAATTATTTAATTAAATTTGTCGTCATTCTTCCAATTCAAATTTCTAAAATTAACATTTCCCTCCTTTCCCATAAATAAATTTTAACTATTAATAATCTTATATTCTTCACATATTAATTAAATGGTTTTATTATTTAATTAAAATTACTTCCTTATTTTTGTCACTCATATTAAATAATTAGTTTAATTATTTAATTAATTAATTGTGTTTCATAATTAAATAGATTCTTTAATTTATTTAATTATTTCATTTTTTGAAAAAACTACTTCTAAAATAGAGAAAATTATTATTTTTCTGTAATTAAGTCTTCTACTTCCACCTCCCTAAATGTCACTCGTCAATCCAACTAGTCAGTTAATTCTATCAAACATTGTCATGCAGACAGTCATCTCACAATCAGTCCACTTAGCTTATCGAAATAAAGTTGTCAATCCTACCTTTTTATCATCAACATCAATCAGTCTTGTCAAATCTTGTCCATCAAAAATTGATTGTTGTCCTTTGATCTCAATTGTCTATTGAAGTCTTGAAATCTATATAATCAACCTTGATTTCTTATCTTGGCCAACCATAATCTTTGAATCTTCATGCTATCATATTACTAATTGGTATCAAATTTGAGAGTCAACACTACAGCACGAGAGGAGAAGAACAATGGAGGATTACATGAGTTTTTTTGCAATTGATTTCATTCATTGTTACATTTGAATTCATTTGTCATTCTCACATTGATAGAATAAGACTTGTGCATTGAGAAATAGATTTTGTGGTTGCCTAACAATCTCTTTGCAAGTTGTGTACCTAATTTCCTATGTCTTATAGGGATCAAAAGGGTATTCTTACATTCTTTATTTTTGCATTTTGTAAATTTGAGTTTTCAGGAGGTCCTCTAATGGTGGAAGGTCATGGGACTAGTTTTAGTCTGAATTTGTGAATTAAAATAAAAGGGGATTTTGATGGTTTTGAAATGATAGTCCAATGTGGAATGATAGAATTTTATATGTGAATTTTGATTTGGGATTGAATAAAAATTCATCCTCATTATGTTTTGGGCCAATTGACAATCATGCATGTGTAAAATGGCATTGTGGAATGTTGTAATTTGATGCATTTTTCTACCTCATCCATTAGGGATGGGATGAACCTCGGGTTAGATCCTAGAGTGGGTAATAGGAGTGGCTCCCTACGTGGCCCCATCCTATAAGAGGCACATTGGAAATCACATTCAGGGAGTCCCTTAATCAAGTGAGTAATAAAACATGAGGCAAACACTTAAGAAGATAATTGGTGCCCCAATCATGTCACGACACTAGTACGAGGCCAAGGATGCATGGATGCATTGGGAAGACATGCCCACGCATGATGGCGCTAGATCTTAGTTGGAGTTTTATGCCCACACATGTGGTGTTGGATCTTGTATGACCACCATTCTCATCCATATGAGAGAATTCTTGGTTTTGTGTTGTGTCATCTCATCGAGCACACACGATGGCACGCCCTTGCTTGCACTCTAAAATCTAATGCCTTGTTTAGCCTTAAGTAGTCACCCAATATGATATATGGATTTTTATTTCTCTTCGTGTTTGTGATGTTGATCATGCTTGATGTGTATACTTTGTGTCTTGCATGAGTGTAAGCCATATATCCCCCTTATGTTCTATGTGATTGTATGGGTCGTGGCATTATCTCCACAAGCATGGCGGGGTGGACCTATGGGTTCCACATGGTCAGATGGTATTGCAACCCACTATTAAGGACCAATGGACATCGTATGTGACCGACATGGAGAGCTCTTCATCTTCTGAACTTGTACAGTTCATTTACTTTATTCTTGCAAAGCTTTAAGTAATGTAACTTGATTGTGGCAATGTAATTGTATATTTGTATATTGGACACTTCATTTAGGGATTGATGTAATCCTTATAATTATGAGATGGATTAGAAGTAGTTTACATACAACAGTTTGTATTGAGCACACTTGTTACACAATATTGCATTATAAGCTCACGTAGTAACTTGAAGGTTACGTAGGAACACTTCATTTGGTGCATAACATGAACATAGACGATGTCTTTTAGAATCTTCAAGTGTCTTGAGGGTTCCTTGTTCATCTCTCATTGTTATAATGTGAAACTTTTTGAGTTAAAGTGAATCTAGGTAGGATTTGTGAATGTTAAGAGTCATTTTAGGTCTGCTTGGGCATCCTAATATAGCTTTTAAAGTGCCCTAGTGTGGTTTTCAATCAATTGGGATGTAGTTGAGTGTACTAGGATTGAATTTAATAAGTTTAAAGTGAATTGGTCTTGTTTTCAAATGTGCCCCACCTCCTTGAACGAAAGTGAGCAAAGGTGCAGGTCCCACAATTGTGCCAATTTAACCCTATTTTAGTCTAGAGAGGATTTTGGAAGCTCAAAGCATCCATTTGACCTCATTATAATTGCGTTGTAAATCTAAAAAGACTCATAGAATCCTTGTAGGAGGTTTAGCGAGGTTTAAAGTCAGTTTGGATGGTGTTTGTGGCATTTGAGTACAAGTAAGTGCATGGTGGATCTCATTTGTGACCCCTAGGTCCTACAAAAAAAGTCAAATTTTTTAAGTTAGGTTCCAAAACTTCAGGGAGGGTCTTGAGTGAGTCTAAGAACCTTGTTTCTCTTTTCTAAGGTCTTATAATACCTTTCCATTTCCTTGTTTGAGTTTCATGGCTTTTAGACTTCTGCTTGTGTAGCGTCACATGGCGACTGTTCGACCTAATCTTGGGGTTTGAGCTAAAGATCTCTTTATGTTACATATGTTTAATGTAAATGTTTGGAGAAAAATATTTCACGTATTCTCATGCATTTTTTACTCATATCCCTGAAGGTTCCTTGGTGAGGCATTACAAAGAAGAAGAACCAATATTAGAAAGGGATAAGAAATTAGATGACGAATGACATAATTCCCAACCAATAATTTCTTGTCGTGGACTTGATTGCTTTACCACCCACAAACGCTCAAAGTAGTGGGTTTCTTAAAGGAGGGAGTAATAGTGTTGATAGACTTAGGTAGTACTCATAACTTCATCAACAAAAAGTTGGCTACACGTTTGAATTGTTTGATACATCCAACTCCAGAGTTTCAATTTTTGAAAACACGTAGTGGTACATTTAGTTGTTTTGGGAAATGCCACAACATTAATTTATCCATGGGAGCTATCATCTTGATTGCCCAATGTATGTTATTTCCATGGGTGTAGCAAATATTCTTTTGGGAGTACAATGGCTTAATACCTTGGGAAGAATTGAGATAAAAATTTCAATAACTATTCATGAGATTTAAATTAGAAGGAAAGATAGTGGAGCGTGTGTGCGAAAATCCCCACAAATAGTAAGCTCTCATCAAATGCAAAAGTTGCTTAAGAAAGCAGTTGTGATGGATTTGTGGCCCAATTATATTCATTGGAAGCCTATCAATTGAGTGCCCCTATCCATCTAGATTTACAAAAAAATGTTGATTGTATGCCCAAAGGACTTCCCCCTAAGAGGGGTTGTGATTGTGCCATTCAAATAGTGCCAGATAGCCACCCACCCAACATTAGGCCTTACGGGTACACATATATACAATAAAGTGAAATTGAAAATATTGTTCAAGAGATGTTAGAACTATGAGGCATAGAAAAACTACTTACTCACTACTTGTAATGGTATGTAAAAAGGATGACACATGGCATGTGCCCAGACTATAGAGTGTTCAACATGTATACCATAAAAGCTAAGTTTCCTATTCTAATCATTGATGATTTATTAAATGAATTGGATGGAGACATGTTTTTTTACAAAGTTAGTGTTGGAATGTGATGTTGATGCTATTATTGTTGTTGTCATTAATGGTTGTCATTGATGTCAACGTATCTATGTTTAGATGTGGATTTAATAGTTTGGTGATCTGGTGTAGCATGCTCCAGTTGATGTGCTAAGTAGATCTATCTTTAGCCACGTTCATCTTGGTCTCATTCATCTTGCAACACAATGTGGTTCACTCCTATGGGTCCGGGCCTATCTAGAAAGTGGTTATTGTTCTTCAGAACACGTGTTTGCATTGTAACGTGTACATCTTATTTCTTGGTTCCAATTATCATGGCGATTGTTTAGCATGTTGTATTAAGTGAAGAGGTTTTGTGGTCCATGTTTCATTCCTTACTACCGCAAGAATGTTTTGTGGTGATCTATTTCAAATTATGTTAGGCCGACTTAAATGTTTATGATGGTATGACATGGTATAAGAAAGTGTTGTTTCTGTTCGATGCTAGAGTGAATGAATGTGCGTAGTAAATGTGAATCTGATAAGGAAAGATCTATGTATTGATATGTATGCAAATTTGTACAGCTGGTAGAAGATTATAATATCATTCATGTGTTGTTGAATATTGGTGACAATGACTAGTGGTGGATTCTTTTTCATTACTCTTACTCTGGCAATGAGCATTTTATATTGGCAGTGAGCCTTATTTCTTCAGGGCAGTTTGCCCAACCGACAGTGAACCTTGCCTGCAATGAGAAACTAGCAATGCGCTTTTGTAAAAATCATCTTAAGCAATGTCACCTTAACTACTATTTCTATTCATGAGAATTAGCTTCTTTGTGGTTTTTCCCATCTTAGGTTTCCATGTAAATTCTTGTGTTCATGGTGTATGGTGTTTTGTGCTTGCATGTTCATATTTGTTTTAAGAATCAGATTGCTTTAAGTTTGCTCCAAGATTTAATAAGGTTAAGAAATTGTTTTTATTATAACTGATTCACCCTTGATCTCAATTATTTGACATGTTTATCAATTGGTATCGGAGCTTTGGTTCCTTGAAGAAGAGCTTAACCACTTGAGGTAGATCTGATGGCACATAAATTGACAATTCCTATATTTGATTACGATTTCTAGAAAGTGCAAATGAGTGGTTACATGATTTATATAAGTTACACCACTTGGAAAGTTGTTGAGACAAAATATGTTGCACCGGTGAATGGCCCTACTACTGCGAATGAAATTTCAGCCAATGAGGAGAATGAGAAAGAAAGGTATGCAATTTTTAGTGCTTTATCAAAGACTAAGTTAACAAAGGTTATTTCTATGAATATTACTTATGAAGTTTGGAAAAAGTTGAAAAAGATCTATGAAGGAAATGAGTCAAGTTATCAAAGAAGTTAACAGCTAAGCGCCAATATGAGAATTTGAGAATGGAAGAAGTTGAAGATATTGCAAGCTAGTTTTAGAGGGTTGACAATGTTGTGAATGAAGTCAAAAATCAAGGGAGAAATCTGACTGATGAAGATGTTATGAAGACGATTATGGTGACTTTACCGGAGAGCTACAGTGATAAGATCTCAGCTATTAAGGAAGTTTATGATCTAAAGAAGTTTACTGGAGAACAATTGTTCGGCACCCTAACAACATTTGAGTTGAGGAAATTCGGAAAAGAGAAGAACAAATCTAAAATAGGCTATAAAGCCACAAAGACATAGGAAGATCTGGATGATGACAATTCAAATGAGTTGGAAGCGAACTTTACAAGGAAGCTGAAGAAAGGTACTAGCAAATACAAAGTTATGTTACCTTTTAAATGTTTTAGATGTGGAAAGATTGGTCATCTAGCAACTAGGTGTCCTGAAAAAGGAACAAGACAAAAGTTTAAGAAGTTCAATAAGAAGGCCTACTATGTTAATGAAAAAGCTAGTATATCATATGATGAATCTGATCAAGAGGATTGTTTATTTTTGACGGAACAAGAAAAACCTATATTTGTTGTCTCTAAGATTTGCCCGAAATTTGATGATAACACTAAGACTGCATTGTTTGTTATAAGGAATAAGAATGAATGGTTGATTGATAGTGGATGTTCAAATCATACGACTGGGGATTAAAGTAATTTTTTAAAACTAGAGAAATATGATGGAGGTCCTATTAGATTTGGACATGATAAAGCGGCACATATTGTTGGAAAAGAAGGAGGAGGAGGAGGAGGAGGAGAGAAGGAAGAGGAAGAGGAAGAGGAGGAGGAGGAGGATGAGACTGTGGAAGAAGTATGTGCCCAGACCGACAGACAAAAATGTGATTGGTACAAAGTGGGTATTCCAAAAAAAGCTAGATAACTATGAAAAGGTAATGAGAAACAAGACAAGATTAATTTGTAAGGGTTACACTCATATTGAAAGTATTGATTTGATGAAACTTATGCCCATGTTGCCCAAATGAAAGCGATCCAGATATTCTTAGCATTTGCAGTATTTAAAGATTTCAAAGTTGATCATATAGATGTTAAGTCAACATTTTTGGACAACTAAAGGAAGAAGTCTACATTGAACAACCACAGGGATTTAAGTCTGGAAAGGATCTGGAAGTTGTTTGCAGGTTAAAGAAAGCATTATTGGATTGAAACATGCACCTACAGCTTCGTATGGCATATTGGACAAGCATTTGATTGAACAATGATTCCAAAAGGGATTTGCTAACTATAATTTGTATTAAAAAGTTTATTCATATCATGTCTTAATTGTTGTAGTTATGTTGATGACATAATTTTTGGAAGAAAAGATGGCTTTTGTAAGAAATTTGTTGATGAGATGCAGAAGGAATTTGAAATGTCTATGATTGGTGAGCTGAATTTTTTCCTTGGATTACAAGTAAATTTGAGTAGTGAAAGAATTTTCATTTCTCAGTCCAAGTATTCCAGAGAATTATTAAAGAAGTTTGGATTGAAGAAATCTAAACTGGTATGTACACCTATTGTTACTGGATGTAAATTGACTAAAGAATATGGTTCACCGAAAGCTTATGCAAGTAAGCACAGGTCAATGATTAAATGATTGTTATTTTTGACCGCTACTAGACCAAATATTATGTGGTGTTTCTCTAGCAGCCAGATTTCAGCAAGAACTGAAAGAATCACATAAAATGGTAGTAAAGAGAATCTTTAGATATTTGAAGGGTACATAAGATCTTGGATTATGGTATCCAAAAGGCTCAAATTTCACTCTGATAGCTTACACGGATGTTGATTGGATTGGATGTGTTGATAACCGGTGAAGTACTAGTGGTGGAACATATTTTCTTGGCTCCCAATTGGTGGCATGGTGGGGTAAGAAGCAAGATTATGTATCATTATCTACTATTGAAGTTGAATACATTGCAGCGTCCTCATGTTGCACTTAGATACTATGGATGAAATAAACTCCGAAGGATATTGGCATATCATTAATGAACCGATCTCAATTATGTGTGATAATACCAATGTTATAAATATTTCCAAGAATCTATAACAACATTCCAGAACAAAACACATATCCATCAGATATCATTTACTAAGAGAGAAGTTTTTGGACAATGAGATCAAACTTGAATATGTACCTACAAAGGAGCAGATTGCAAATATCTTTACAAAACCATTGTGCGAGGATACTTTTGAGTATCTCAGGCAGAAGTTGGGGGTTCTGCCCCTTCCTAATGTTCAGTGGATGCACTAGTGTGTGCATTGGTCCAAGGTATTTTATGCTTACTCTTATCTAGATCAATGCTTGGCAGCTTCCTCTCAAGGGGAGCAGAGTGTTTCGTAGGGGGATTTTTGCCCTTTGTCATTGTTGTCAAAGGGAGAGAAGAACAGAGATTTCATGATGACATTATTTGATATTGAGTTGTTTGCTTTGTTATTGATGAATGTTGTCATCAATGACAAAGCAAGAAATTGTTGGAATGTGATGTTGATGCTATTATCGTTGTTGTCATTAATGGTTGTCATTGAAGTCAACATATCTTATGTTTGGATGTGGATTTGATGTTTTGGTAATCCGTTGTAGTGTGCTCTGAATGATGTGTTGAGTAGATCTATCTTTTAGTTGTGTCGTCCTGGTCCCATTCATCTTGCAACATAATGTGGTTAACTCCTTTAGGTCTGGACCTATTTGGAAAGTGGTTATTGTGCTTCGAAACATTTGTTTGCAATGTAATGTGTACATCTTATTTCTTGGTTCAAATTATCATAACGATTATGTAGCGTATTGTATTAAGGAGGTTTTGTGTGGTCCATGTTGCATTCCTTAACACCACGGGAATGTTTTGTGGTGGCCTATTTCAAATTATGTTAGGTCGACTTAAATGTTTATGATGGTATGGCATGGTATAAGAAAGCGATGATTCTGTTTGATGCTAGAGTGAATGAATGTGCATAGTGAATGAGAATTTGACAAGGAAAGATCTATGTATTGATGAGTATGTGAATTTGCGCAATAGGTAGCAGACTGTACTATCATTCTTGTGTTGTTGAATGTTGGTGACAGTGACCTCAGTGGTGGATTATTTATCATTACTCTTATTCTAGCAGTGAGCCTTATTTTTTCAAGGCAATTAGCCCAACTGACAATGAGTCTTACCTATAGTGAGCAAACCGGCAATGAGCCTTGGCAAAAACCACCTTAACCGATGTTTCTATTCATGAGAATTAGCTTCTCTATGGTTTTTCCCATCTTGGGTTTCCACGTAAATTCTGGTGTTCATGGTGTATGGTGTTTTGTGCTTTCATGTTCATACATGTTTTAATAGTCAAATTGTTTTAAGTTTGCTCCAAGATTTAATAAGGTTAAGAAATTTGTTTACTTATAACTGATTTTAATATAAAAGTCGTAGAATTTAAATATTCCATCAAATTTTCACAGGTGATCAATACTTAAACATTGTACAACAAACATCAGAACAATAAAACACTCAACTTGAAAACATTCGATCCGATCAAAACTATTGGAAATAACCAGCACCTTTAAAAATTAAATGAATGAATGATTTTACTGACGTCCACGAGACCAAACAACCTAAGGGACCACCGTATCATAGTCGAAAGCTAACTCAATATTTTTTTCCAAGTCGGACCTCCTGCTGTGAATCTTGACAATCAAACTAGTGGTATGGTTGATCTTATCCTCCTCGAATAAGTTGTGCATGTTGTTTGCCCTCGAACTGATTTCGTACTGAGCCCGGATGTCATCATACGTTGTGCACTCCATGATAAAATGTCATTCAGTGTCAATCGCACCCGACACACAAAACCTGCAAATCCTCTCTTCCCATTCCTCTTTGGGTCTTTTCCATCTACCCGTCTTGCACCTGAGGTGGTGAGAACCCATCCTCAACTGAGCCACTAACAAACTAGCTTTTCCTTTAATAGCTGCCCCCAGATATGCCTTATCACCATGTTCCCAGGTTGGGTTGAACACTTTGATGTAATGAGCCTTTTTCCTACCCATGTTATTAGTCCACATGGCAGTCCGAAATTTTTTCTATGACGAGCTTTTTTTATTTCTCTATTGGTATTAAGGCATTCTTGTAACTTGATGTTCCACTTACTCAACCACTTTATATTATGTTTCATCCATGTATTAAAAAGCTTTCGACAATCAACATTTCAACTCAATCAAAACAATCACCACAAAGGAGATTGATGAGGAGGATGAGGAGGTCGATGGGGGCAGAGGAAGCGGATGATGATGTTGCAGAGGAAGATGATGATTTTGCAGAGGAAGATGAGGAATAGGACTCAGACTATTTGTTTAATTTAGAAGAGCATGATGCAACAGAGAGTGTATCCTCGGCAGCAAGCAACGAGGATAATCTTCCTCATCCTCGGACTAACACTGAGAGTTAAGAGCATCCTGAGTTTTTGTCATGTTAATACTCAGATAGTCTTGATTTTTCTTGCATTAGGATGGGTAAGCTGTCAGGAGTTATAAAATGTTTAAATGCATTGGGTAGGAGCATCTGTTGGCTCCATTTTGGCTTTAGACTAAGCTACATTGTTAAGACTCAGCGATTGGGAGCATTTGCTTACTCGTTTCTGGATTTTAGATTGTTGTTGATGGTAGACTATGGATTTTAGTTCAGACCTTTATGTATATGTTTTATATTAATATACTTCACTCGGCATCGGCCTCGGCCTCGGCCTCTTATGCACCCAAAAAAAAATGTGATTGGATGAATCCAGTCAAACAAAAACATCAGTAAGTTTTCCAAAAAAAAGATCAGTAAGTTAACTATTGCAAGCAACAATAAATTGCCTAATCATTTGAGCCTCAACAATGTTGTATGAGCATATAGGACTCTCTAGCTTGGCACCTACAGTCAATTTAGATGACTGATCACTGCTTGTAATAATTTCTCTTTGTCCCTGTATTTCAATGTAGCAGCATGCAGTTTTTTCAGTATTTATGCGAATGTGGCAGCTTCTGGTTGTCTTGCGTTGCCAAAGCATTTTTCTCGGAAATTAGCATAAGTTCATTTTGCTAATACAAATTATTAGTGTTGTGTAGATATAGTATAAAGGGGCGTGGACCTGTTCCCGCACTTTTTAACAACGCAAAAAATTATAATAATCTCATAACTTGCCTTAAATACATAGGTGTAATAATGATAGGTTGTTGCAATGTTTTACCGATCCATCGACAAATAATGGCACAAAAAGATGAATTTAGGATCAATTAAAATATTGGTTTGTTGTGGTAATTACCAAGTCATTCTGGTGAATATGTTTTGCAACTGAATGATGTTAGCAATTTATAGTGCCACACAAAATTCATTGACGAGTGCTCCTATGCCGCTTATGACTTAAAAAGATTGTTGTGAGAATCTTAACGGAAAACCATATCTCCTATCCACCATTATAAGATCTTAGAAATAAGGACCTTTACTATTTTAAAATGTTTTTTATTAGATGGGAAAAACAGATTTTAAAGGGATCCTGAAATATTTTACAATAAGTTGTTCAATAAGATAAACGTGAAATGTGACAGTAGAAACCCTTTACCCAAAACTGTTCAAAAAGATAAAACAAGAGAAGTTACATCAGACCACAATCACACATAAGGTCAACTACAAACAGGTGTTTCGAAGGACACCTGAAACCCGTTACAATATGCTGCAACACAAGGTGTATTTTGAAATTTTATTCCTATATGCCTTCTTTGTTTCATGTGTTAAGTTTGGGCTCCAATCAGAGGAGAACTAATGCAGTATTAATGTCTAGCTAAGCTGAATTCAGTGCCAAATAGTCTGAAGGAGCACAATGTTTAATCAGAAGCTCTACTGAGGCATTCATATAGGCTGCTTTGTTTATTTAACATAGTCAGATGAGCTGCTTTACTTCTTGAACATTTTATACATAGTACATTGCAGTTTCTGATTTTGAGGAAAAAAAGAGTCAAAACGAGAAACTGCAATGTACAATTATTTAAACTGTGGAAACCATATGTCAACATTTTATGCATAGTCAAATGGACACAATATATATTTTCAAATGGTGTGCATATTTAATGATGGGTTAGAACAAAATCTGGTTGGAAAGTAATCACAAGCTTGATTGGATTGATAATTATGCATTGTCCACTCATGTTTTTGATGATGAACTCGGTACTTCAAAAAGAGCAAACGAATGAACATGTTAATCCACAAAGATGAAGAGAATTAAGGTAGATATTCTAAAAAGGAAAACTGGTAGACCTTTAACAAATATTTAACAATACGAACAATAAGGGTAGGGCTGGAAGCTTGAAATCTAAAGAAAATTGGAATCACTTATGGGCTTTCATCATGAGTTCTGATGAATTATCAGAAGATTTATTGGAAGCTGCAGAATTTGAATGCAGCTCTTTTTTTTAGACTGCAGGAATCAGGTATAGAACCCCCTATAAACTGCAGTGTGCCAGGTAAACATTTTAACGTGACCGTTGACGCTGGCGCGACACGTCCTCCAGTACCACATGGGCTGGTGGGAGACTAGACCTCTTGACCTCGTGCTTTACCACAGGAAGCTCTCACCAATTGAGCTAGGCCCCAAGCCATTTGTATGCGGCCTTAATCTAAATTGAAGTAAACTAGATAGGATTCACTCGCTTCAAATAGCTTATGCACTGGACAAAGCAGAAAACTGATACATGTGCAGACACACTAGTCTTGCAGACATTGAGGAACTTGGAACAGATTTGAATAATGAAACCTACCATCCCAGGGTTCAATGTAATATTATTGAAGTCATTAAGATATTTATTATTCCGCCTGAGATTCAGCTTCAGCACTTGTGACCTACTCAACAATTTTGTTTAACATTTTTCTATATTGGTGAGTTATTGCCATCATCCCCAACTTAACCATTTTTCATACCAATGAAAAATAATATAGTCCAAAAACAATTGAGTAACAATTTACCATTTAGATTTTATGCTAAGATTCTAAGACAGTCATACGAACACATTGGTATGATAGGACTCAAATGACAAGAGTTTACAGATCCATGGCTTCTTGGCCATCATAGCACTACCATACAGCAATATGTAGATGCAGAAATCCTCAGTCATGCACAAACAATAAATCCTACTTCTGGATATGTAAATATATTTATATACTTTATTTTTCTTCTAAACACCTGTAACTTTGGCATGCGTGTAGGACTAGGTTGGCCTATCTGGTAAATCAAACGTCAGAATTATAAACCTGGGACTCACAACACAGTCTAAGCAATGCAATGGTGACAATACTCTTCACTTCAATGTAAAAAATTTCTTTAGGATCTTATCCTTTGCATTCATGATCTCTCCCATTTCTCTAACATAGAGTTGATTCCATCATTACTATAACCCGAGGTGACCTCACTTTTATCCACAAATCAGATCATTGACCTCACTTTTATCCAAAGCAGATCATTGACGCAATTAATTTTTGTTTACCTTGAAATGCACTAACTGTCATTAACTGCAAAGTCGATTGAAGTAGATTTTGCCTGTCAAGTTACCCAAAGATGATTCTGTGAATGAATTTATTCTCAGTAAGCTATATGATACAAAAACCGAATCTACTATTGTCTTTTTTATTAAACTAACTATGAACTATAGTAAAAATCAATAAATAATATATTATAAATTAAAGAAATTGAATAAATAAAAAAATCAACTAGAGAACAAACTTACCTTATGCAGCTTCCAGCTACTAGAACCACCTATTTTGAGGCCTAAGGGTGATAATTTATCACAAATATTTGCATATCATTAGCCTCCTCATATTTTTTTAACCCACTAAACTTTACCCATGTTGAGGAGCAATAAATTGACTGAATGGGCCGCACAATGCATCCAAATGTGATAAGATGCAGCCTAAACTAACAATCCCATTGTTCTACAAACTTTACCATTGTCCACAATAATTTTGAACAACATTTTGGGGGGCCAATGACATACCCATCTCGGTAAGGATGCCCGCGATGAATTCTGTATCCTTATATTCTCTCCACAGTCAAAAGCCCTTGAGAACTTGGCCTCTTTGGGGATCACTGTAATAATGTTATCAGGACTATTTTTACATTCTTCCCTCCATTAATAAAAACCCTGATTCATTTATGAATTCCTGATTGAAAGCCCTCTCCACATTTTTCTTCTCCTCTTCCAATTGCATGATCGTGACTCTTCATTAGTAAGATCATTAGCCCTTTTCGGGCTTGACTAATGCCTCTCACCAGCTCCTTCCAAGATGGTCATTCTCAAAGTTCAAAAGGAGCCCAAAAGCATAATGCATAGGTCCACCAACTCATTGGTCCATTCCCCAGCTTCATTCTTAATCGATATTTCCAATGAGCTGTCCACCAAAGTCCTCTTTCATGTAATAGTGACCCATTTCCAAAGGACCTTTAGTTCTCTGCAAATTGGATGTGCAGTAGGGATATGTCATGTAATATAGGAGATTTATTACTACAACCACCAAGCAGATGAGGTCAAGTTTGCATGGGAAAAAGAGGGTTGTACTCATGGTCTTTCATTGCATAAGCTATTACTTTAACTGTTTCTTTGAGATTTCCTTTAAAACTGAACCCAATCTTTGAGATCCCCCACCTAAGAACTTGAAACCATGAAAAGATTTCTACTTTTTGAAGTTCTGTTAAACAAGCAAAGCTGCACCAAAAATGATTTTTCCTTATAACTCTTCAATAACACCTGAATATTCTCCCAAATGCTGAAGCATGGTCACAAGACATCTTCAGCACCTACAATAGATATCAAAATTGCATGGGGAGTTCATTGTCAACCTGCACAATGAAAATCTGAAAATTAACATTTTGAAATGGGGATAAAAAATTAAATTAAGTTTTATTTTCTTCTTTTCTTTTGTTGAATTCTGGGAAGTTGGAGACTTGGAGATGGAGATGGGGAGAGTGCTGGAGCTGATGGGCAGGCATTAGGGCAACAGGGGAGAGGTTTTCTTTATGAGTATTTTTCTCATTTCTGGCTTGGCTCATCCTGAAGTCCAGATCGGTTTCTCAAAGTCATTATGGATCCGATTAAGGAAAATCTATGTTCCAGTGTTTGGGGGACGGGGACAGGGGAAGGCAGGGGATACGTTTCCGGGACATTTCCTAGAGGGCCAAAAATAGAGGACAGCAGGGGACAGCAGTATATATGAATTTTTCAAAATATATTAATATATTATATGTTTTATAAATGTTTTATATAACTTTTAATGATAACATTTACGGTGAAATCAGAAAATGTCTTCTGAGACAAAACAATAAGCCTGCAACTCCAACACTTTGATGCATGCATGAAACATGGACTCAACTTAATGCCAGCTTAGAACCATTAGTTCATGTCAAAGCCCACTTGGATTTTTCTACTTCGCTGTCTTAAGAAAAACATTAACTTGTATTGGTTTTTTTTTCATTTGGGCCAATAATGTGGCATCTCTGAATGATTGCTTACAGAAAAACATCTCTTAATGAGTAAAATGTTCAAAGTATGATTGTGATCCACATTTGAGATTCACAAATTTGGGTCCTCAGAAAATTTAACCCAAAATAAATGTTTGCAGATTGTTAAACTTGTTCCAATCAGTTTGTATATGCATCTTTTCATGACAGTTTTTCTTTTAATGTTTTTAAACGCTGGAAGCATTCCTGCAGTTTGGGGACAGCTACCCGTTTCGGGGACGGCCAAGGGATGTTTCCGTCGTCCCATGGCCATCCCGCGGACGGCTAACTGTCCCCAAATGGCAGGGGACGTTTCCTGCCGTTTTGGCCAAATTCTGCTCATTGGGGACAGGAGGGGGACATCCCCTTTGCATCTCGCCATCCCAGAAACACCGAGGGGACGAGGACAGAGTGTTTGGGGACAAGGGATGCGTACCCATGTAACCTTGAGAAAAATCCATTCCAGATTTGCCATGACAGATCCCAATTGGGCTGATGTATAAGAGGTGCATTTGTATCTAGAGCCAAGGATCCACAGTACAAACACTTTGTAAGACATATCTGACTGCATAGTTCTTAGATACTGTAATGTCCCCTTTCTGAAATAGGATTAATAATAAATAATAATTAAATTAAAATATAAAAATAAATAAATAATAATAAAATCTAATATAATATAATTACAATTTAATTAACTTAATGAAAGGTCAAAAGATGCATAATGAAGAGTAGTGACTCCCTCAACATAAGATATAAAAGGGAGGACAGAGTTCATTTGAAAGGAAATATGAAGGAAGAAATAGGGGAGCATAGGATTTAAAGAAGGAATGGGAAGAAAATAAGGAAATGACTATTTCAAAGCAGTGTTACCCCGAGTTTCCAGGACGGGGACAGCAGGGGACGGGAGGACGGGTTTCCGGGACGGCAAATTTTTTTGCCAATTTTGGGGACGGCAGGGGACAGCAATATAAATATAGTGAAATTTTCAAATATATAAGGAAATTTGCAGATATACATTACATTCATATGAAAATATGGACAAAGCATACCATTTAAACATCATAGAACCTAAACATACAACATTTCAATGCCATTTAATAAATAGTAACTGATTCTATACTCAATATGTATTTACTATTAACTATAGTCTATTATGCATTCATAATTCAGAAATTTCAATTCATTGACTGATTGTCAATATGCATATGTTAACAACAAAATAAGTTTAACATACAAAATGCCCAAAGGCTAAAGTAGTAAAGTGCTGCCATATAGTTTCATGTTCAATATAAAAATCAAAATGTAGAAAAATGAAGCACACTGCTGCTCCTATTATGTTGAAATCACTTGCAAAAATCCTTCCTGCTGTTGCTTCAAATGGAAAACTACAACCCTTGCTGCTGTGTGAGAAAAGAAAAAAACATAATAAATTTTAAAATGCTCATATGCAAACAATAAGCCACGATTTTGGGCTTTTACGGCAAACAACATGGAGGGGCCCACAAGACGTCCAACCTAATGCCACGCAGGTTGGGCTTTTTTTTTTTTTTACTGTTTTTTATGCTTTTACGTAGGGGACGGTTGGGGGACAGCTACGGCGTCCCCAGGCGTCCCCGATACTTCCTCTCATCCCCATTTTTTTGAGGTGACGTCCCCAAGTTTCTGGGACGTCCCCCACTTTTTTTCAAATTTTGGGGATGGAGTGGGGACGTCCCCCAGCCGTACCCCTGTCCCAGAAACGTCCCCGTTCGGAAACGGGGGGTTTTAGGCTGGGGACGCGTCCCCGGGTAACACTGTTTCAAAGAGCAACAATGATGAAAGGTTGTAACTCTTTCAAAGGGTTGTATTTTTGAAGGGTTGTGACTCTTCGAAAGGGTTGTAATTATGAAGGTTTGTGACTCTCTTAAAGGGTAGAAATGATGAAGGGTTGTGACCATTGCAAAGGGGCAGACATGATGAAGAGGTGTGACTCCCTCACATTAAAAGATATGGGAGAAGGGTTCATTTGAGGAAGATGTAATGTCCCCTTCTTAATTTTCCCAAGAAGTTGCACTAAATCACAATTGCAATAGATTAGGGTTAGGGTTCACCAAATAAATGGTGTCTTTAATTATGTGTTCCATAACTTGAATATTGCATTCACCACATGAACACAAAGCCAACATACAAATGGATATGTATGTATGTATATACATGTGTTCAATCATGCAAACATTATTCATAAATAGATCAAGGATTAGAGTAATAAGAATATACCTTCATTACTATGTAGTACTTAAATTATAAGTGAATTCCAATTATAGAAGATGTGGAGTAAGGAAGCATAGTAGGGTGCCTTATGATCGCAGCTCTCCCTCCATACAGTCTTCCTCTATTCTTCTATGGTTGGAGTTAACTATGATTCACCAATAGTTTCTCGATGTAGGAGTTGGGAAGGTACTTGCAATAGGGTGCCCTTAGCGGTTCTCCCTCAATCATAGTGCAATACGGTGCCCTCATAGTTGTTCTCCTTTAACTGCCACTGCAATAGGGTGCCCTTAGCGGTTCTCCCTTAATCACAGTACAGTAGGGTGCCCTCGTAGCTGTTCTCCCTTAACTACCCTTGCAATAGGGTGCCCTTAGCAATTCTCCCTTAATCACGGTGCAGTAGGCTGCCCTCATAGCTATTCTCCCTTAACTGCCACTACAATAGGGTGCCCTTAGAGGTTATTCCTTAATTGTAGACTCTCTCCCATTTCCTTGCGACTGACTATAGTTAGATTAAGTTCATATCTCAATGTTTATTAAAAACAGACCAAGATGCATTATAAAATCACATAGATAATTTAATAATAATTTCTACATTACCCAAATTAGAATAATATTAATTCCCTAAGTTCAAATCTGATTATTGATTATTCTCTCCCTGGTACCGAGAAATCGATATGCTGAAGGATATTGTATTCTCTTGTAATTCGATGTTCTTTATTGAAGTTCTTCCCTTTTATATCACCTTTGAGTGTAGGGAGTCACACCCTTTCATTTGTTAATGCCCTAATGCTTTGGGTCACGCCCTTTGGTTATGAAAAGATACATCTGTTTGACAACAACTGCTGCCCCTTTCATTTCTTTTTTAATCTTCACCTGCCTCTCACTTTTCAAATCTGTTTACGGCTTTTCAAATCTGCACATATCCCATTTAAGATTTGCATATCCTCTTCTCCTAGATCTACATATCTTATTTTCTTCTTTCCTTCTCAGTTCCATTTGATCCTTCTTCTCCTTATTTGTTCCAATGTGAGGGAGAGGTCACACCTCTTCATCATGTCTTCCTTTTGGCAAAAGTCACAACCCTTCATTATTGTCCCCCTTTAAAAGAGTCACCTCCTTGTTTTCTTCACATTCCTTCCTTCTTCCATTAACTCTTCTTTAATTCCTATGCTCTCCTCTTTCTTCCTTCCTCCATATCGCTTTCAAATGAACTCGCCTCCCTTTTATACCTTATGTTGAGGGAGTCACAACTTTTCATTATGTATCTCTTGACTTTTCATTATGTATCTCTTGACTTTTCATTAACTTAATTAAATTATAATTGTATCATATTATATTTTATTTATTATTTATCTATTTATTTAGATTTTAATTTTATTATTATTTATTATTAAATCCTATTTCACAAAGGGGACATTACAGAAGACATCCAAGGGAGATCAATTTGGGGAATATTATATTATTCTCAAAGGCAACCATGAAAAGTTGTGACTCAATTCTTATGAAAGGTAGTGACCCTTTCACCAATAATGTATATAAAGAAATCATTCAAAGCATTCAAGGATCACTTATCTATCATCATTCACCAATACATCAAATCATCACTCATCATTCAATTATCATTCACTAACATATCAAATCATCAAAACAAACGAAATCATTCAATCATCCATCAAACATCAATTGGAAATCAAGCAAACAGACCAGCAATCAATTCTTCTATCATGACCCCGACTAGATTCAATGATATCTGATTAGAAATTGTCTCATTATATGGAGACTTCACAATTTCTGCCATAATGAAACATGCCTTCATATTTCTGTCAATGATCTGGAACTGATTGGAGTGCAACAATAGTTGAGATCTGTTTTTATTTGAATTGCTGTTGTTAGAGAATTAAGCCTCTGCCAAATTAAAATTGCTCACGATCTGTTTGCATATTGATCAAGCATCATCAATGGATATCAAGAAAGGAAGAACATGTTTTGTTAGAGGATGTTTATCTCAAACCAAAACATTAAACGACCACCAAGAGCCACATGTTACAAGAAGTAGCGATCCCTTGGAAGAGACACCTCGTTTGGATATCGGCTCAAAAGACACGTCTCTCCATTCCTCCTGAAGGGGTATAAATGGACAAGACCCTCACCGGTTAAGGGGACATGGAATCACAAGGGAAGTAAAGAGATTTGGCATTACTAATTAATAATACACAGCAGATTTGAACATATACTATGGTTTTTGGTACGAGTTCCTTAAACATGGTATGATAAGTACCATTTCTATCTGCACAAGACTGACAGATGATGGATAATTGTTACAACTGGCTAGCATAGCATAATAAATATTACCTATATCTGCTCATTACTGATTAGGATATGCTGCTGATAACTGACTATCACATATACAGAATACATACATAATATTGAAGTCTTCATATGTACTGGTTGATTCTTAAGGTCAGCCATGGTATGGGAAATGAGGAATTACAAGTAGGGGAACGGTGATGGGGTCATCTTCTAGGTACACCACCTCATGGTATAAGACGGGAGTCCCATGGAGCCAAAGGGGTACAAAGGGTGCTGCCTTCGGGCTTAGAAAGGATGGACTTCCATGGCACCCTATTGTGAATTCTCCTCGTGCTCTTTATCATAGAAGTAGCAAGATTGAGGGGAACGGTTATAGGACACGTCACTATGTACTCCACCTCATATGGATAGCACGGGCCATATGAGGCCAAGAGAGATGGTATATCCACTCTTGGGCCTAGGGTAGAGGATCTCTAGGGCACCCTTTGGAGTAACCCTTTCTTAACTCTTCAATGGCTAAGCCTTCTTAAACTGATTTAAACAATCTTGTGATTAGATCTGTACTTCTAATATATGCTTATTTCTAATTAAAGAGATATATTTTATGAATTATGATTATAAATGATTCCTAACTTGTTTGCAAGGTCTCAATCAAAGTGAAAGGTATCTTTAACTGTAATGTCTCCTTTTTGGCCAACACAGAAAGCTAGGACAATTACCTAATTTCGACTTCTTACTTTGTCATATGATTGCAATGAAACCAAGTAAAGTTGTTTCTCACAATATCAACTGCTATTTCTGATAGAAATGTAAGAAGCTATGCAAAATTGATATGGAATGTATAGCAATGTCTGATATATATACTTATTAAATATGATATGAAAACATTTTGCTTTAGCACTTATAGTGATAAGTGTAGATGCAATGTCTGATAGGCGATATGCACGTACAATCGATAGGCATTGCTTTTAGCAATTTGATTGCTTTGTCTAATTTATAAAACTAGAGTATGCAATATATTGATATCGCTTAAACAGTGATATGTTGGTGTTTCCGATATGCATTTATAAACTTGCAACTACAATAATGACTGCTATATCGGATTTATACTTTAAGCACCTGCAATGTCTTTGATTATCGCTTATAGCGATAGTATTGTTGTGTCTGATCTAGTCTTGATGAATGTGCAATATGATGGCTGTGTCTGATTTACAAATCTTGATAATGTATGACATTGGTTTGCCAAGAGACAATGTGCTCAGAAGAGCAGATCCACTACTGCATATGTATAAAACAAAAAATGTCCAATGATGCCTTGGTGAAGTGCTTGAGACTCCCTTTGTACTTTTATTCCTCAAAAGACACACCTCTTTGACCAGTGATATCTTCTCACTTTAGATGCACCTCTTCATAACAACCTTATATCCTTCTACTAGGATCGTTTTCTAATCAACAATTCATAATAATAATTGTTACTGCCTCTTAACTTGCCATTATTATCAATAGTGTATAACTGGTTCATTGATTAATAAATTCCTTGGTTTGGGACTTAGTTATATCGTCCTTCTTATACAAGTCGGTTTAGTATGATCACTTCATAACCTTTGACTCATGCTTGCCAATTATAATTGCTGTTCAATATTCAGATGTTCTCTGTTTTCCGTTAACTTGATATTTATCTTTCTGCCGACCAAGATGATTGAATATAATGGTGCTGAGAGGATTTAATGATCGATCAATAAATCGAGTGTTTAGTCGATCAATAGTGACGTTTCCATTGTCTTTGATTAGTAATATACAACTTTCTCATGTCGTTCATTTACACTGGACCATCTATAGCATTGAAGATTCTTGGACTCTTGGTTTAGACTTTTATTAACTCACTGTGCTTATTTATAATCATCTATTGTTCATCGCATTTGTCGATATTTATTATCATCGGGTTTTCGCCTCAATTATTGATACATTTGTATCAAATACTGTCTTCTATGCTTGATAACAATCCCCTTCATGCTATCGATGTAGACTAAGTCTTCTTGATTAGACTGTTGCCTCAACATATCAACCAATCACACCACACAGTAGATGCAAACATTCGGAAATGGTATTCCTCCTCAGATATTGATGACCGATTGGCCTCCATGTTATTAACGATGCATAGTGATCGTATATGACGTCATCAATCATTGTATATGTTATTGGTAAATCGCCTTATCCTTACTTGCTTTCATCGCTAGTAGCTGCCAATGTTTGACATCATCAATCATCGTATATGTTATTGGTATATCGTCTTATCCTTGCTTTCATCGCTAGTAGTTGCCAATGTTGGATACTCCAATTCTATCCCCTACAACATTCCTCCTTTGACCATATGTCTTGGTTGATTCAACCAATTGGATATTGAGATATATGTTGGCAGGATACTTGACTATCTGCCTTCGATATCTTCCTTTGCTAAAGATGATTGTCAATATAAGATATTCGACACTAAACTGCTATGTAGTATCCTCGTTCATATTCTCGATTCATGACTTACATTAATTCGCCAATCTTTCTTGTTATTGTCATTCGTTTCTTTTATCAACTTTTCTGACATGGTCAACGACACATAAGATCCATTATTTGATTATCGCTCTTGCAATTTTGTCTCTTAGAGACTTCACAAAATTGTGCTACTTGGTTGATAGGGTGGGGACATTACACTAACCCTACTTTGTTTCATTTAAAAATTGTTACCTGGGGCAAAATTTGGGTATTTATAATTTGGAGGCATTACAGATACAGTATGCTCTGCATAGTCCTTAGATACAGTATGTTCTACATAGTTCTTAGATACGGTACGCTTTTGACGCAAGGAGGGCAAGGAAGAACAAGGGCCCAAGGCACTCCTTGCTATCCAGACCAACCTTGCAGAACACCACGAAAGCAACAACACAAGGAGAGAAGAACCAGAAGATACTTTTATTGATTCATCAAACTCAATACATGTCGGGCTGTAAGGCCTTCCCGGTTTCGGCCATATACATTCAAATGAATTAGAGAATAATCTTCATACATGCAAGGTCACAGACCTGCCATCCAAATATCTTAACACTTATTCTTCTATCACAATCTGATACCAAATTCCTACTAACTATTGAGCTCCCTAAAAAAACGAACAAAGAACCAAATATATACAAGAGTCCACCAAAGAGGTCGACACTCAAATCCCAAAGAAAGACCCAGATTTAGGTCCACACGGATCCCAATAAGAGACCCCACATTAATTACACCACGGAAATTAAATGCGAAGTCGGCCAGATCAGGATAAACAACTCAGTAAGAAGATAACCGCGCAACAGGAACAACTTAGTAAGAACATAACCGAGCAACAGAAACCAACTCGGTGAAAGAACCACCAAGCAACCAACATACACCGAGACCCGTCGATAAAGCAAGACAGAATAAGTAATCGAGCAACAGGGTTACCGAGCACTTCATTGAGCAGCCTCCAAACAAGCTAAAGAACAAAAGCAAACATATTTTTGGTTGAGCAGGATTGCCAAGGACCCAAGATGCTCCTGCATCAGATACCTGGGGTTAAAAGAAATGATTCCCCGAATCATGTATCAGGTCCAACCTGAAATGAATCCAACTTAGATTGAGAAATCCAAGATGAGTCCTCAATCGGTTTGTTCTTCCATTTTATCAGATACTCCATGTATTACTTTCCTCGTGTACTTCTACTAACTCTTTGTTTCGAAATCTGTTCAACTTCCTCTATCTGTTTCTTAGGATAATCACTCGGTATTATCACTTCTTCATCAGGTTCATAATATTCATACAAGTCTGAAATATTGAATATGGGTGATATATCCATGTCATCGGGTAATTCCACTTCATAAGCATTTCCACTATCAAATCTTCTCAGTATTTTGCAAGGACCAAATTTCTTCATCTTCAATTTTCCATAAGTTCCAATAGGAAATCTGTCTTTCTTCAAATGAACCATCATAGCATCACCAACTTCAAAACTTTATGTCTTCTTGATTTATCTGCACTATCCTTGTATTTCTGATTACTTTTCTCCAGCTTCTGTTTTACATCCTCATGCAATGTCTTCATGAACTCAACAAACTTTTATGCTTCAGCACTCCTTTTCTCTTCTCCAGCAATGTCTCTCAAGTCTGATATACCTCTCGGTTGTGTGCCATGAACAATCTCAAAAGGTGTCTTTCCAGTACTCCTATTCATTGAATTGTTGTATGCAAACTCTGCTTGTGCCAACATCAAATCCCAATTACTCAATGTGTCTCCCACTAAACATCTCAACAAGTTACCCAAACTTTGGTTTACAACCTCTGTTTGTCCATCAATCTGTGGATGAAATGTAGAACTATACCTCAACTCAGTGTGCAACTTCTTCCAAAGTGTTTTCCAAAAGTAGCTAACAAATTTACTGTCTCGGTCGGAGATAATACTCTTCGGTAATCCATGCAATCTGACAATCTCCTTAAAGAAAAGATCTGCTATATGTACAGCATCTGATGTTTTTCTACATGGTATGAAATGTGTCTTCTTAGAAAATCTATCCACAACAACAAATATGGAATCATTACCTCTTGCTGTCCTTGGTAAGCCAAGAACAAAATCCATGCTGATATCACTCCAAGGTTTCTCAGGAACAGTAATCGGTGTATACAAACCAGTATTCTAACTTACTTCTTTTGCAACTTGACAAACTCCGCAACTTTTCACAAATTTTTGAACATCCTTATACAACTGAGGCCAAACATACCTTTCCTTAAGCAAACTCAAAGTTTTATCAATACCAAAATGTCCAGCCAAACCACTACTATGTTTCTCCTTTATCAAATTAGTTCTCATTGATCCTGTTGGTATGCACAATTGAATACCTTTGAACAACATATCTTCCTGAATAAAATAGTCTTCATACTTGATTGATTTGGAATAGGTGCTCTGCACACTCTCCACTGCTCAGAAAAATCAGGATCATTTTAATACAAATTCTTCATGTCATCAAAACCAAGAACTTCAATTCTCATTTCAGCCAACAAAGATCTTCTACTCAATGCATCAGCAACTCGGTGAGAAACTCCACTCTTATGCTTAATCATAAATGTGAAACTCTGCAAATACTCTACCCATTTCATATGCCTCTGATTCAACTTATTCTGACTACCCAAATATTGTAAAGCCTTATGATTAGTATACAACACAAATTCACTCGGCATCAAATAATGACTCCATTTCTTCATAGCTTGAACAATATCATAGAATTCTTGATCATAGACAGAATATTTCCTTTTAGCATCATTCAACTTAGCATCATTCAACTTTTCACTAAAGAAAGCAACAGGTTTACCTTCTTGAGTCAACACAGCTCCTATTGCACTTCCACTTGCATCACATTCAACTTGAAATACCTTATTGAAATCAGGTAATGCCAACACAGGTAATTCAGCAACCTTCAGCTTCAAAGTCTCAAAACTCTTATCAGCTCCATGTGTCCATTTGAATTCTCCTTTATCTCCCCTCATTGTCTTAGTCATAGCATTACAAATAGAACTGAAATTTCGGATAAACTTTCTGTAAAAACTTGCCAATCAATGAAATGATCTTACCTCACTGACATTCTCAGGTGTAGGCCAACTAAGTATAGCTTCAACCTTCTCAAGATCCATCTTCAACCATCAACTGAAATCACAAAACCTAAATACACAAGTTCTTCTTTCATGAAGGATCACTTTTTTAGATTTATCAACAACTTTTCCTCTTTCAATCTCTGCAATACTTGTCTTATATGCATCAAATGCTCTTCTCTAGTCTTACTGAATATCAAAATATCATCCAAGTATACAATCACACATTTATTCAAGAATTTCTTCAAAACTTCATTCATTAACCTCATAAATGTACTCGGTGCATTAGTTAAACCAAAAGGCATAACCAACCACTCATACAAACCTTCTTTCGTCTTGAAAGCAGTCTTCCACTCGTCACCTTCTCTGATTCTGATCTGATGATATCCACTTTTTAAATCAATTTTGGTAAAATATCTTGCTCCACTCAAACAATCCATTATATCATCCATCCTCGGTATAGAAAACCTATACTTAACTGTGATCTTATCGATTGCTCTTGAATCAGTTCACATTCTCCATTCTCCATTCTTCTTAAGTGCCAATATAGCTGGTACTGCACATGGACTCAAACTTTCTCTAATCAAACCTTTGTTCACCAATTCATGAACTTGTCGGTTAAGCTCTTCATTCTCAGTTGGTGTTAACCGATGTGGTGCCTTGTTCGATAAACTAGCTCCAGGAATTAGATCCATACAATGACTAATATCTCTCATTGGTGGCAAACCATCAGGTACATTATCTGAAATGAAATGATCTCCTTGTACTCAGTGAGCAATTTCTCAACCTCTGCAGGAATTTTATCTTTTGTATTCTTACTCGGTTTGTTAGTAATCAAAGCATAACAAATATCATCTCTTTTCAAATCTTTAACAAACTGTCTACCTTCCATCAAACAAACTTTCACAGATGTACATATTTCACCAACAGATTCTTCCGCCAAAGGTAACAAGATTTGTTTCTTACCATCAACCCAAATAGTATATCTATTCAATCTTCCATCATGTATAGTATGTCTATCATATTGCCAAGGTCTGCCCCACAAAATATGACAACAATCCATTGGCATAATATCACACAACACCTTATCATAATACTTTCCAATTTTCAGATTCACAAGACATTGTTCACTCACCATTAATGTATGTCCGTCCTTGATCCATGAAATTTGATAGGGTTTCAGATGTTGAAACATCTCTCCAACTGCAACTTTGTGACCTTTTCCTCAGATGTCAGATTCTCCGAGCTTCCACTATCAACAATGACCTTCCAAACTTTGTCTGCAACTCTACATCCGGTCTTGAACAAACTTTTCCTGACAAGATCTTGCTTATCTTTCTCACTCCGCAATATCCTTCTGATCATTAGATTTCCTTCCTTTTCAGGTCCATTCGGTGATTCCTCTTGCACCAAAGCATTTCTACTGCTACCGACTTTCTTGATTGCATGTGTACACTCAAAAGATCGATGTCCTTCACCACAATTGTAACAAGTTCCTTGAAACCCTCTTCTGCTATAACCACCTCGGGAGTAATTTCCTCTTCCTCGGTATGAACTTCCACCTTTCCATTCAGTCTTTCCTTTGTCTTGAGATGTGTCTGAAATTGACTTGTCTGGTTCAGATCTACTATTTTCACTATGAGATCTACCTCTTCCTCTAGGGAATCTACCACCTCTACCTCTTTGTCTTTGCTCATATCTCTTGTTCAATTTCTCCTCAGCTTTTAGGGCAAACTAATATGCCTCTTCAATGCTTTCCATTTTGACCAAGTTGATCTCATCTTGTATAGCACTTCTTAATCCATTCAGATACCTTGCTATTATTTCCACTTCATCTTCCACATGTCCAGATCTGATGTCTAATCTGTAAAATTCTTCAGTATAATCTTTTACCGAGCTATCTCTCTATTTCAAACTTTGCATTCGCCTAATCAGGTTAATCTGGTAATCACAAGGTAGAAACTTGCCTTTGAATTTGTTTATCATCTTATCCCATACCTTGATCTTATCTTTACCTTTCTTCTTTCTATCCAATTGCAGATGCTCCCACCATAAGGATGCATGACCTTTCAACTTTGTGCTTGCAATCTTCACTTTCTTCACCTCTGATACATTTTCAGACTCAAAGTACGTTTCCATCTCAGTTATCCAATCTATTAATTCATCATAATCTAATTTTCCACTATACTCTGGACGATTAAACTGAGGTGTGGATTTCAAACTTGTCAAAGCTCGCAGGAATCTCTCTTCTTCCTAATCCATAACAGTTGCAGGTGCAGCTTCTCCTTGCACTTCCTCCAATTCATCATCACTAACATCTTCAAGATGTCTTCCTCTGCATTGGGCTATCTCAACAGCTTCCAATCTTGCAGCCATTTGTCTTAGCATATCAGCTAGACCTGGATCTGCATTTCCTCTCCCACGAACCATCTTGAATCCCTCTGCAATTGTAGGTCAAATCGCAATCTGCTACCCCACAACAATATCAACAAGCTAGGGTTAGGGCTTACAAGAAGGAACCTAGATCTCACCTTCGCTCTGATACCACCTGACGCAAGGAGGGTTAGTACTTAGGGCCAAAGGCACTCCCAGATACCATACCAGCTTGCAGATACACGACACCGAAGCAACAAAACCAGAAGAAGAGGAGAAACACAGATATCTTTATATTAATTGATTAAACTCAATACATGTCGGGTTGTAAGGCCTTCCCAGTTTTGGCCATATACATTCAAATGAATTACAGAATGATCTTCATCCATGCGAGGTCATAGACCTGCCATCCAAATATCTTAACACTTATTCTTCTATCACAATCTGATACCAAATTCCTACTAACTACTGAGCTCCCTAAAACTAAGAACAGAGAACCAAATATATACAAGAGTTCACCAAAGAGGTCGGCACTCAAATCCCAAAGAAAGACACAGATTTAGGTCCACGCGTATCCCAATGAGAGACCCCACATTAATTACGCCACGGAAATTAAATGCAAAAGTCAGCCAAATCAGGATAAACAACTCGGTCAGAAGATAACCGAGCAATAGGAACAACTTGGTAAGAACATAACTGAGCAATAGAAACCAACTCGATGAAAGAACCACCAAGAAGCCAACATACACCGAGACCCGTCAGTAAAGCAAGACAGAATAAGTAACCGAGCGACAGGGTTACCGAGCACTTCACCGAGCAACCTCCAAACAAGCTAAAGAACAAAAGCAAACATATTTTGGTTGAGCAGGATTGCCAAGGACCCAAGATGCTCCTGCATCAGCTTTGTAGATCAATTTTTCCTTAAACCATTGCTTTGCATCTTCAACAAAAGTACCCATCTTTTGTTTTACTCCATTGTCTTTAGAGCCATTATCCTCATCAACCTTCCTTGTTTGCCTTCGTGGTGAAGATCAATTCTCCTCATTAGAGGATATCTTTTTCATGCTTGGAGATGTGTCATGACCTTTCTTTTTAGAGAATCTCTTTTTTTGTTTTCTTATGCTCTTCGTCAAGAGCGTCTATGTTTCAATTGTTGCTTCTTGACCCTTGTCAATGACTTTTTTTTATCTCTTCCTCCCTTTTTCTACCCTAGACATTGTTCAAACAGCAAGTTGTTAGTTTGCAAGTCAAGGCCTAGCAAATCTCATAGATATCATTTGTAATTTGAAGAAAAAGTATCTATCTCCAAGTTTCAACATTCATAGCCTTGACATACTTTATTGTGAAATTCTACAAAATAACAACCATCTTTGCACAGTCGAGGGAGCCCATCATAGTGGAATTTGTAACATTTAACTGTGCTCACAGTTCACATCAAAAGTACTTTGCAAAGAATGATGGAGGCCTCCCAAGAGCATTTGTGACATTGCATCTACCAATGGAAACAATGTTTATCCTAACAATACAGCCACGCCGTTCAATTTTGTAACAAATTTTGCCATCTTATCCCTAAAAATGGCATCATCCTAGTTGCTTGCACCGATGTTTTAAAGAACTTTATATCTTCTTTAGAATAATCAATATAGAAAAAGTGATTGACATGAGAGCAACTTTTGACCAGTGTGATACCAAATCAAATTAGAAATAAAGTAAAAATGAGATGGTTGTGGCAGACTTTTGTTTGTGGACTATATTTTCTTAACAATCCATTTAGGAACATCTTAGAATTGTTTCAAGCACCCAATTTAACATATTCTCATTAGCTTCTAGCAACTCATCTTTATCTTTGTCATTGCGTTCATTTTCTCTTCGAATGTTTATTTATTAAACTCATCTAGAGTATCCACGTTTTCTTTTACCTCTTTAACAAACTCAACTAGCCAAGTGTTTGATACCTCTTTGGACACATTCAACAACATATCCTCCCACACACCATCCTCTCCAACATTTTGATCGCCCCTGTCGATGTCCAACTCATTATCCTCTTCTACATTTGGTTCATTTCCATTATAAATCTCTCCTCATTCTCCTCAACTTCTTCCTCCTCTTCCTCATCATGAGGCTGTGGGTACCTTTTTATTCTCATCTTTATTTTTACTTCTTTACGTGTCAGTCTCCCCTTCAACCTCTTTTCCCCAATTTTTTTTCATTAACTTAAAAAACATCTCTTCATGTGGGTTCTTGAAGGTAAACCCAATTTTTCTCAGCCATCTTTGAATTTTCTCTTAAACCATCTTAGCTATAGTATAATTTTCTCTTAGTTCTTCTTAGCCTATACTATATTTGCTGATAACTCAAGCTGGTCCCCAGCAGCCGCCCCGATGCAACCTAAGCACATAGGAGGCTACCATCCATTGAAACAACGCTCTCATAAAGATCAAGAGTTAAGGTTCCTTCCTGGGCACCAAGTATGGTTTTCACACAATTGCATAGAAAAGTATATGTAGGTAATGGCTCACCCTTTTTGGTGAGCTCAGCAATTCAACTCAAAAAGGCTACTTCATCCTTCACATTCCATGTGAACATTTTTTTACTAGAATCTAGGGCAATGGTCTTTCCTCTTCCTTGAATGCCCTTGCCCTAGACTCGATAATGACAAGTTTGCATGGAACATGGAGGATGAAGTAGCCTTTTTGAGTGGAATTGTTGACCACACCAAAAACGTTGAGCCATTACCTACATATACTTTTATGTGCAATCATGTGAAAAACATACTTGGTAGCCAAAATAGTGATAAACAACTATACTACAAGTTGACAAGATATATGAGACCGGGTTTACCTTCAAGAACCTACATAAAGAGATGATCTTTAAGTTGTCAAAACAAATTTGGGGAAAAAAGATTTAAGGGGAGAGTGACACCAAGAGAAAAAGAATAAAGATGGGAATAAAAAGGCACCCACAAAGCCTCACAATGAGGAAGAGGAAGAAGTCAAGGAGAATGAGAAGGAGAAAGATTTTGATAGAAATGAACGAAATTTAGAAGAGAATAATGAGTTGTACATCAACAAGAGCAATCAAAATGTTGGAGAGGATGGTGTATAGGAGGATATGCTGTTGGATGTGTCCAAAGAGGCATCAGGCACCTAGCTAGTTGATTTTGTTAAGGAGGTCGTAAAAGAAAACATAAATACTTTGAATGAGTTTAATAAAGAAATGTTCAAAAAGAATACGACTGCAACGAGAAAGAACAAAGACGAATTGCAGGAAGCTAATGAGAATATGTTAAATCAGGTGCTTGAAACAAATCCAAGATGTTCTTGCAGACCCAAGTAATGGAAAAATCCATTTAGGCATAAAACGCTCAATAACCTACAAACACTCCACCTCAAACTCCCAGTCCTCTCCAAGCGAGCCAACATCTCCATTCCTTCTGAAAATCATATCAACAGTAACAGAAGACATCACTGCTAAGAAGATATAAAAAACTGACTTGCAGATGAGTACCTTACCAATTCAAAAAAATGAGGTTTCCAAAAGTCACAGTAGATTAAAACAAATTGCAACAAACAGGGAATTTAATGGCAACAAGTCAGACAGTCCTTAATGAATAATATGAAATAAATAATGTGAATCAGACTGAAAATATCAGCTATTGGGAAAGAAGAAAAATCAATTTGATACTCAAAAGGGTGCAAGAAGAGCAACATGAAAGCCAATGACTTTGTGCATATAAGAGATAATAATCATACAGTTGACTTGCTGCAACAACAGAAAATGTATTATGAAGGCACGCCTAGATTGCTAAAAATGGCAGATAGTGAGCCTTGCATAAAACATCAAAAACTCTAAAATACATATTAGTTCAGTTCAGTTCAGTTCAGCTTGCATTCAAAATTATAAAGCTATCAAAAAATCTTATATACATGAAAATGTAAAAGCCATAGCATATATCTCATCAAATTTTCAAAGGTGATTAATACTTGGAAGTTAGAACATTGCACAACAAACATCAGAAAAATAAACACTCAACTTGAAAACATTCAATCCAATCAAAACTACTGCAAATAATCAGCACTAACGAAGCTTTCAATAATCAAATCAAATAAACAACATTTCAACTCAATCAAAACAATCAACACAAATGACAAATGCTTATGACATGAAAAAGACTGTTCTGAGAATTTTGCTGGAAAACCACTTCCCCTATCCACCATAATAAGATCTTGAAATAAGCTTCTTTACTATTTTAAAATATTTTTTATTAGATGGGAAAAAACAGGTTTTGAAGGGATCCCGAAATATTTTACAATAAGCTGTTGAATAAGATAAACTTGAAATATGACAGCACAAACCTCTACCCAAAACTGTTCAAAAAGATAAACATGAGAAATTACAGCGAACAGCAGGTCAACAACAAACAGGTTTTGAAGGACACCCGAAACCCTTTACAAACTACTGCAACACAGGTTGGCTATTTTAAAATGTTATTCCTATATGCCTACTTTGTTTCATGTGTAAGTTTGAGTTCCAATCAGAGGAGAATCATATGCAGTGTTAATATCTACCTGAGCTGAATTCAGTGCCAAATAGTCTGAGGGATGCAAAATGTTTAATTATAAGCTCTGCTAAGACATTCACATAGGCTGCTGTATTTTATTTAACATATTACATGGGCTGCTGCACTTCTTGAACATTTTATACATAGTCAATAGACATTATATATTTTCAGATGGTGTGCATATTTCAAAATGGGATAGAACAAAATCTGGTTGGGAATTCATCACAAGCTTGAGTGGTATTGATAATTATGTATTGTACACTCATGTTTTTGATGATGAGCTCAGTACTTCAAAAACTGTAACGGATGAACATGTTAATCCACAAAGACATAGAGAATTAGGGTAGAAATTCTACAAATGAAAACTGGTAGGCTTCCACAAATATTTATTATTTAACAATATGAACAATAAGGGTAGGGCTGGAAGCTTGAAACTTAAAGAAAATTGGAATCACTTATGGGCTTTTCTAACGAGTTCTGATGAATTATCAGAAGATTTATTGGAAGTAAGGACTCCAAAATTTGAATGCTATAACGTCCCCTTTCTCAAATAGGATTTAATAATAAATAATAATAATTAAATTTAAAAACAAAAAATATATATATATATATATATATATATATATATATAAAATAAAATATAATATACTATAATTACAAGTTTATTAAGCTTAATGAAAGGTCAAGAGATATGCAATGAAGATTTGTGACTCCCTCAACATAAGATATAAAAGGGAGAAGAGTTCATTTGAAAGGAGATATCGATGAAGGAAGAAAGACGGGAGCATACGAATTAAAGAAGGATTAAGAGATGAAGAAAGGAATGGGAAGAAAATAAGGTAGTGACTCTTTCAAAGGTTGTGACTCTCAAAGGGCAGAAATGGTGAAGGGTTGTGACTCTTCCAAAAGGTGGTAATTATGAAAGGTTGCGACTCTCAAAGGGTGGAAATGTTGAAGGGTTGTGACTCTCTCAAAAGGTGGTAATTATGAAAGGTTGTGACCATTGCAAAGGGGCAGACATGATGAAGAGGTGTGACACTCCCTCACATCGGAAGATATAAAGGGAAGAAGGGTTGACTTGAGGAAGAAATCCAAGGGAGATCAATTTGGGGGATAATATATTATTCTCAAAGAAAACAACGAAAAGTGGTGACTCAATTCTTATGAAAGGTTGTAACCCTTTCCCCAATGAAGTCTAAAGGAGATCTCATTCCAAGCATTGAAGGAGGACTTATTAATCATCACACCTCAATCAATAATTAATTCCACAAGAAATCAAGCAAACAATCCATCAGCAAGATCAAACGACCAATCATCAAATCCACATCAATCATCGCTCCATCTTGGGATCAAGAAAACATACAACTCAGCAATCAAGCATTACTCTATCAAATCAACATTCAATCAATCAATCAATCAAATCAAACACCAGCAAAAGCAAATACATGTACAGCAGAGATAACTAAAACAGCAGAGGCAATCATGAATATAGCAGAAAAACTTATTTGTAATCTCTTAGTTGTTGTGGTATGAATGAATAGATTTGCGTATGCATTTATAATTATATATAGATGAGAATACATATATATTTATATCTGATTATATGTGATTGATGAATACTTGAACTTGAATGTCTATGCATTAATCAATATAAAAATTTTGCAATAACCATTCACGTTGAGGGAAGAAAGGGATTGTAGGAGGGGGAACGGTGAAAGATTCCTTACTAGGTAAGGTTGGCGCCTCATAAACATAGTTAAGGATAATTGGTTAAGGACGATGAGGCCACCTCATAATGATGGTTAAGGACCATATGAGGCCAAGGAGGATAAGGTCCTGCCCTTGGGCCTAGGGTGGAGGGTCAATTTAAGGGCACCCTATTGCAGTTCCCCTACTATCCCCACATTGATCAATTGTTGAAGTGAACCAAAAGGGATCCTCAATCATAAGAGGTGAGAGGTTGACATGACGGAGGGGAATGGCGTACAGCCCTCACTAGGTACATCACCTCATTATGATGGTTGAGTGAAGGACCACATGAGGCCAAAGAGGATAAGGACTTGCTGTTGGGCCTAGGGTAGAGGATACTTGGGCACCTCATCATGTCTTCCATCACAACCCTCGTTATGGTTGAGCTCCTACCTAATCATTGAGACTTGTTGTATTGGCAATTGTGAATATAGTAGAACAACTTATTTGTAATCTCTTAATTGTTGTGGTATGACTGAATAGATACGCACATGCATTTATAGTTATACATAGAAGAGAATACATGTATATTTATATCTGATTGTATGTGATTGATGAATAGTTTGACTTAAATGTCTATGCCTTAATCAATATGAAATTTTGCAATAATCGTTCACATTGAGGAAAGGAAGGGAGTGCAAGGAATGGGAATAGGGAAAGATTCTACACTAGGTATGGCGCCTCATAATGATGGTTAAGGACCATATGAGGCCAAGGAGGATAAAGGTCCTGCCCTTGGACCTAGGGTTGAGGGTCAATTTAAGGGCAATCTATTGCAGCTACCCTACTATCCCTACAATGATCAATTGTTGAAGTGAACCAAAATGGATCCTCAATCATAAGAGGTGAGAGGTTGACATGATAGAAGAGAATGGCGTACACCCCAAACTAGGTACATCACCTTGTTATGATGGTTAAGGACCACATGAGGCCAAAGATGATAAGGTCTTGTTATTAGGCCTAGGGTAGAGGATACTTGGGTCACCTCATCATGTCTTCCATCACAACCCTCCTTATGGTTGAGCTCAAACCTATTACTAAGATTAGTTGCGTAAATTGATATATATATATATATAGACACACACACTAAGTTGTCGCATTCCTCTAAATAGGCCCAAAATCTGATTTCGGTATTCCGGTTCTAATTCTGCCCAAATTCCGACTAGAACCCGGGTGGAAATCGGCAAAATCCATGGGCACCCAAGGTTGTGGGCACCCAAAAATAGGTCCCACGTGCCATTTTTTTATTTTTTTAAAATCTAAAAAGCTTTGAAAACCCTAATTTCGACCATAAAGCATGCATTTGGTCATTTGTTGATATTTCATTCATCTCTCAAGCATTTTTCACCATTTTTGCTTTGTTCTCCAGCTGTAGCATTCTTCTTCGAAGGTGAACGCTACAGAGGACTAAGACCCGCATCAAAGACGAATTGTTGGGGAAGGCATAAAAGTGAGTGAATCTTCATTTTGTTCAATTTTTTGATGAATTTTTCAAGATTTTTCAAGATTTTGTAAAAACAATTTGTTTTTAAAGAAGTTTTGAATAATTTTTTATGCTTTGTATGCATATTAAGGGGTTATAATGCAGTTTTTTTTTTAATTTTTTTTTTGCAATAATGTCTTGAGTTTTTGATTACGGTAAAAACAGGTTTTGAAGGGACCTCGAAACCCTTTAACAA
>MU226458.1:551181-578830 GCA_018584345.1 Thuja plicata
CCTCTTCCTCCCTGGGGCGATCCTACATCTGCTTTTTTCCTTCTGGTCTGGACTCCCCCTAGAGGGGTTATTTCTGCCTTCTTCCCTGATTCTTGAGCTTTTAGATTCAGTCCTCCTTTCTTAGAGGTTTTTTTGTCTTTCTTATTATTTTTCACCTCAGACCATTGGGATTCCTGTTTTTTCGAGATAGGAGACGAATCATCAAAACTTTCTTTTTGATTGTCCTCCTCACTGACTTCAGACCAACTCTTGCTACTATTTCCATTAATAATAGATATAACCTGCTCTTTCACTAAAGGTGAAGATCCCAATTTGTCCAAAACTGTTTCTCCCTGCCCATTTAATTCAGGGAAGCAACCATTCTCATTTTGTTGTTCTATTCTTGAGACTTGTAACTCCTTTTCAACACAAACTTCCATAGAAACATTTTGGGGCTGGAGATCCTTCTCCCTATTCCTGGCCAGAGGGCTTTGATGATCGGGTAAGGAATCATCCACTTTTTTCCCTTGTTCTGTTATAAATGGGTCCTCCTGCTCCAGGATCTGAGGTAGATCTTTATCAACTGATAGCTGAAAAGTCTCTTCCTCTATCTGATTTGTTAGATCAGCGTTTAAATCTTCTATTGATTTTTTCTCTTCTAAAGCATTCGAGGGGATTGGAAGAGAGGGAGAAGAGCCTTTTTTCTCTTTCCAAACAACTCTTGAATCTTTCTTTTTAGATTTAACAGAAGGTTGAAGAGGACATTGTTTTGCCCAATGACCAGATTTTTTGCAGGTAAAGCAAGCAAAGGGGATTGTTTCAAACTCCACAACTTGATTATAAGTTCCCAGCTTTGATCTAATAGAAATAACTTCCGGGAGGTCTGTCTTTTGATTAATGTTGACACAGATTCGAGCATAGACTAGTCTAGTCTTAGCAGCTGTCATTGGGTCTATGGTTAAGAGCTCCCCAAACGAACGAGCCAATCCCGAAAAAACATCTTCATGCCAGTATTCCAAAGGAAGTCCCTGGAATCGAACCCACACTGGGGCTGATTCGAACATATCCATATTAAGATCAAGATTTGTCCCCCATTTTTGAAGAGCCAAAGACGATTTACCAAACATCCAAGGACCCCCACACAGAACTACAGAAAGGTCTTCAGAACTAGAAAACTCAAAAGTGAAAAAACCTTTTGGTAGGGCGGCAATAATGTCTTGAGTTTTCTTTTCCATTTTTGGTTCATTATTCAAAGTCAGACAAAATGACTAGAAGTGGAAGTTCTAGTTCAGTTGTCGGGGCAAACCCTTTTAAAATTGATGTTAGTTCACCGCTTTGGCGTTTCACAATGATTAAGGCATTGCCTGGTGGTAGGAGTTATATTTGGTGGTGTAACCATTGCAACGTAGAGTATTCGAGCTCATATTTTCGAGTGAAACCTCACTTCATTCCCAGCACTGGAAAAGGAATGAAACCTTGTAAGGAGGCAGATGGGAACGGGCTGCCAACTCATTTAATCCTACAATATGCTAGAGAACAAAAGGAAGTTGGTAGGAGAAGCAGCAAATGAAAGACTACTCCATCCACTACCCAGACAAGCTCGAGGAGACCTCCTAGTGGCTTGGTAAAACCTGCTAGCCCACATGCTTTCTTGCCAACGCCACCACCTTTTGAACCACAAAATATCGCAAGGAAAATAGGCCCATTGGATGTGGCCTTCAAAAATGAAATCAAACAGGTTGTTGATCAAAGTATTGCTCGTTGCATTATGTGAATGGGCTTCAACCTTGTTAGATCACCGTATGGGCAGGAGATGGTGACTACCCTTTGCAATACACCTCCTGATTATGCTAGTCCTAGGTATGAAAAGGTGTGAACCACCTTACTGGCGAAGGAGAAAGCCTCGGTAGAGACACAACTGAGAGTGGTCAAGGATACATGGACGGAAATAGGTGTGTCCATCATTTCTGATGGATGGAGAGATTGCAAGAATAGGCCTTTGATCAATGTTATAGCAGTGTCACCTAAATGGGTGATGTTCTTGAAGGCAGTGGATTGTGAGGGGCAAGTGAAAGATGCAAGTTTCATTGCCAAAATCTGCATGGAATCAATTGATATGGTGGGGGCTGCAAATGTTGTCCAAGACATGATCACATTTTTTGGACACCATGCATAGTCCACTCACTCCATTTAATCATGCAAAAGATTGGCACTCAAATTGAAAGGGTTAATAAAATTTACACTAAGGCTGGGGAGATACGAATGTTTGTGACTAATCATCACATGACACAAGCCATATTCAGGACCTTCTCTGCATTGGAGTTGTTGAGGGTAATTTAAGTTTGTTTTTATAATTTATTTTTTAGTTTTAAATTTTTTATTTTAAAAATATGTATAGTTGAACTTGATATATGACATGTATGTTTTATGCCATCATAGGTTTTTGAAACACGATTTGCATCTCACACAATCGCCCTGAGGCGACTTGTGAAGGTGCGAGAGGCCTTGAGTGCTATGGTTATCAACACTTTGTGGAGTGTATGGAGGCAATCAAACACAGAAAGAGCCCAAAAAGTAAAAGCATTGATCCTTGATGATGAATTGTTGGATCGCACGGAATATGTTTTGGAATTCACCAAGCCCGTCATGAGCATGATTAGATTTGTTGACACTGATTGCCCATGTTTCGGTGAAATTTATGATGGCATGGACACCATGGTGGAGCACATAAAAACAATAATAGTGGGCAAGGAACATACAAATACATTTTTCAAAGTTGTGGAAAAAGTTATTGTTGACCGTTGGAACAAGATGACCACCCCCTTACGTCTCTTGGCATATGCTTTGTCGCCAAGGTTTTATAGCCAAGAGATAATTTCACAACCAAAGAGGGTGTTAAGGAATGTAGATCTTAATAGAGAGAATTTAATAGTCTTTAGATTATGTTGTTTACAAAATTTATATCAGAAGTAGATATATATATATATTTCTTATGTTGAATTATAATTGCAGAGATATGTCTTTTGTATGTTGTTGTGGTAATAACATGCACACTGTAATTGATGTTTACCGCAGCACATATGATTGTGTTTATATACATAATATAACAGTCATGACTATGTAGAGACATGACCGTACGTGGCATGAGCCACGTAGGGTCATGTCTTACATGTCCTTTCGTAACTGTTGTGTTATACCATAAGCCATGTTTATATATATATATATATATTACACACTGTATCTTATATTATAAACTGTAACAATATTATGTTACGAATAACTATCACACAATACTTATCGTAACACATATATATAATATATGTGTTACGTATAACTATCGTATGATAGTTATCGTAATCACATCCACCACTTATGAATAGTATCGACTATGTCGATTAGAATAGTTACGTATAACTAATGATAGTTATCGTCACATATTAACCACATTAGAATCCGATCCAAAGCATGTTAAATATATATTAAATGCAATCGACTAAAGTCAATTCATTCTAATATATCAAATCTAATCAATATAATTCATCCGAATATATATATATATAATATTATATGTATGTATATTGATAAGTCAATTAGATCAAAGCTATAATTTAACACCCCCTCTTAGCAAGAGAGGATTGATCAGAATCATGATCTCATGATGTGAGTGTTATTGAAATCCCCGACTCAATTTGGAACTATATTTTTTTTGTAATAACACTTAATCACTTTATATCAGGGTAACCGGCATGGTCCAGAACACAAGTTTAATGTACTCAACCTGATAGAAGAATTTATCACAATCCCCGACTCAATTCGAAACTGGATTTAGTGATAAGTATTGGTGTCAAGATATCTGGCGCATTCCAGATCAAAAACTTGAGGCACACGTTATCATAATCCCCAACTCAATTCGGAACTGGATTAAATGATAACTTCCAAGGATTTAGTGTCTGGATAGTAACTTAATATAGTCACTATTGACACACATGTTATCATAATCCCCGACTCAATTCGGAACTGGATTCAATGATAACTCCAATGATTTAGTGTTAAGATATCCGGCTTATTCCGGGATAGCAACTTAATATAGTCACTCTTGACACAAGGTCAAACTATTGTTTAGGTCGTCACCTTACAATAGCGACCTAACACACATGAAAGATTGTCACCTTTCATAACACACAAATGCAATATTGCAACTCTCTTGATATCTATCATGAACCAAGTCGGAGGGTGGATCCCCCATATCTGCTCCTGGAGGGTGCAACAAGAGCTTTCATCTTAAACTTCTCTCTCACATAGGAGAGTGTATTACAAGAAATTTTACTTCGAACTTCTCCCTCGTAGAGAAGAGATTATCAACAAAGGACCATATTTCAAAATTCTCCCTCTAAACAACGATCCTGGGAAGTCAGGTCCTCTAGCTGCTCCCTCGGAAGCTCATGTTATGGCTTCTTCACTTTTCGTCCAAGAGTGCCTGTGATAAACTGTCAGACTCCCTCTGAATCTGATATTAATCTTCTGACCCCCTCATCCAAGGAAGGATACTCTGCTCACTCAATCATCAAACTTGCCCATAGTCTCAATCATCGAACTTGCCCATAGTGGCCTTTTCTTGTTGTTAGGAACTTCAATATTCTCAAGGTTAGATGATGGGGGTTCATGATCTTCTGTGATATTCTCCCTCTGTTTCTCAATTGTGTAATCTTCACCTAATTCTGTGATTGGATCATCTTCTACATCTTTATAAGCAGTATTTTCTTCAAATTTTACATCAATAGATTCTTAGATGGCTTAGGTCTGGTTTATTCTCTAAGATAGAAAGAGGACATCTATTTTGAATGTACACAATTGTATTTGAAGCTTCAGCTCAGAAAGAAATATGTATGATTCATGGCTTTTCTTCTACTCCATTTTGTTGAGGATTATAAGGTACTGTACACTCCCTCATGATCCCAACGGAAATGCAAAAAAAAAAATTTGATTTTCCACTAATGCTTTAAATTCTTTGAACTTCATATAATACTTCATTTGATTCTTTTAGGTAGGGCACTATGCCAAATGTCATTAAAATTTTATACTTCATGACTTAGCGCATGTTTTTTATCATTACAAGGTTTGTATAAGCTACCATCTCTTGTTCCTATGGAAATAGCATTCTCAATGTTGGAATTTCTAGGCCAAAGTAGAACTTTATCTTCATGAAAGGTGACACGATATCCTTGATCAGCTAAACATGAAATAGAGACCAAATTTGTTTTGATTCTTGGTACAAATAGAACATCTTTTAATTGTAATGTAGCTCCGGTTCTTACTTTAATTGAACAGGTTCCGATTCCTTACACGGGATTGTCACCAATTGTGACCTCTTCAATTGAGTGTTCTTCAAAGGTTTCGAACTAAACCCGATTATGTGTCTTGATGCTTCGCTATCAATTATTATTATTTCCTTCCTTATGTTTGAACTTCTTTTCTTTCTCTTGTTGCTTGAATTTGCATGTAGTACTTGAATTTCTCCCTCTTTGTTTGGACCAATCCTTCTTGATATTAGTCCCCCTTCAAGATCCATCTTTAATTTTGTCAAACATTAATGAAGAATAATCTGTCATTATATCATTATGGAATTTGTCTTGATCCGTGATGGTTAACTTGATGCACCAAAGGCTTGTATAAAAGTATTAATTTGAAAACAGTCCACTTATTGGGAGGAAACAAGAGGCCCTTCAATGATTGCAGGAGTAAGTATCAAACCCATATTATAAAGATTATGTTATTCAACAACTATTAACCAATTCATTTTTATGGGGTCATCAATGAATTGCCTAGGAGCTCTGGGAACTTGTATTGAGCTTCACTCCTTGAGGAAGCTTTCCATCAATCTTCTATTAGCACCAGCGTACCATGATGTAATGTCCCCAACTAGGGACTATTTCAAATTCTCTTTTGCTTACAATGATTCCCAATATCTGCTATGCCTTGTAGACTTATGGAATTTACCCTTCCAAACTGTTCTCTTCATTAGTCTCCAATTTTGACCGTTATCTAATTTGATACCACTGTAATGCCCTCAGTCCAAGCCTAAAGGATATGGGAACTTATTTTCTTTAATCTTAATTGCAAGAAATTCTTTTCTATTAATAACCATAAATATATTTATTTCCTTGGACTAAAGTTCGCTTTACTCTAATGTTTGGATAATGAAGAATAATCTGTGGGTGTCGTTGTCCAACAATGGTCTTGATCAAAAAATGGATGTTGTTTACACTATATGTCTTTGAACTTATGCAGGCAATGCCTCAAGGGCTGCAACTTCAACTTTAGAACTAAATATGGATTGATTTTAGAAATAGGAATATTTGATTTAGTCTGATACGGTTTGTAAATATGTAAAAGACAAGATTCCCTTCCCATGAACCATATAAACATCCTTTATATTTCTTATTCAAAATTACTTTTCAAATTCAATATTGGATTCTCATCGATGCATGTAGCCTGTCATTTGCTAGGCGTTTGTAGGCTGGAGACAAAATGTTATTCAATCTTCTAATTGGAGATGTACTTGCTGACTATGTCATATCTCACCATGATTTCCGACTTTGAATTGAGTACTTATTTTTGCTTATTGATAATCGTTGATGCTTTTCCAAATTATCAATAACACGGTGGTATTGAAAATATATCTCTAGAAGAGGTTCTGTGTCAATATTCAAATATAGAGCCACCCATTTATATTTACTTCGCCAGTGGTAGGTTGCTCTTTTGCCTAATAGAATGGGATTACCAATCCATGAACTTCCTAATGACTCCTTCATTTCCTCTATTCTTGTGGTAGATTGCTTATATGATGCAGAGTTTGCATATACCAATCACTACCAGACTGTCGTGAGGGGAGACGAAGATGTGTCTTTTGGATCTTTTTATGACTAAACTTCTATTCGAAATGCCCGATGTCCTCTATTCCGTCCTCTATTCGATATTTATCTCCTTCCCAATAATCATTTATGCGTTGCTTTATACCAGTCGACACTTGCATATTTTTCCCTCTCCTTTCTGTTTTTGCTGATCTCCAGATTGATGATGAATGGAGTTTGTTCCTTGATCAATTCTGCTAATTGTATTTAATCCCTTGGCATCCTTTGGCAACAATAAGACACCTCTCTTCATAATCGAGCTCCTTCTTAGCCATTAGTTTACAATGAATATCGATTATGTTTCAAATGATATTAAGTAACACTGTCTTGCTACCACAGATCATCTCATCCCATAAGATATTTTCAATATTGATGGTGTCGGCTATATGACTTGATCGCTAATCCTTTTGTGGCCATTCGTTATCTTCAGAATTGAACGCTGCTTTTAATCATTGTCCATACCTTCATATATATATAGTTCTCGCTAAGTAAGATACCCAACACAAGTATTCCCCATAAGATACTTTATCAATGCTTTCATACATTAATAAGTTAATGATCCTTATTCGCTTATGGTGGTCAAAGCGATTCATCGACATGGTTATACTTCCTTTGATTCTGACTATAAATCTGATATTTTGATTCAAGATTTTACTACTTGATTCTTCTCTACTTGGCTCTGATACCATGTTAAGGAATGTAGATCTTAATAGAGAGAATTTAATAGTCTTTAGATTATGCTGTTTACAGAATTTATATCAGAAGTAGTTATATTTATATATATATATATATATATATATATATATTTCTTATGTTGAATTATAATTGCAGAGATATGTCTTTTGTATGTTGCTGTGGTAATAACAGAGGGTGGCACCATATAGAGATGCAAAGATTGTTGCTGGTTACAAGGCTGCATTTACAAAGATATATGATGATGAAACTCAAAATATTGTCTTCACCGGGTTTCTCCAATTTGCATCTACCAAATATCATGATACTACTGCTCTTCATGCTGAATATAGGATGGATGTTGATGAATGGTGGCATGTACATGGTCAAGGCTCCATTTTCTTGCAGCCTCTTGCAATTAAAGTTCTCTCCCAAGTATGTATCCTTTTTTTTATCGTTTTTCATTTGATCATGATGCTATCATATTGAAATTAAATACTAAATGTCAATGTTGTATGCTAACTCAACAGGTTGAAAGTTCTCCATCTGAGCAGAATTGGAGTACATACTCCATCTACTTGGTCAAATGCAATCGTTTGGGTGCCAAAAAAGCAGAGGATTTGGTCTTCATACACTCCAACCTTCGCCTATTGTCACATAAGAAAACAGACTACTGTGAGGGTGTGACAAGGATTTGGGATCTAGTCCCTAAGTGTGCTGATTTAGACGCCACAGTTGCACAACTTGCCCAAGTCTCTGTAGATGAACAGGAGGCAGCTCTTCCACATGACATGGACATAGCGAGTGGCGCGGTTGTTGGTTCAAATGAAGTTGAAGTGGAACCAAATGTTGACCTTGATTCCTATGATGATAAAGAAGATGAATTTGAAAATTTAATATGAAATATGGCTAGTAATTTAAATTTTCATTGTGTAATGACATTTTGAGACTTTTGCAAATTATGAATATGATATATGAGGCATTTTATTTATACTTTTATTTGCAATTATGGATTTATGAGTATCACACTGCTAACTTCTTCTAATTATTATTATATGTTTGAAGTTTTGAACCAATTATGAATGAACATTGAACATGTATGAATCTATGATGTATATATAAATTTATAATTTTAATATATCAATATGTATATATAATATATATAGTATGTTAATATACATACATGCATATATATACATATATATATTTGAAAATAGCTATATATATACCCGCGGTACCAGAACCTGCCCAAAAAAAAGTTGGCCGAATCTGGGAACCCGAACCCGAACCCGAATTTGTATCAGAACCAAGATCGGCAACTTAGTGTGTGTGTGTGTTTATTGGATGTATTTCATGAGTTATATCTACATTACTCGAGTGAGGATTATATCTTTAACTATATTTTGCTCTTTGTTTCTCTTTGGATTTGTGAATTTACAGCAAAATATAAGGTGATCTCAGAAAGGGACATTACAAATGCAGCCCTTAATCTAGATTGAAGCATTGAAACATGAGGACCCCACCTGAAGCCCCGCGTTTCCGTCCCAAGGACTTGGGGACAGGACGTGGCATCCCCCCACCATCTCGCCACTGCCACTAGGACAGTTGTGGATGGACAAGAGTCTCCGAGATGTCTTGAGAACACCCAAGAGTTCCCTGAGTATCTTGGGGAAGCCCACGAGTCCCCTACGCATGTCAAGGACTTTTGCAAATCTCCTGTCCCTAGACATTTAAAAAGTGTAGTTTTTTTTATTATTTTTTTAATATTTGCAAGCAAATCAGAAATATACATATATTTTTGGGTGATTGAAGGACATTTTCAAATTATTTGCAAACCTAACATGGGCAATTTATGAGAATTTTTAGCTGCTGTTGCATACATTATTGCTGATTATGCTGGCTACCTAAATAAAAATCAGAACTGGCGTTTCTATATTGGTGTTTCCATGTTTGCAATTCATGTGGTGCTATTGTCATATTTATCCAACAATTCATTATCCAATTCCATTTTCATATATGGTTAATTTTAATGTATAAGAGTTTCATCTAATCAGTGGTGAATGACAGTATCACTGTCCATAAAATATCAGTCCTAATCAGCAGTCATATTTGACATATTCAACGCATACAATTCATATCTTAGTATTTAGTATTTGCAAATTTTTCTATTTTACTAATTTGCCAGAGTTTCATATGAAATGTAATTCTTATACATCTATTCATAACTAGTTTTTCTAGTACTATATGTATATCAGCACTGCCCCCCTCCGCCATCCCCAAACTTAGGCCCTTTTGTCCCCCCGTCCCTGAAACCCATCCCCCCATCCCCAACGGGTGGTGGAACACTGGATTGAAGTAAACTAGATAGGATTCACTCACTTCAAATAGCTTATGCACTGGACAAAGCAGAAAACTGATACATGTGCAGATGAGTCTTGCAGACATTGAGGAAGTTGGAACAGATTCAAATAAAGAAACTTATCATCCCAGGCTTCTATGTAATATTATTGAAGTCATTAAGATATTTATTATTCCTTTTAAGAATCAGGTTCAGCACTTCTGACCCACTCAACAATTGGTTTAACATTCTTCTATATTGGTGAGTTATTGCCAACACCCAATTTAACCATTTTGCATACCAATGAAAAATAGTGAAGTCCAAAAAAATTGAGTCACAATTTACAATTTTGATTCTATGCTAAGACTCTAAGACCATCATGCGAACACATTGGTATGATAGGACTCAAATGACGAGATTACAGATCCATGGCTTCTTGGTCATGATAGCACTACCATACAGCAATATGTAGATGCATAAATCATCATTTATGCACAAACATTCAATCCTACTTCTGGATGTGTAAATATTTATATTTACTTTCTTATAAACACCTGAACCTTTGGCATGCATGTAGGACTAGGGTGGCCTATCTGGTAAATCAAATCTAAGAATTATAAACCTGGGATTCACAACACAGTCTAACAGATGCAATGGTGACAGTACTCTTCACATCATTGTAACATATTTCTTTAGGATCTTTATCTTTTGCATTCATGATGTCTCCCATTTCTCTAATAACATAGAGTTGATTCCATCATTACTATAACCCAAGGTGACCTCACTTTTATCCACAAATCAGATGATTGACACAATTAACTCTGAAAAACTAATTAGGCATTCATCCTTCCTCTACCATTCATCATCAGGAATTAATGTTTCAACTTCTTTTTCCACATTTGCTTACCTCCAAATGCACCAATTGTCATTGACTGCAATGTGGATTGAGGTAGATTTTGCCTGTCAAGTTACCCAAAGACAATTGTGTGAAGCAATTTATTTCTACTATTGTCTTTTTTATTAAAACTAAAGATGAACTATAATAAAAATCAATATATAATATATTCTAAATTAAAGAAAATGAATAAATAAATAGACTAGAGAACAAACTTACCTTATCCAGCTCTCAGCTACAAGAACCACCTAGTTTTAGGCCTAAGAGTGGTGATTTATCACCAGAGTAGCCAAAAACTCCTTTGTCCCTGGCCGGGCACGTGAATCCCCATATCCATTTGGATACGTATCCGATACAGCCGGGATACACGTCGGATACTATACCCATGTGTGCCCAAAAAATCTTGACTTTCCAACCGTGACAAATACTGTGTGATTTGATTTTTTAAAATTTTGATGTAAATCTTCCCAAATTTAATTTAAAAAACTTCATTCATGCAATTTTTTTTATTTTTTTTGGTATAAACAAAACTTACACCAAATGAGAAAGACAAATGAAATATTTTTTCTATTTCAGCGACCCATTTTTGGGGGTTATCTTCCAATGCAACTCTACTATTTTTGCATATTGTAAAGTGTTAAATTCACTTATAATTATTTAAGCTGCATCTTATCACCTTTGGATGCATTGTGCAGCCCATTGATTCAATTTGATGCTCATGGGCAAAGTTGAGTAGGAAAATATGAGGAGGCTAATGATATGCAAATATTTGTGATAAACAAAGTTGCATAGACACGGATATGGATACAAATAAAAATAAGGTATAGGATATGTATAAAGACTCCCAATATGGATACTTTGTTCTTTCTCATAGCGTTCATATACTCTTTAGAAATTTCTTTATTAAACTCATTCAGAGTATCCATTGTTTCTTTTATGACCTCCTTAATAAACTCAATTAGCTAGGTGCATGATACCTCTTTGGACACAATCAACAACATATCCTCCTACACACCATCAGTTTCAACATTTTGGTCGCTCCTATTGATATCCAACTCATTATCTTCTTCTACATCTAGTTCATTTCCATCAATATCTCTCCTCATTCTCCTCAACTTCTTCCTTCTCTTTCTCATTATGAGGTTTTGTGGGTACCTTTTTATTCCCATCTTTATTTTTTCTTCTCTGGGTGTCAATCTCCCCTTCAACCTCATTTCCCCAATTTTTTTTTGACACTTAAAAATCATCCCTTCACGTGGGTTGTTTTAGGTAAATCCAATCTCCATTCTTTCTCTACCATCTTTAAATTTTCTCTTAAAGTTTCCCAGCTTGTAGTATAGTTGTTTATCACTAAATTTGCTACCATGTATGATTTTCACATGCTTGCATAGAAAAGTATATGTAGGTAATGGTTCACCTTTTTTGGTAAGCTCGGCAATTCCACTCACGAACTTTTCTTTACTAGAATCTAGGGCAATGGCCTTTTTCTTTTCCTTAAATGTCATTGCCCTAGATTTTGGTAAACAAAAGTTCGCGTCGAATGCCGACAATGAAGTAACCTATCTAAGTGGAATTGTTGAACTCACCAAAAAAGGTTAGTCATTACTACATATACTTTTTTGTGCAATCATGTGAAAAACATACTTGGTAGCCAATATCGTGATAAACAACTATACTACAAGTTGACAAGGTTTAAAAGAAAATTCAAAGATTGCAAGGAAAAAATGGAGACTGAGTTTACCTTTCAAAACCCACATGAAGAGATGATTTTTAGGTTGTCAAAACAAATTTGGGGAAAAGAGATTGAAGGGGAGATTAACACCAAAAGAAGAAAAAATAAATATGAGAGTAAAAAGGTACCCACAAAACCTCGTGATGAGAAAGATGAGGAAGAAGTTGAAGAGAATAAGAAGGAGAAAGATTTTGATGCAAATGAACCAAACGTAGAAGAGGATAACGAATTGGACATCAACAGAAGCGATCAAAATGTTAAATGGTGTTCAAAGAGAATATGAATGCAATGAGAAAGAATAAAGATTAGTAGCTAGAAGCTAATGAGATTATGTTAAATCAGGTGCTTGAAACAAATCCAAGATGTTCCTATAGACCCAAGAAACGGAAAAATCCATTTGGGCATAAAATGCTCCATAACCTACAAAAGCTCCACCTCAAATTCCTAGACCTCTGCAATAGAACCAACTTCTCCAATCCTTCCAGAAATCAATCTACAGTAACAAAAGAAATCAATGATAAACAGATATAAAAAAAAATCACTTGCAAATGAATATCTTACCAATTCAAAATACTGAGGTTTCCAAAAGTCACAGTACATTAAAACAAAATGCAACAAACAGGGAATTTAATCGCAACAAGTCAGACAGCCCTTAACAAAATAATATGAAATAAATAATGACAACCAGATTGAAATTTTCAGATATAGGAATAACTTTTTCTTTTAACCTAATGCTCAAAAGGGTGCAAGAAGACCAACATGAAAGTCAATGTCTTTGCACATATAAGAGATAATGTGCAATACCACTGATTTGCTGCAATAAGAGAATATGCTTGATGAAGGCATGCTTGGATTGCTAAAAACGACAAACAATGAGCCTTGCATAAAGCATCAAAAACTCTAAAATACATACTTAAGTTCAGTTCAGCTTGCATTCAAAAATTATAAAAATATTAAAAATCTTAAATACATGAAAATGTAAAAGCCATGGCATTTAAACATCTCATCAAATTTTCACAGGTGATTAATACTTGGAACATTGCACAACAAACATCAAAACAATGAACACTCGACTTGAAACATTCAATCCAATCAAAACTATAGCAAATAATCAGCATTAAAGAAGCTTTCAATAATCAAATCAAACAATCAACATTTTGACTCAATCAAAACAATCACCACAAATGACAAATGCTTATAACTTAAAAAAAGATTGTTCTAAAAATCTTTATAGAAAAGCACTTCTCCTATCCACCATAATAAGATCTTCAAATAAGGTGTTTTATTGTTTTTAAATGTTTTTATTAGATGGGAAAAACAGGTTTTGAAGGGATCCTAAAATATTTTAGATTAAGCTCTTCAATAAGATAAACTTAAAATGTGACAACAGAAACCCTTTACCCAAAACTGTTCAAAAAGATATACATGAGAAGTTACAACCATAGATGGAACACTCACATAGTACTCAGCGAGTTGCAAAAACTCGCCAAGTTTTTGGGCCTGGGGAGTTTTTACCACTTTTACTCGCACCAGAAACTCTAGATTACTCGGCGAGTTTTTGCCAAAAACTCGGCGAGTCCGCCATTTAAACTCAACCGCAATCTAAAATCAGCATTTAAAGGCAACAAAAGGCCCCAATCAATTTCATTTCTCATTTCTTCACTTTTCAATATTTTATTTTGCAGATGCTTGGTGGCAAAATTGGGGTGGAAATATCCCAAATCTCAAAAAAAATGCCCTTAGAATCTTATGTCAACCTTGTAGTTCATCCAATTGTGAGCGCAGTTGAAGCTTGTTTGAGGCCATCCACACGAAGAAGAGGAACAAGTTAGCTCAAAAACGCCTCAATGACCTTGTCTTTGTGCAATATAATCTTTGATTGCGCATAAGGAAGGCACAGGAAGCAGCAGCTGGTCCAATTGATTTGGATGATATAGATCCTTACAGTGATTGGACATCACAGGAGTAGCCTCCATTGTTTACGGAGGATGACGTCAATGATTTGGAGAGGCAGGCTATGGAGGAGGGGGGTGGATTTGGTTTGACACTGGATGACATTGAGGAGGATGAGACGGATGAGGAGTCATTGTCAGTGCCAAGAGAAGCTAGAGGCAGAGCTACATCCAAGATGGAGGACGAGCCACAGCCTGAGTCATGCATACCAAGCGAGGAGGCACAATCACGCCCAGTGCACACTTCTAGGACTAGACCGTCTATTTCTACCTCTCCCTTAGTTTTTACTAGAGCTGGGAAGAGGAAGATGTAATTGTAATGATGTATTTACTTTTAGTTTTACAAAAACTATTTACTATTTTGCTTCCAGGCTTCCAACCATCAGCATTCCTCATGAGAATGTGTTTTCATACCCACTTTGCATTTAAATATATCTAGACTCAGCTTGTTTCTTTTGTGTTCTCATTTATTGACTCATTGGAAGCATCTTCTCATTGAATTTTGCAAAAAAAATGCATTTATAATTAAATTTAAGCAATTTTTTAAGTTCCCGAGTTTTTTGTCGAGTTTTTGCTAAGAACTGGCGAATTTTTCCCGAGTTTTTTTTTCAGGCTTTAGCGAGTTTTTGGTTTTAGCAAGTTTTCCATCTATGGTTGCAGCCCACAACGGGTCAACAACAAACATGTTTTGAAGGACATATGAAACCCTTTACAATATACTGCAACACAGGGTGGCTATTTTGAAATGTTATTCCCATAGATCAACTTGTCGCAGACTTATCGGCGATATGTTAACTTATCGCGATAAGTTTTGGGCTGCGACAAGTTATGTAACTTTCGCGCCAACTTCTCGTGCAGAGAAGTTCCCAACTTATCGCCCAAAATATCGGCGATAACTTACAAACATATCGCGATATTTGCCCAAAATATCGGCCGCAGTCCACTTATAGAGACTGACGGCCCAGAAAAGGGTAAGAAAATTCTTCGAATTGTTTTACACGCATAAATACGATAACGAGTATCTTCCACGCAATGAAAGAGGATTTGTATCAAGCCTCTTTCTGCGATCCGAGAAGAGTTGAATATGTTCATCACTCACAATCCCAAGGTCGATCGTAGTTTGAAGGAAACAAATAAACTGGTACCATGGATTCAATGCTCACAGAATCATGTCCTTTTCAGAAAGCCATTCACTCTATATAAACAGCACAAACTCTATCTCTTAACTATTCAATAGGATATTATAAGCTTGCCATTTCTAAGAAATGGTGAAATTAGTGAAATTTTAAAAGACGAAGTCCAACATTTCAAAAGGTTTGAAAGTTGGCAGAGAATTTGTGAAATCCATGATTTACAATTTCATTTGAGCAATATAGGATGCATAATTTCAATCAGAAGGTTGTGTGCCCTAGAATTGGAAAAGGAGAGGCAAACCAATACTCTTTTCATGATACTTTTCCTGGGAAATCTAAGTTTTATGGTTATCAAAAGGGTAAGAAAATTCTTCGAAGGGTAAGAAAATAACTATGGTTATCAGCCATCAGCATTCCACATGAGAATGCGATTTTGTACCCTATTTGCATTTATATATATCTAGATCAGCTTGTTTGGTTTGTTTACTCATTTACTAACTCATTAGATGCATCTGCTTATTGAATTTTGCAAAAAAAATGAATTTTTAATTAAATTTAAGCAAGTTTTAAAGTTCCTGAAATTTTCCCGCTAAGTTTTGACTTCTCTCCGATATTTTCCGATATTTTTTTTTTTTTGCCCTCGGCGATAAGTTGTCGATACCGATATTTTGAACTATGGTTATTCCTATATGCCTACTTTGTTTCATGTGTAAGTTTGGGTTCCAATCAAAGGAGAACTATATGCAGTGTTGATATCTACCTGAGCTGAATTCAATGCCAAATAGTTGTGTGGATGCACAATGTTTAATTAGAAGCTCTATTGAGATTGTTAAAGTAAACATGAAAGCTTGATGTATTATTCAGTGCAACAGAGAATGCCTTATACAATGCATGTTAGTTATACAGTAGGTGACAGTTGGACAGTTACAAACCAACCACAAATGCAATGTAATGCTACCTTATGTTAATTACGCCAACATTCCCCCTCCCTTATTACATTGTCCCAAAAAACATCAAATTCACCTTGCCCTAGGGACCCCCCTTAAGACTTACATAATAAAACATGTTGATTACATAACATGAATACATATTTTGAGAAAGTCTTCTCCTAAAGAAACAAATCCTGAACTAAGTAGGGCTCCATCAAGTTGTTTGTTGACCCTTGGAAAGTTGTAGTTGCGAGTTGTTTTCTTAAGCTCTTAGTCCCGAACTCTCGAATCATAGTCTTGAATTAATCAACAATGATCCCTAAGAGATACGACAGATCCCAATCATTGTGTAATGACTACAAAAGGGTATAATTCTTGATCATATACTCTAAACCTCATTGGACAACAATCCTTATTGAGCTCAACACCAAATCCCAAACCTGTCTCTGTAACATGCCAAACCTAACTACCAAATAATATTAACCATGGTTGAAAATATCGCACAAAAATTGTGGAAATCGTAATATATCACAAGTTGCCCATGGAAATGATTTAATCGCAGAAATACTCGGCAACAATTTTTTTCATAACTCGTAGCGATTTTTCTGCGAAAATTCGCAAAAACGCGCGCTTTTTAACCCTAAAAATCGTCAAAAACTCATTCAACGTAGCGAGAAGGATGATTTTTTTTTTTAAAAGGACGCTTTTAGGGTTTCGATCTGTATTTTGTTGCGGAATGATTGAAATTACGAATCTGTTGTTTACGGAAATGACAAATGTGAACACCTATTTTTTTGCTCATTTGGTCTCTACAGAAATACGAACAGGACAGCATATTGATTTCAATTAAATAAAACATTCCTCTATGTTTTGTATTCGAAGAATATATGGTTTTCAATAATTTCAACTATGATTTTTAATATATAAATATGATTTGTTTTTCTACAATTTTTTTCCTATATATAATTAATATCATACTATTTTTTCAACCATGATTTTTAATATACATTAATATATAATTACTATATGTAATTTTTAATACATATATTAAAATATGTTTTATTTTAATTTATAATTAATTTTTATATAGTTGAAATTTTTTCATATATATGATTAATATCATATGATTTTTTATATATGTATTAATATAAAATTTAAATATGTAATTTTTGATATATGTATTAATATATATTTTATAAATTAATTTTAATTTATAATTAATCTTGTATATATCTAACAATCAATAAGATGATGTTCTACAAAAATTAAGGTGTATCTAGGTTTTTTAAGATTATTTTAAGAAATTATATATTTTAAAATATTAAATAAATTTGTCAAGTTATTGCCGATTTTATTCCGGGGTTTTTGTCAAGTCCCGAGTTTTTGAAAATTTTGGGCCAGTCAAGTTATTGCCGAGTCCGAGTTTTTCAACTATGATATTAACAAATAACAAACAAATGATAGGAAATTAATTTTTTTCTTTTAACTGATATTAACAAAAAGAAACTACTTTCCTTTTTCCATGAACATGATAGCTGCAAAGTTCGTTTAACTTAACTACAAGTAACAGTTATAACAATATATTATTTAACTACCTTCACATGAAAATGAATTAACTAACAATCCAAATATTGTTTAAGCGGAAAGAAAGAGCTCAATAACTAAATTAACTAACATTGCATTACTCAAAAAACCTGAAATGGTGGAAGTGTTTGTTCTCGTTTCTCTTTATGCAAATGCTCTTGTATGTCATTCCAGGAGAGGGAGAACATCATCAAAGGTTTTACCTCCCAACTGTTGACCTTTTGGCCCCGACCTTACGGTCTCCCATACAACTTCCTTTCAAAAGTGGCCCGACCCTACAAGAAAGCTGTAGAAACGGATCCAATCTTTATTGACATCCGAGACTTGGTGTTTATGTTGAAGTATGCAGTTGCGACTAAGATCTTCATACCTATGGATATGCCTGATGATGTTATCTTCTCAATTAATTTCCTTTCCTTGTCTCTGTTGGGCCCGAGCTGTAGCGGTTCTTTCATCTCTGTGATTATTATATTCATTGTTGTGCAATGTTCAAACTCTTTCCTCTGTCGTCTCCTAATGTACGTGGCTTTCATATTATTTGATCACACTTGGCGCCAAGTGTCTGCTGACTTGGCGCCGTTTGTGTGTACTCATTTATGCTGGCAGTTTATTTGGTGGTGTCCGCTCATTTACAAAAGGCAACATTCTTATTTGTTATTGTCGATTCAACTTATCATGGGCGTCCGTTTTCTTTTTATCAGTTGCCGCATATACCTCAGGATGGTGATCGTTTGGCATTCCGTAGACATTAGTTGTGTGGCATTACTCTTTTCATTATTATCGTCATCAATGATGAAGTATGGTGCGATTATTTTGGCAGTATTTTTGTCATGTTTGGTATTCTCGCACGAGATAATTTTCAGGGTATGTGACTTCTCTTTTCTCTACGATTTGGAGATTACTCAGCAGTGAGACGACATTATTTTTGTAGTTCTATGTACTCAGCACTGAGACGACATTGTTTTGGGTGATTTTGTGTGTGAGCAATGATTGTTGCAAAGTACATCCACAATATGTGTATGATCGTTTCTTGTGCATGTGATGCACGTTATTTGTAAGCAGTTTGTTTATTTAGAGTTTGAAATTTTTGTAGAAGTCAAGTTTATTGATTGACTGTGAGTAGATGTCAATCATACGCAAGGAAAACTTTTCTATTTGATTTGAAATCTGAATAAAGGCATCATCTTTTGGCGGGCTAGGTTGTTTCCCTCACGAGGAGGGTTTTCTCAGGATAAGTTTTGAGTGTTTTTGTCTTTCTATGTTTCTTTGAATTCCTTGTTGTTGCAATTCTTTATTTTGGTTCGAAAATCAACAGTTTAGAACCCACAACCATCTTAGCCAATCACGACCTATAAACTTCCTTGCCTATGAGAATGACCTTCCTGACTAGACGTGCACTACTAGTTCAAGTGACTGACAATTACAACACCATTGCATAGCACCACCTTGGCCAAGGTTTTATTATTGCAAGCATTGTACTTCGTGATGTCAGTATCACCACCATACTCGTGTATTGAGCCCTTAAGACTCATTCGGTCTTCCCTGACCTTAACAAGACTTACTGTCCAACTTGGCAATAGTGGTCCAATGACCTTAAAAATAATGACTCACCAGAATATGCATAACATCTTTGTTCATAATGGATCATAACCAAGGGGAGTCCCTTCCCAACAGTTCACAACTATTATAATTCATTATTAATATGATTGATTTTATCTCCTTCATTTTGTTTTCCTTCCAAGGATCAAAAAAGGAACCGTTTCCAAATGTTGTTACATTTTATTACTTATTTGATAAAGTTGACCCACTAATTCAAGATGATACAACATTCTTATTGATGACACGTCCTCATACTTATATAATGATCTAGGTTTGCCCAACCAAAGCTTCATTCTCCAGTCACGAGATTACAATATTATTATCATGTCTAGTTTATCATTGCAGATCAAGTAAAATCCTAATTGTCATTCAAATTCACATCCAAATGTGAGTTTATAAGGATACACGGGTTCATAACAGAAATTCAGATTCATGAAGATATATGGATTCCTATCCAAATGGCAGAACCCGCAATAATATACTGACTCAACAGAATTATAGATTCATATAGAATTACGTATTCGTATCAGAAATTCAGATTCACAGTGATGTGTGGATTCATAAGGATATATGGAAAACAAATCAGAAAGGCAAATTTGTTGTAGTTATGCATGAGAGGGTTTTCATTCTCCTAATCGACATATACAATGTCTCACTGACTTAAGGAGAATATGCATACATTCCTAATCCAAAAGGAAGTCCCTATTCAGCCCATATCTATGTACTTTAGATTAAGGGTAAGGTTCAATAAACTTCAAAGACCTTGCTGGTGGACTAGCATTCCTTGACAACTTCCTATCACAGGTTATCAATTAGGATAATCGCACTTCCCAAGGTTTCTTCACTTCAATTCCTATTAGGATGCACCAAGGTTTGCAAAATAATAATAGGCTTGGACAAATTAAACCTCTGTTTTGATAAGGTTCTTATTATCAGATTTATTAATCTTAGTAATTCAGATCTACCCTTAAGTTGTAGATTCAAGGAGGATGTTGGTTCATAAGTGTTGTTTGATTCAACAACAAATAGCAGATCCACAAGAGTCATTCCTCTCAGTATGGTTATGTCTCTTTTATAAAGCAATAAATGGTTTACCCTCTGGTTTATATTCCACTCAAGGTTCAATTAAAACAAAATCATAATCAATCAATATGCATGCCCATAATTGGTTATCGATGCCATACAGCATTCACAAATCTGAATGTCATAGATTAATCAATGTATGTAATTGTAAGATAACAGTAACCTGGTATGCAATAGGTAAGATAACAGTAACCGTATTCTCCCGTGGATATTTCTTGAGACACACTTCAAGATTTATTTCAATACTAAAGCATATTGGAGATTTCCATTCAAGGAATCCTAATGAGTAAATTAGGCTGAGCTGATTTAAGAACGTTCAATTTACCCAAGCATGAACAAAAATGTTGATTCAATGTACGGAGGTTATATTCTTCCCACATATTGAAAATGACACTTCTAATGCATGGCTTTTATGATCATCTCACAAGATTAACATTGATGAGAATGTGGTTCAATCTATACAAGCAGAAGTACCAGACTCGAATGCACAGTAATATATTTCTTAACAAATGCACAGTACTATTTTCCTTATCAATTGCATAGTAATATATTCTCTTACAATAAACGATCAAGATAAGTCGGATGCACTACGAAAAGATAAATCCAAATGATTGAAAGAAGAATCGAATGCTATGTAATCATTTCATAGCATACACCAAACTGGTAATTCCTCATGGGAATAATAAATGATCAAGATAAGTTGGATGCACTATGAAAAGATAAATCCAAATGATCAAAAGAAGAATCGAATGTTATGTAATCATTTCATAGCATACACCAAACTGGTAATTCCTCGTGGGAATAATTATGATGAAGAAAACATGCCTAATTCGTTTTGTGGTTGAGGAAGAGTGGATTCCACCTGATTACCAGCAGCTCAAGAATATCTCTTTGTTAAATCGGATTACAACTTTGTAGAGTCTACGAAAGGCAATCACCAAATAATGGTTCTTCGATGATAGAGAAGGCCGTCGTTCTTGGATTTCCAAATTGCCAAGGCAAGATCGACCAACACGAGTCAAATCATATATGAAAACTCCCTTGCTAGCAAGAGCAATGGCAATGAGTGTAACTCCTTGTCACCCTTGTGCCAAGGAGTTACCTTTGCCACCCCAAAGACGAAAATAAGTTTTGCCAACAATTATTAGTGCATGATATGAAGATAAATATTTCTCTCCAAATATTATATATATGTATTCATATGAATTCATACAACTTAGTGTCAACATTTATGTCTATGTATTTAGATGTCTAAACTCATCGTAGACACACACCTATAGTCGTTTATTATTTTACGACTATATGTATATATATATATATGTACGTATGTAGTCCTTATCATTTGTCTATATGCACATATGATGTTAGGCATACAACGAACACGTTATACACATTTATATACGTGTATTCGTGTGTCTATATATATATATAAAGGTTGTTCTATTGGATCCAAGGCGATATCACAAAGAACATTCATTAAACAAGAATTGTTAATTCTTTTAATGAGAACAAGGACATTCGCCCTTTCATGGGAAGCTTCAGGTTCATCCCTCTTCAAATGCAAGGCAGGAAGTCAAATGGGAAAAACCAGAGAAGGGTTGGATCAAGATTAATTTTGATGGTGCGTCTAAAGGGAACCCAAGACAATTTGGTGCAGGATGTGTAGTGCGTGATATGGATGGCAATATTTTGGCTCTAGCAACTTGAAGGTTGGAAGATGTTACTAACAATGATGCGGAGGTGAATGCGGCCCTTTTGGCCATCGAGGTGGCTTAGAAAATGGAAGTGGAGCAACTCCGTCTTGAGGGGGACTTGTTGGTGTGTGTTTTATGACACAGACAACACAGAAAAAAATACCAAGGGTACTCTATCCTCTCTTTAACAAAATCCTCTAATGTGCTAAACAAACGAACTGTGTGAACACAAAGATGACTCCAAGGTTCCAAATGTGTGTGGCTTTTGTTGTTCAGGATAGACTCTCGTGGTAGGATGATTTTCTGAAAACCTCCAAGAGGACTTACGTAGTTACTCAAGATTTCATCATTCAACTTTTAAATTTTTCTTTTCTATTTTTTAGGATTTTTTGGGTTTTACGAAGATTTCTAAAACAAAGTGCAAAAGAGGAGGGTTTAGGAAGATAATTCTAACCCTAAACTAATTCTATACTGATCTTATGAACTTGGGAAGCAAGATTGCAGAAGTGGAATCCAAAACCTATCCCTACATTGCCAGATTCAACAACTCCACAAGGACGGTGCTATCTTCTAAGGTATTTCAAAAGATTTTCACAATAGAAGTTAAGTATATTTCAAGCATTCAGACTAACCTTGCAAAATAATTGAAAATCATCCAACTATAAAAGGGAATAGGGATTTGTTAATTCCCATTTACTCCCAAACCCTGGATTTGAATCTTCCATCTAAAAAGGTGGAATTGGAAAATGAATTCCAATTCCACTTAAATGGGAATTGGGGGTAAATCAAATTTGATAAAATTTGAAGTCCATGTTGTGTTGAATTAAAAAGGAAAATTCTACCATTTGGGTTTTTAGGGCTTTGACTACCTTATTCATAAAAATGAAAAAATAATAATAATAATAATAATAATAATAATAATAATAAATTAAAACAAATATAAAAAAATGAAATTTAAAAAATTAAAAAATTAACCTTATTCCAATTCCAGTTTTATGGAACCAAACGCAGAAAATGCATCTTCTCACTCATCTTCCACGTGAACCAAACAGATCCAACCATATTTTATTTTAGATTACAGTTGTTTTTTTATGGTCTTATGAATTTTGGAAATGATGTAGTCCCGTCCTTGGAAGAAGTTGGAGAGAATGAGAAGAAAAAACATTTTGATGAAAATGAACCAAATATAGAAGAAGATAAAGAAGTGAACATTAACAAGAGTGATCAAAATTTTGGAAAGGATGGTGTGCACAGGATATGCTAGTTAATATTGTTGGTTATAAAAGAAAGCAAGGATACTTTGAATGAGTTTAATTAAAAAATGTTCAAAGAGAACATGAATGTAATGAGAACGAACAAAGAGGAGTTGTTGGAAGCTAACGAGAATATGTTAAATCGGGTAGTTGAAACAAATCTAGATGTTCTTGAAGACCCAAGAAATGGAAAAATCCATTTAAACATAAAAAGCTCCATAACCTGCAAACACTCCACCTCAAATTCCCAGTCCTCTCCAACACAACCAACTTCTCCATTCCTTCCGGATTTAATATCAACAATAGCAGAAGACATCACTGATAACAGATACAAATATATGACTTGCAGATAAGTATCTTTACCAATTCAAAAAAACTGAAGTTTCCAATAGTCACAGTACATTAAAAGAGATCGCAACAAACAGGGAATTTACCGGCAACAAGTCAGACAGTCCTTAACAAGATAATATGAAATAAATAAAAGAACCAGATTGAAAATTTCAGATATAGGAATTATTTTTTTTCAATTTGATACTGAAAAGGTTGTAAGAAAGCAACATGAAAGCCAATATCTTTGCGCATATAGGAAATAATATGCATACCGTTGACTTGCTGCAAAAGAAAATATGTTTGGTGAAGGCACACCTAGATTGCTAAAAACGGCAGATACTGAGCCTTGAACCTGCTCTGATCTTATGCATTCCTCTGTCTCTTTTCCAAAATAAAGATTCCTGATTTAGGAATCCATTCGAAAGTATACAAATCTTAAGAATACTTTCCAAGCTTATTTTACATGCCTGGAAAAGGCCAGCAATAAGATGTAGACAAAAAGCAGGCAGCCGTGTTTAATAATTAATCGCTTGTACTTTCATGATCTCAGAAGTAAAAATGATGTTTTATCCATATTAATGGATTTCCTATTAGGGTTGCCCTTTCCAAACCCTCCAGACAAATATAACAGTCCAAGACACATTATCTACATTCTAAGCACGCTCTCGTAAAGATTCTCCCGATCGGAGAAGGAAATTTACTGAAATTTTGACAGTAAAGAGAAGAAATCAAACAACAAATTAGAGGAAAAAATTTACTTGGGTTTTGTATTCCCTGTATGTAACTATCACGGAAAGGGATATAAATAAGCTTTAGAAAATAAATAAATAATAATAAATCCAAATAAACTAATTAATCAACACAACCAATAAATTGAAATCTAATTTTAATTCAAATGTTATTGTAATTTAAATAATGCAAGACTAAAAACAATGGTTGTGTCTTATTTGTATAGATATCTCAAATAAAATTATTTTATTTTATTTTAGATTATAGTTTTTTTTTATTTTTTATTAAAGGTTAAGTAGATTTTGATGAAATCATTTTATAACAAAACATTGTCCAAAGAGGAAATGTTAGTAAACTGGCAGGAATTCAACAACTAAACAACAACAAGCAAACAATAGAAACACATAAAAAAGAACAGGAAAAAGGGAAGCTACTAAAGTTCATTGAAAATTCAATTCGCCTTCAAGTCTTTGTTAATAAGCTAGCTATGAAGGTCAACAACCTTCTTTGTGATTTTAGACGACTCCACCCCTTACTGAGAGTGACTATTGGTTCTTGTGGAGGGTGGGTCATGTTTCAAAGAAGAGACATCACTCCTTCCTGAAACGCATTTTGGGTGTCCCTGTTGTTATTCAAACCTTTGCCCATGGACACATTACTTCCTCTGCTAGTAGAACCTCCTTTGATCGGTGTAGGCATCTTCAAATTCTTCTCTTTATCATTGAGGACTTTAAGCCCTTCAACATTGTCCATCCTACAAGAATGACTAATTTTCACAATTGTTTCTAGCCTACGATTCACATTGTTTTTTATATTACCAGCAGCCAAAACTAGGGGGCTGGCCTAGAAAAAATAGGAGGCAAAGCCTCAACAGAATCAGTTACCACACATAAATAGCACAGTAAAAACCCAGCACAATAACAACACAGAGTCAACCTATCCCCACCTTTAATACCAAAAAACATCAAGTACCCACAGGGATTAAAAAGATTACCCCCCATGATGATAGTAATGGAAAACTTAACCATACTACTGTAGAAAGTAAGTAAACTATCTGTAACACTGCTATAAGCACGCAGGGCTATAAACCAACTAAGAGTAATGGCATATCAGTAGAAATAAACAAGCCCAGAGGGCTAAAACCAGAGTTATAAAAGGAAAAATCAAAAAAGTAGTGGTGGGAGCCAAAGTCCCATCCCATCCCATGACCTCACTAGGGATCCGGATTACTTCTTGTTGAAGCAGGACGTGAGTAGCCTGGTCCAATCATCAGCCAAAAACTAGAACGTCTTCTTCATCTCATCCTTGGCTTTTCCCTCATCGTTCTCCTTTGCATGTTGCAGGATGCACAGAGTGGTAGCAGGCGAATGCATGACCTTCACAACGAACTCCACTAGCCTATTATAACTATTTTCCAGCACATTTAATCCTTCCTTGACTCTTTTAACTTCTTCGCCTATGGTCGCACAACCAATACACAAATTCATCGTTCCTTCCACATTTTCGACCACCACATAGTTTCCTTCCTCCATTTTACGGGGCAAGGAGGAGATGGTAGTAGGAGAGGCATTCATGGTCCCTACCTTCTTCTTAGGGCCAGTAGTGTCAGTATTGAAACTCTCAGAGACATGGGTCGGGTCCTTGCTAGTTTCTCTTTCCTTTATATCGCTTCTAGAGTCACCCTTGTAATCTGAGCCAGAATCAGCCTCCTCATCCTCAATGTATCTCTCCCTAACAACCTTCTCTTTCTTCCTAGGTTTGGCGGCAATCCTATGCGATCTACGCGGGGTATCTCCATAATCAACATCAAACTCCTCAAGGTTAATACAGGTTTCCATTTTAGCCTTTTTAGTACTAGCTAAAGTATCAAACAGTGCACCTTTATTTTTCCTACTAGACTTAGACGGAGTAGCCGCCGAGGAGGTGGAGGAAGAATGATGATTAATGACATTATTTTTCCATTAGTATACTCAATGAAAAACATAGACAGAAAGCATTACCGACAAATAGCATGCATTACCGGCAAACCACAAGCAGTACCGATGAAATGCAAGCATACCCGACAGAACAAAGATTTTTGAGAAAAATGCTAAGTATAAAAGTGACAAGCTTCACCAGCGACCACAAGCATCACCGGCGAACATAAGCATTACCGGTGACACAGTTTTCATAACTAACCTGACAGAAACAGAAAAAGCATACCCGATGACCAGTTCAAGAAAGGAACACCGACGATCAAGAAAATTGACCATCAGAACCGACAGACAGATCAAGAACCCGCAAATTGTGGATCTAATTTTTACACGACAGATAAAGCAATGTAATTCTATTTATAGAGTTTTATTTTGTTTTAAATCATTTTAGATGGTCATGCAAGCTTTATGTAAATGCTTTAAAGCATCCTAACGGATCTAAAGCATATCTAACTAAAGATCAAGGTCAAGTTGTAAACCTTGGATCTAGAGTTAACTTGCGATGCATGAATTAAGAATTGAACCTAAATTTGTATAAATAGATGTTCATACTCAATTATGAGTACATGAATTCTTATCATTGATAGCCACGAAGAGCATCTAAGGAGAAAAAGGCAGAATTCATGCAAAGATCAGAAACAGAGTATATCAGTTATCAAGAACACACAAAGGCTACCGACGAGCAGACAAAGGTATTATTCAATCATGGAAGATGATTACTTAAATGTATGAAGACTTATAGGATCTATTATCAGCAATTGAAGATTGCATTTATCATCAGATCAAAGACTTGTGTAGTTGCATTCTAACAAGTGCATCACATCTAAAATCCTTTTGTAGAAGGTGGACTTAACCGTTCTTTC
>MU226459.1:37452-49760 GCA_018584345.1 Thuja plicata
TCCTCTAGTTTTGCCTATTTTATAGTTGTATTTTAAGTTTTCTAATATAATATTAAATAAATATAATTTAAAGAATGTTAATTTAAGGCTAGTAAATGGTGATGTGTGAGGTTGAGGAGGTTAATCTAATTTAGAATTATTCCTTAATTAAATATTTAACCTAAGTGCAACCTAATGTGAAATGTTAACTTAACCCTAACTTATATAGATTTATGGCAATTGAAGAGTACTAAATTGTTTCTAGAGATATATATGTCTCCAGTTTTGTTTTTTTTGGCTTTCTACCAAAAGTTAGCTATAATTTATTAAACCATGAAAACAAAGTTACAAAACTCCATGAAGATTTTACTACAAATTTCAAATGTGTCATCCTATAGAGCATAAAAACCAACAAACTTATCTGATTCAATTTAAGTGCACTTCAAGACTTGCCCACCTTCGAAAATCCCTATCAATAATCTCCATTTCCATCTGATCTATAGCATGATTTGACAAGAAGTTCGTCGCATTATTCGCCTCTCTAAAAATATGATTGATGGAATACTCCTCAAAATCTTTTAAAAGTTTGTGAATATTGTCTATCCACATACTATTTTTCCATCTTGGAGCTTGATCTATCAAAACTACTATGACAACACTTAAAGAATCCCCTTCTATTATCAAATGCCACACACCTTTATCTCTGCCCAATAATAATCCTAATCGTAAAGCTATGAATTCAGCCTCATGATTTGTTCCTAAAGGCAATTTGACTGAACCAGCCCAAAGTAAATCACCGTGATCATTTCTTATAATAAATCCCACCCCTGATAAGTCAGGGTTCCCTTGAAGGGTCCTTATTTATGATATAATATTTTAAATAAAATATACATTCTAGTATAAATAACATTAGCATATATAAAAAATGTAGATTCCACAATGGCCCCATCAAAAGCACAAGGACTCCAATGGTAGAGACCTACTCTTAGATAAGGGTTCCGATGGAGGAAAGCAATTCTCAGATTCCACGAATTTTAAACAAATTTGAGATTGATTTTCAGAAAAAAGTAAGTCAGGATTGTTGTGTCAAGTTCAATGACTCCTGAATGAAGTCTTGAATAGAGCTTCTTCATAACTACGTGTTAATCTATAAGTTTTGGAGCACTTCTATTCCTTTTATAGATTTGATAAATTGGGTTAGAAAGCAGTGGGGAGAGAGTCTTGAGGTTTATTTTTTGGATGAAGCTCAGGAGTTCTTTATGGTTCTGTTTGATTCAAGAGAATCTAGGGATAAGATCTTCAAATACAAAGGGTGGTTTTATAAGAGTGTTGGAATTCATATGCAACTTTGGACTCCCAATTTCAATGTCGAAGAAGTCAATATTAAATTTACCCCCTTTTGGATCTAGCTCCGTAATCTCCCTCTTGAATACATGGATGTCTCTATATTGGAATCCATTGGGAATGTGTTGGGTATCTTCTTAAAAGATGGCATCCCTTTGATGGAATAAATTTTGTTACCTGTTAGACTTTGCATATTAATGAACCTGGACAAGGCTTTTCCATTATCTTTTGAGGTTAATTCATAGAATGGAGTTTGGTCTCAAAGCATCCTTTATGAAGATCATGGTTCCCAAAATCAAAGGAAAGATTCAGAATGGGTTGAGGGTTCTAGAGGTATTACAAAATCATCCATCGCGGGTATGGATTATTGGGAGAAGGATTTAGACATCATAAGTTACCGTTAAAATAATCCTGAGACAATAAATCCTCTTTTTCTATTTCCAGAAATTGATTCCCAAGAGACCTTTCCTCCTCTTCACTCTTTTGTTAGGCCCACCCCCTTTCTAAGGAGTTGGTTCTTGTGGAATTTTATATTCATTATTTCTTATGGTTTTTGTATTGGAGGCTTCGCTTCTTCTTTTCTCAGGCTTCTTGGCTCCACCAACTTCTACTAACTGGGTATGAATCCCCTTCGGTCAGTAGAAATAAAACCTTAGATTATTTGGTCTCAAGGTTTGAGATTGACATCAATGTGGCTAATGAAATGGATGCTCCTCCTATCTATGTGATGGAGGCCTTTGTTCAAAAATGGATTTTAGAAACTTAGATAAGAATCATAGAAAAAATTGCAGATAGAGAATTCCCTACAAATGAAATTGCAGAGCAAGAATTCCCTATTAATGAAGAAATTGTTGATCAAGAATTATTCAAAGACAAAATATAAATTATTGATCATACAAACTCTGTAATTGAGTCCATATATAATTGAAAACAATATGAGGAGAGGGTAGTGATAGCTATTTAGAAAATTAATTTTGAGGAGAGGGTAGTGATAGCTATTTAGGAAAATAAATTTATGGAGTCAACACATGAATCAAACCAAATCATACATCGCGAAAATATTGAAGGGTTGGAGCAGGAGTTTGTGAACAATGGCAAGAAATATTTTTGTTCTGTAACAAAACAATCATGCAAACTAGGAAAATACTATTTAGGTTAGGGAAAAAATATGGATGATAATGCTATAAAAATAAAAAGGTTGTTTTATGCTCCTTGTCTCTCCACCCATTACAAACAAGAGAGGCAGGGGCTGCCCTTCAGGTAAAAAGATAGAGAGGAATAGTAGTGTTGAAAGCAAGTTGGGAACAATGGAGGCCCTTTAAAGTCATTTGAATTTAGGTAAAAGGAAGTAACTAAGAATTAAGGAAATGCTCGGCAGAGAAGGAACCGAGTCTCCAATTCACTCCAGATACAAGGATTTTGTGGTGGAGGATTCTTTGAATTTAAATATGTTAGAGGATCTTGCTATGGAAAGATTAGGCGAAAACTTTATATTCCATTTTATAGAAAATTAAAAGGAATAAGCTTAACTCTTAGAAAAATAAATTCATGGTGGTGTTTTTCCATTGAATCTTAGGAACATGAAACATTCTTTTGGGAAGGAAAGTAAAAGTGGAAACAAATCATTAGAAAATTCTCAAAGAATGGTCAAGGATCCTGAGGATTTGAAAAAGAAGGAAGATAGGCTCCCATTGGAACTAGAAATGATTTATGATCTGTTCGGACTCTTGAATCAAGATACGATGTAGGAGATGGAAGATCTTGAACTCAAGCAGACATACTTAGAAGAAATATTGGATTTAGGTCCTAACGAATTAGAAAGAACAAACTTCCCATTCTGATAAATGATTCATGGAACTTAATAAATAAATAAAATCAACCACGGCGTCTATGACAACCATAAGAGGGCTTATCCAAACCAGATTGTGGAGGTATTAAAGGGGGAAAAAGAGGTTGGAAATCTTTGTCTATGCTTAGCAGTTAGCATAGATGATGGAGAAGATCCAGACCAAAGCAAAATCACCTCCTTTTGGAAATGATGATTAAAAGGATTTTATCAATTTTGAGAAGGTTGGCTAAGGCAATGTTATCTGTGTGCTAAAATGTTGACACACTTCTATGAGTTATTATATGCAAGATTGCTCAAGAATGAGGTCTCAAATGGCGACTCGTAGCTCTCTTATCATGGGGTGCAAGGGTTTATAATGGAGGCCCTCAGTTTATACCTAGTTTGTGCCCATGCAAGTACACCATAAAATGAGAGATTCAAAGAGGAAAAGAAAGAGTGCTAGTCCCCATGATCATCAAATATGCATGTAAATTAAAATGAAAGCTATTCTATATGATAACAATGCATGAAAGAAAACTAATCTATGAAAGGAAATATGCATGCAAGATTATTGTATGAAATGAAATATGAATCTAATCTAATATGCAAGTGCAAGAGTAATCTAATGGATTGTCATGGATGCATGAGAGAAGAAGAAAAGAAAAGATAAGTTTCAATGTTCAAGCTCAAGTGCTCAAACTCTCCTCCAAATTTGCTCTCCAAACCTGTAGCATAACAATAACATAAAATCTGGATCCTAAATGAGAAGGAGAGGGCTCCTTATAAAGGAAAGTGTGGAGAGGAATTCATCCTCAAGAGAAATGTGGGATATATCCCTAAAAAGGCAAGTAAGAGGAAAAAGCCCACCACTTAGAAATATGTGCATTCAAAGTGTAGAGAAAAAAGGAATTTTTATTTAATTTATTTCCCTTTTTCATCACAAAGAGATTTAGGTGAGGATTTTATTTATTTAATTAAAAGAGGGAGTTTCTTTTAATTAAATAATATTATTTTATTTAATTAAAAGGGATGTTTTCTTTTAATTAAATAAGATTATTTTATTTAATTAAAAGGGATGTTTTCTTTTAATTAAATAAGATTATTTTATTTAATTAAAAGGGATGCTTTCTTTTAATTAAATAAGATTATTGATAAAATGATCAAACCTTAGGAAATATTGAAATAATTGAATTAATTACGATTTGATCAAGGAAATTGATTTGAGTTGAACATATTGCAAGGCATTGATTTAGGAAATTGATAAATTGATTCGGTCATTTGATAAATTAAAGAATGAGGGTCCATAGTCTAGGTGACCATTTTAGGGTGCATACATTTGCCCCTCTTTGAGTAATGTGTGATCTTTATGGGAACACATATAGTCAAAGAATGCAGTTGAAGTGTGAGATCAAATTGGGATCAAAAAACAACCCAGACGTGTGATCGACGGATGGGAACACATCAGGAAAACGATAAGCTAATTGAAAAAGACAAGATCAACACCCCTGTAAATAGCTATTTGACATGTCCAAGATAAGAATCTCAAGCAAGGTTGCCCCAAGTGGAGCAATTGATACGATTGATAAAGTTGAATCAAGGATTGAAGTTTGATAGGTACTGCCCCCTCATGATCGAAATCAAAATGAGATAGAGGAGAAACAATAAATTGATAAATTCACTCAAATCAAACTAAAGATAAGGTGCTTGATGTAAGATGAAAGATATAAGGATCACAGAACCAAGGTAGATCATCAAGCACGAAAGATTATGCCCCAAGGTTGAATTAGAAGAAAAGAAGTGGGGTGAAAGCAAATGGAAGATATAAGTTTGGAAGAGGTGGAAAGGTATGGAGAGAAGAAAGAGAATTGGCCTTCAGAGAGAGAATGCCCCAAAATAAATCAACTGTTTAAGATAGAAAATTTTGGTTGACATCATGAAAGAAGATAAGGAAATGAAGATCAAAATATGACCACAGTTGATTACAAGTCAACAAGAAAGATGAAGGAAAACCCTCTCAAACTCATAATGCAGCCTAAAAATGCAAATTAACATGAAGTCTAACAATGCAAGCTACATGAAAATGCAAAGGTGTACTTGCAATAGAGAAATTGTAACATAGGATTTTGTGTTCATAATTCATTAGAGAATGTTAAGGAACTTATTTTCATCATTGGGCCATTATTAACGGACATAAAAAAATCACACAATCATCACTAGTCACAAGCGCAACTATGAAGATATGAATGTGATTTATATTATATTGGAATGTGGAAAGATTCTAACATAAGCATCAAAGACATAAAGGTCAAGATGACTTCAATGTTAGCTTACCCAAGTTAATATAGAAAAACCACGCTTGCATCAAGGCATAGATGTCGGGATGACCATAAGAACGGTTGTGCAAAAACACTCAATGATGATGTCTCAAATCTCCTAAGTATTTCAAGAGGACAACAAGAGACACTCTAGAGTTTCAAGACCCCTTAGAAACATGATGGGTTCTTCATCAAAGATAGGAGAAGAGTCCATGTCTAGATCATAACCATAGGGATCTTTATTCCTCATCATGTTGACATTCTCTTCTACAACTTCAAGCATGTTGACAACATTCTCTGCATCTATGTAAGTATAATTGATCTCATCCTTTCCATTCATAGGTTTAGAGGTTTCCCCCTTCTCATACTTGGGCAAAGGTTCTTTGACTGCCTTATGATCGGCGTTGGTGTTCAATCCATCTACCTTAAGTTTTCCATTCTCAATGGGATCTTGGATGATATGTTTGAGTTTCCAGCATTTTTCAATATAATGTCCAATGCCATTGTGAAACTTGCAAACAACTTTCTCATCCCACCAATGTGGCTTAACATCAGGTATATAATGCTTTGTGGGATCTTGAGGATGTGCAAGGTTGTTGGCAATGATTGTTTTCAAGACATCCTCATATGAATCACCAAGTTTTGAAAATTGACATCTCTCTTTCTTAGGCCTATCTTGGTATCTTGGCTTGTTCTCTTGTTGATTAGATGCATTGCATTTCATGGCTTGAACATCACTAGACAAGTGGAGGACAACTCAATATTTGGGTTGGGAGGAGTCCACAACTCCATCATTGACCACTTATTTGTTCCTATTCCAATGTGAGTTCTTTCCTTTATCCTTGTTAGGGTTGTTGTTATTTTGACCATTGTTGTTGTTGTTGTTGTTGTTGTTTCCATCTTTGGTCAAAATTCCTTTTTCTTTCAAAACATCCTCAATCCTACATGCAGTTTCAACCATGGGGTCAAAGGAATCAAAAATCATCTTCCTAATTTCATACCCCATTTTGGGAATCGATTTGCTAACAAGGATGTCAATCTTCTCATTTTCAGGGATGGTCCTAGAGTTGCGAGAGCATTGTCATCTCCACCTTTGCAAAGAAGTGACAAAGGATTCCCCTTGATTTTTCTTTAAGTTGCATAAGTCCAACATGGTGATAGATCTTGAAAGGTTGTATGCAAAGTTTTGGACAAATTTATGGACGAGCTCTTTGAAACTCTTAATGGGGGGAGTTATGTTGGTGAGACATTTCATCGCTTGACCCTTAAGACTCCTTGGGAACAATCTCATGAGGTATGAGTCATCTTGATGGAACTCAAAACTCATGGTATAGAATTGACACACGTGATCATGTGGATCTCCATTCCCATCATACTTGTCATATTGAGGGACCTCAACCTTTCTAGGGAAGTCTTTAATGCTAACACTTTTGTCAAAATGATTAGGAAAAATTGAATCAAGTGAGAATGAAATCTTGGGTGCCAGCATCTTTTCCATCATACTCTTAATTTGTTTGATCTCTTCTTCTTGAGATGGACCTTGCTTCTTAATCTTCTTATCTACATCAAATTTGTAGGGGACTTTAGCGCCCTTATTGATTAAACTCTCTAGGAACTTGTCTTTGTTTTTATCTAAGTATCTCTCCACATACTATTGGAAGAATGGTTCTTGTTGTATCTTTGTGAAGTCTTGGGAGTTGAGGTCAAAACTCGAGCTACTACCCCCATATTGTGAACCACGGCGAGCACATTGTGAAGGTTGTCTTGAGTTCCTAAGAGGTGTTTGTCTCCTATAATGATCCTGTCTTGAAGCCCTTCTCCCTCTAGGGCTAGGATATTGTGAAGGTGTTCTTGAATGTCTTCCACTTCATGGATTCCTAGGAGGGGTGGATAGAGGAGAGTTATTTCCACCGCCAACACGCATGTTGTTAAATTGGTCATTAAGTTGTTGAGCCAAGAGTCTATCTTTCTCCTCCTGGAAGACTTTCCTTTATATCTCCAACAAAGTTTGTCTCTCCAACTCTAGGAGTCTAAATTTCTCTTCCTTTTCAACTTGTTCATCTAGGAAGGCCTTCTTTTCATGCTCAACTTTATTAAGTCTTTCACTTGTGTATCTTGAAGATGTTTTGAGCAGTGAACTTGGACTTGAATGTCTAAACAAGTCATTGGTGTATGTTGCATTCACACAAGTGTCACAAGGTTCATCATCTTGGTTTTCATGTTGTGATTGTTCTTCTTGATAGGCTTGCCTCTTACCTCTTTCAGCCCTTTGGTGTGCATCCAGATATCTAGTTGAGATAAGGGGTGAGACTAGTTGACTTTCACAACAGGAACTACCAAACAAAATGGTATCTCTATGTTTTTCAAATGTGTCATCAAGGCATTTATCCATTTCTCCTCTCTCTCGTCGAGTCATTGTGCAACTCATATCCATATCTGAGTGAGAAGATGCTAAGGGTGTACTCGACTCACTAAGGTTACTCTTGGAATCAAACCAAACTTCTGAGTTGTTCCTGGGTGATTGATCAAATATGGGTTCATTTCCCTTACATTTTTGGCAAGTTTGAACTAAGGGTAATTGGTTAAAGACTACTTGAGGTCGCCTTCCTTGATCTATATGATATCTTGTTGTAATTGGCATGAAAGAAAAGGTACTAGGTGACAGGATGATGCTAAGAAATGTTGGTACCAAACTAGGATAGTAAAAACACTCACTTGTCCAAAAGAGAGGTGATAAGATAGAATTTTGCAAGAGGCATAAACCAACACTGCCATAGAGGTGCCCACTGAACGGGTGAATACCCTAACACATATGGATCAGGAGGATGATTTACCCAAGTTATATTGATTGAATTTGAAATTGAATTTGTATGGAAGTGAATGGACAAGAGATTACTAAAACTCTCCAAGCGTGTTATTAAAGGATCCAAAGGTTTATCTTCTCAACAAGGATGGTTTCAAACTCACCAACTCCAAGCAAAATCACTCATGATATCAAAGATTACTAGTTCAAGAGGTCAAAACACAAGAATCCAAAGTGCAAACAGGCTTCTAACAGTGGGGTAAGTGACCTAATCTTACCTGGATAGACCAAGGAAGACTGGAAATGACAGGATTGCAAATCGAGCAAGTTGATAATTTAGCACTTAAAAGTGCAGATTTTGAGTTGTTGATTGTTTTGACATTTGCTTTGATGTTGGGTGTATGTTTTGATTTTTCACTCACGCAAGACACATCAAGCAGATCGATTTGTTGTAAAAAAGAACAGTCACACCACAACCTAGGCAAGCCAGGGCAATATCTATCGAATTCCCACTTGAACTGAAGTTCAGCCACGTCTACTCATAGCAGACAACTTAGAAGCTTGGAGGCACGGGCTCCTCCTTATAGTGCACTCACTTCTTAGGCACACTAAGATTTAAATCCCAAGGGTAATCACTTCCCAAGGGACCGTTGTCTCTACTAACAGCCTAGAAAATGTGGGACGTCTTAGTCGGTCTCTAACCTTTCCCTCCAACAAATAGAGGGTTTTTGGATACTACAACAAAGTTATTTAGTCAAGGTATCTGTTCAGGTGGTTATACTTGCGGAAGATTAGCTCTATTATGGAGGTTTCCCAACCTACAAAAGTTAGGTTTTGTAGGTTTTAACACACCACAAGGGTACTGAGGGAGATCTTCTTCCTGGTATAACGCAATCGAAACTTGTTCACTGTGAGATTAATCACAATGAAATTTTTTATATACGGGTTCGGAAGGGCTTGGCTTTAGCTTGTTATTAGTTGGGCAATCCATTCTCACCGGCTCTGTTAAAGCTCTTGGGAGTTAGCCACACTAAAGGATTTATATGGATTTCTCTTTCACCCAAGATCTGTGAAGGCGAGGGGAGAGGATACATCCATGCAATTCCTTAGGATTACAAAAACTTAGAAGACACTTCAAACACAATAAGAAAATGACAATAATGTTTATGGATTTCTGATCATCCCAAAAGGGCGAGAGCATAGTTTCCTGACATTATTTCCATCCCTAAAAGCAAATAGAATTTCATTTTAAAAGTCTTGCATGTGTGTTCCTATTTTAATAAAACAAAAACAAAATGCAAGCACAATGTTTAGCGTTCAATCGATCAAGGCAACCTGCAAAATGATTCATTAGTAGTATGTGTTTTTAATCTTTTTTTTCAACATCCTGCAAACCACTGCTAGGTTGTAATCAACAAGAGAAGCCAAAGAACAACAAAGCCCAAAACTTGTTAGCGTTAGAAAAATCAGAAAATAATAAATATGATTACACATTCATAAACTAGATAAAAAATTACGCACTTTAAAAAAAAGAAGCACCCAAAAAGGTTATCATATGAGCCTGTACGAGGCTCTGGAAGCTACAAAATTAGGGGTTAGATAGGTACAGTGATCAAAACCTGCCATTTATGATAAATCTAGAATCCAAAACTAGAAACTAACTCAAAACCAGTAATCTTTAGGAAATTCTACCCAAAATTTTTTAAAAAGTTGCACTCAATTTGGATCAAATATGAGCAAGATGTGATCATTTGAAGTTAGACTATAAAGCTAAAAAGCTCAATGGTGAAGGCAAAGACTTTTCAAACCCTGCTGACATTAGCAGACTACGGGATTAAAATTGATGGTTTCGTGGCTGTCACAAGAGTCCATACAGAATGTTGGTTTGATGGTCATCAAATTTAACATAGTAAAAAAATCTAATTTTATTTTTCAGATTTTTTTTTTGAAAATCTGTCATGGGTTACGTGCAAAAAAATCTGAAATCTGCCTTGATTTCCTTGCAATGGGTCGTACGGCTTCTTCAGGCAAAATTTTGTTTCCATTGATTTGATTTTGGGCAAAGATAGGCATGTTTATAGTCGTTTCACACTGAAATGATGACACAAACGCAGTGGTAGAGTCAGATTCGACTCAAAGTGGACGAAAAATAGAATTGAAAGAAAAAGTTAAAATGAGGCCAGAAATTGAATATTTTGCCCCACAGTGGGTGCCAAAAATGTGTGCTAAAATGTTGACACACTTCTATGAGTCATTATATCCAAGATTGCTCAAGAATGAGGTCTTAAATGGTGACTCATAGCTCTTTATTCATGGAGTGCAAGGTTTTATAATGGAGGCCCTCAGTTTAGACCTAGTTTGTGCCCATGCAACTACACCATAAAATGAGAGATTCAAAGAGGAAAAGAAAGAGTGCTAGTCTCCATGATCATCAAATATACATACAAATGAAAATGGAAGCTATTCTATATGATAAAAATGCATGAAAGAAAACTAATCTATGAAAGGAAATACACATGTAAGATTATTCTATGAAATGAAATATGAATCTAATCTAACATGAAAGTGCAAGAGTAATCTAAATGGATTGCCATGGATGCATGAGAGAAGAAGAAAAAAAAAAGAGAAGTTGCAATGTTCAAGCTCAAGTGCTCAAACTCTCCTCCAAAAATTGCTCTCCAAAACCTACAGCATAACAATAACATAAAATATTGATCCTAAATGAGAAGGAGAGGGCTCCTTATAAAGGAAAGTGTGGAGAGGAATGCATCCTCAAGAGCAATGTGGGATAAATCCCTAAAAAGGCAAGTACGAGGAAAAAGCCCACCACTTAGAAAAATGTGCATTCAAAGGGTAGAGAAAAAAAGGAATTTTTATTTGATTTATTTCCTTTTTCATCACAAAGAGAGATTTAGGTGAGGATTTTATTTATTTAATTAAAAGAGGGATTTTCTTTTAATTAAATAATATTATTTTATTTAATGAAAAGGGATTTTTTATTTTAATTAAATAAGATTATTTTATTTAATTAAAAGGGATGTTTTCTTTTAATTAAATAAGATTATTTTATTTAATTAAAAGGGATATTTTCTTTTAATTAAATAAGATTATTTTATTTAATTAAAAAGGGATATTTTCTTTTTATTAAATAAGATTATGGATAAAATGATCAAACCTTAGGAAATATTGAAATAATTGAATTAATTATGATTTGACCAAGGAAATTGATTTGAATTAAAATTTTTGCAAAGCATTGATTCAGAAAATTGATAAATTGATTCTATCATTTGATAAATTGAAGAATGGGGGCCCATAGTCTAGGCGACCATTTTAGGGTGCATACACACATCAATTTTCCCAACCTATAAATCATAAGCAACAACAATAGAAAGAAAAAATCTAATGGCTGTTATTATTACAATAGGAGAGAACATCAACACCCTCAACATAAGAGTAACCTTTTGCAACAAACCTTTCTTTATACTTTCCAATGCTTCCACCTAAAGCAATTTTTTTCCTTGAACGTCCATTTATAATCAATAGATTTGTGTCCATCAGGAAATTGTACAAGATCCCATGTATCATTAATTTTTTAAAGCTGTCATTTCTTCATCCATAGCAATCTCCCAGGATTATACATTGTTCATACTTAATGCCTCTTTTACAGATCTAGGTTCATCAACACCAGTATTCAAAGAAAAAATACATCTCTATTCATCAGGACAATACCTTTCAAGTGGCTATCTTTGTCTTCTAGATCTTTAAAAAAGATAAGTTGGAGGTTCTTACTCCTATTTTTTAGATTCAAAGCTAGATGATGTCTCCTAAACTTATTGTCTATCTAGGGGTCTTGACTCAAATTTCTTAGGATTTTAAAGTAGTTGAATCACATCTTCCTTTTTAGTTTTTTCAAGATGCAAAGTAAGAAAAGAAGGCTTAGTTTCTCTAAAAGGAATAATTCCACTATGAATTACCTTATGTGCAAGAAGGTCCCAAATCTTGTATCCTTTCACACCATGATTGTAGCCAATGAAGATAC
>MU226459.1:51787-81298 GCA_018584345.1 Thuja plicata
CTTATTTTTCATACATGAAAGAGAATAGTATAGATAAATGCAAAATTGTTTACATAAGAATACCATAAGTTCTTTTGCAAATAAAAATATCTTTTTATTCATCCTTTCATTTAAAAAGAGAGGGAAGTGTTAGGATTAACAAGACAGAAATAACAATTACATGTAGAAATATAACCAATATCAGAGAATAATAAACCAAAAAATAGAAGAGAACACAAGACATAAAGATTTAACATGGTTCACCCAATCCCTGGGCTATGTCCACCAAACAACAAAGTCAACTCTTATTATTATCCAGTGATTACAATCTAATCACAATGCACAATTACCTTACAACTCAATACCACTGTAAAACATACAACCTAATACAAAATCCTAACCCTAAGCCAATTTATACAATCTTTATGCCGCTTTAGGATTAGAACAAGTCAACCCAAAAATTGGCCAAAAATAAGCCTCAAAAAAGGTAAAACACTTTCCTGATTAGTCACCACAATATAATAGAAAGTATAGTGCAATAAAGGTGAACAACACAGGTTGTGGGGATCTTAAAACAATCTGAAAAGGAAAGATACAATGTATAAAAGTCAAGACAAGGAAGAGGCAAGGGGAGATCTGCTATTGTCTAATTATGGCGGTCTATTGAGTCTTGATGAGTTGGATGAGTGGGCCCCACATCCTCAAAATGTACTTGCAAGAAAAGATAAGGAAAATGAGGTCAGTCCTAAGACTGAGCAATGGAGGATCTAGCCTCATTCCTAATGAGTTAAAGATTATGCATGCAAATTAGAAAAGAATAACTAAAAAGAATTGCAATAAACTGAGTAAGATATTTTGAATTAACATGTTTGTTTCCTTTTACATGGATAGGTATGAAGACATGAGTAATTAAAGGGACATTCAAATATTGGAATGAAACCTTTTTACTTAATATTGATCGCATGCATATATGAATGTTGAAGACCATTTAAAGCTATTAAAATGACTTCATGTTTTAGAATGAAACCTTTTAGCTTAAGAAATCATGAAGGAAAATCAAAATGCTTAAAAGATAGCAATTCAACCAAGGATGGTGCCACAATGATGTATATGGTACATAGTATTAATACTATTACAAAATATCAATAGTAGTTATATTTATCAGAGGTATCCATATTTGCTACAGGATGGTGGATACATACCAAGTGCATGAATCAGGACTACAAACATTTATGTCATTCATTTATATTAAATATAGTTTCAATAAAATGCATGAAGAAAGAATATCCAAGCGGGTAATCTATGATATTCAATGTGAAAATAAATAAGATATGTGGTGAGTTAAAGGAAAACATAATACGATCCATCATCCTCAAAGGAACAAAGGAAAACAACTGTTAGAGAAGCATTAGCCAAAGATATCTATGGTGCACAAAAATAAAGCAGAAGCATCTTGATGATGAGAGAAGCTAATAAGAAATAAAATAGTCATGATGGAAAAAATTGGAAAGAATCTTTGCTAGAGAAAAATCAACATGTGAGAAATTAAATTAGAAACACATATTTCTCATAGGAGGCTATGGTGTATTAGTTAGGTAGCACAACTGACAAAGGTTTTAGACAAAGAAAGTGCTTTGGAAAGAAAAGTCTCAGTGTGTGGAAAAAGGAAACAATTTTCCATGAAGTAAAAGATAAATATTAATTATTCACAAGGAAAAGATACTGGACTGCAAGTTCCAATACAAATGGTGCAATCATAAATAAAGTAACAATCTGATGATAGTATACAATCAACAATTTTTCTCATTGATATTGATGCAGTCAAGGATGGAGAAACCTTAAAAGATCAGTCTGAACCTTGCAGAAAACACAACACAATAGAAATAACAAGAACAAAAAGCCAACAATAAGAAAATGAGAGATCATCCTTCAATTATCTTCGGTAAATCAATTACAATCGATATGCAATATGTAGTCTCGCATGTTAGACATACGTGCCTAGTTCTGACAAAAAAACCTCTTACTAACCCTAACCAAGATGTCCTAGATAATCTTATGAAAATCACCTGTCCCTTAGAAGAAAGTCCATAAGCTTATAAATCAATTACAATCAACGGTAGACCCAGAAATGATCACATTTCCCACTAATTGAGGAAACATGTTACATTGAATAGGCTGACACCCAAATCACCTAGAAAGACCTCCAATAAGAGAAATAAGAGATGAAAAGATATAAATAAGTTGGACTCAAATGTTTCATTAAGCTTGAATGATTGCACATGGAGATTCCAATCGGTAGATCAAAAAATGATAAAAAAAAACCCAAAGACTGATCAGGAAAATGAACATGACAATCAAGCAAAGAATCTGCAATATTTGTAGTGTGATGAATCCAAATTAGGTGTGATCATAGGATGAAATCCAGGATGAATCTAAGAAAAAACAAATATGAGTGCAACCAAAAATAACAATCGTAGATCGACCACCACCTAAAACACCAAAAAATTCCCAACTGGAATATAACAGAAAAAAAACTATAGGAAATCTTTTTGGTTGATGCAAGATTGCTAAGATCCTGAGATGCTCCTGAATCATACACCTAGGGAACTTAAAAACTAAGCCTCTCACTTTTCTATGGCCAAAGGAAAACCATAGCGGTCAACCTCATCTTGAGAAACCCATGAAGAATCATCTATTGGTCTATCCTTTCACTTGACAAGATATTCCATATATTGCTTACCTCTTGTACTTCGACCAACTTTGCTATCCAAAATATTATCTATCTGGTCCATCTGCTTCTTAGGATACTTCTTTCTAATATCTATTTCCTTACTGCTACTACAATCAGATTCATGATATTCATACAAATCAATACAATTGAATAGTGGTGATATATCCATATCCTCTAGTAATTCCACTTCATATGCATTCCATGAATCAAATTTCCTCAAGATCTTACAAGGACCAAACTTCCTCATCTTCAACTTGTTATAAATACCAATAGGAAATCTACCCTTCTACAAGTATACCATAACTTCATCTTCTACTTTGAATTCCTTTTGTCTTCTCTCCTCTTATAAACTTGATTCATTTCCTCTAAATAATGTCTCGCTCCTTCATGCAATGACCTCATAACCTCAAAAAATTCCTCTCCTTCAGCACTCCTCTTAACTTCATGACTAATATCCCTTAATTCTTCTATTCCCTTAGGATTAAACCCAGTAACCACTTCAAATGGTGTCTTCCCTATACTCTTATTTAGAAAATTATTATAAGCAAAATCTTCTTGTGGAAAAACTAAATCCCAATTTCTAGCCTTATCTCCAACTAAACATCTCAACAATTTCCCTAAAATCATGTTCACAACTTCTATTTTTCTATTATTTTTTGGATGCAAAGTAGAACTAAACTTCAAATAAGATTTCATCTTCTTCCAAAGTGTCCTCCAAAAATAACCAACAAATCTATTATCCTTCTTTGATACAATGGTCTTAGGTAATCTATGTAATCTCACAATCTCCCTGAAAAACAAATTAGCTGCATGCATTGCATTTCGAGTCTTATTACAAGGAATGAAATGTGTCAGCTTAGAAAACCTATCTACAACCACAAAGATAGAACCATATCCTCTTTGTGTTCTAGGTAAACCAGGTAAAAAATCCATATTTATCTCCTCCCAAGGTTTGAGTGGCACTTTCAAAGGTGTATACAACCCCACATTGTGACTACTACCTTTTGCAACTTGACATACCTTACAAATTTGCATAAATTTATCATGTCCTTATGAACTTGTGGCCAAAATTATTTCTCACTTACCAAAGCTACTATCTTATCAATGTCAAAATGTCCTCCTAAACCTCCACTATGCTTCTCATTAATCAAATTGTCTCTCATTTAGCTCCAAGGTATGCATAAAATACTTCCTCTAAATAAAATTCCATCTTTAATGAAATAATCTAACTACTTACTTTTGTCAGCAATAGTAGGTTCCTTACAAGCCTTCCAAGGTTCACTAAAATTTGGATGTTTCTCATATAAGGTCTTTTATTAATCAAAACCCAATACTGCAATCTTCACCTTAGTCAACAAAGTCCTTCTACTCAAATCATTAGCAAAATCATTTGCCACCCCACTCTTATGTTTCAACACAAATGTATAACTATGCATTAACTTAACCCATCTCATATGTATCTGAGTCAACTTACCTTGGATGCTCAAATATATCCAAAAAAACATCTTAGCACTACCATAAATGTCCCTTAAGGTTTGGTGTAGTGTTAGGGGTTTATCCCCCAGCTAGGTATCCTCCCAAAACCAAATCCTGCAACCATTCCCAATCTAAAATTTAAGGCCTATCTGAACAATATTCCTACACTTTAGGATGTTGTTCCAAATTTTAGAGCCGCCTGGGAATCATTGAGTAGAAAGGACCCTATAAAAATTCTCATAATCTAGATACTTGATACCATTATATTACACCAATCAACATTGTGAAGTGTCACATTCCAAACCATTTTAGCCATGAGGGGTTTATTGACTAAGGTAATTTTCCTTATTCCTAAGCATCCCAATTTCTTTGGGTAATACATTGTATCCCAAATAGTAAGTGTCATTATTTTTCTCTCCTCCATGTGTTAGGGTTTAAGTAGATATGAGAAATAACCAATATTAAGGCAATGTAGAAATAAGAAAGAAAAAAATACAATAACACTGAGATTTGAAATGATTCACCCAATATGAGCTACATCCACTAGAAAAATAGTCATCCACTTATTTTATTATCCAACAAAATTAAAATTATAGTATGATGATATTACATCACATTCTCTTATTTATCAAGATTTTTTGAGGTGGTTTACAAATTCAGCAAACAAAATTAACCTAACCCTAAAAAATATTCTTGGTAGTTACTACCCTCGAACCCCCACTCAGGGCCTAACTTGACCCTGAAACCTGACAAGGATAAATGATGAGTGCATAATAATTGCATAATCAATTTCTACATACCAATAATATAACACTTGGATACTGATCCTGTAGTAATGTTGCGACCCTTGTACCACACACTAGACTAACACATCTAGACTTGATTGTTTCTCATTTTCACTATGATCAAGCTTGAAGGCCAATATAAATTATGTAGGAATTGTTTTTCTCTCAGGTTATTTCCTTGGTCAACATATCTACATAATTCTACCTAATGTCTTATCTTCTCTAGCTTCAACTATCCATCCTCTAAAACTGATCATATGAAATGGTATCAAAACTTTAGTATTAGAGTGAAGGACTAAGTTCTTTGAAATATGAATTGCACTCTAACTATCACTGTACAACCTTTTATTTTCTTTTGTCTTTCCAAATTCCTCCATAAACCTTTATAGCCAAATCATCTCTCAAATACCTAAGAATCCACTTTCCTATATTTCAATGCTATTTTATAGGATTGTTCATAGACTTGCTCACAACTTCCACTACATGCACAATATTTGGCCTTGTACACACCATGACATACATCAAGCTGCCAATTGCTAAAGAGTACGAAACCTTAGACATATACTCCATCTCCTCCTTTACCTTAGGAATCATCTCCTTAGAAAATTTAAAATGATTGTGTCTAACATATTTTCAACACTCTCTCTATTTAATCACTTCGAGACAATGTTAGTGTGTGATTTTTCCTATCTCTAGTTATCCTCGTACCAAGGATTGGTTTTGTTGCACCCATATCCTTAATAGAAAATGACTGTGATAATTTATATTTAAGGGCATTTATATACTTCATATTAGACCCAAAAACAAGCATGTCATAAAAATTTAATAACATGATAATATAGCTACCATTATCTAGTCTCTGGAAGTGAAAACAAATGATCATAATAACATCCATTCTAACCTTGTTTAGCCATAAAATTATCAAATTTTAAATGCCATTGTTGGGGTACTTTTTGTATCTCATACAATATATTCTTATACCTACATATTAAGTCCTCCTTACCTTGGACCTCATATCCACATGGTTTCTACATATAAATCTCTTCCTCCAAATTATCTTGACATCTAATTGTTCTAGATGCAATCCTTCTACAGCTACAAGACTTAGAATACTTTGAATTGAAGTCATTTTAATAATAGAAGAAAATATTTCACCAAAATCAATACCCTTTTCGTGTGCAAAACATTTTACCACAAGTCTAGCCTTATATCTTTACTTGCCTATATATTCTTTCTTTAACATTTTAACCCATTTGTTAGGCAATTCTCTTTACCTTTACAAAATTTAACCAATTACCAAGTTTGATTTTGTGTCATAAAATCCATGTTTTTTATTCCTTTCTTCCACTTCTTTCTATTGTCAACCTACGTTGCTTCTGCATAACCTTATGGTTACCATGAACAAGTCTATAATATCATTTAGAAGGTCTACTTATCTTGGAAGATCTTCTGACTGTAGTTTGAGGAACCTGTTGTAGTTATGGTTGTTCAATATTTTTTGGCATTGTTGGTACTACATTTACTATGATTTCATCAAGTATCATGTGTTTTGTGTGTTCTTTACCTTACTTTTTTCATGTATCTAATCCATGCACATGAATTTTTCATTGAATATGACATCTCTACTCCTAATGATTTTTTTATTCTTAAAATCCCATAAACGATAACCAAAGCCATTAAATCCATATACAATGAAAGTACACTTCTTGGATTTTGCCTCAATCTCTGGTCAATTTTCTATGTCAATATGGACAAAATCTTCACAACCAAACATTTTTAGAAATGGTTAGTTTACCTTTTTTTCCAGTCGATCTATGCCTCCTCTGGAATACCACCATCTAAGGAACTTAAAGAGACTCTATTTATTAAATAAACAATAGTAGCTACAAAATTTCCCAAAATTGTAAGGGCAATCCTGCATGCAATTTAATGTTCTTTACATGCTCCATGATTTTTCTATTCAGCCTTTGAGACAGACCGTTTTCTTGTGGGGTTCTAAGAACTATATTTTGTCTGTGAATCCCATGGTATGAACACTAACTATCAAACTCTCTGCTGCAATACTCACCTCCATTATCTGATTTGAGACACTTCAAATTATTCCTATCTCATTCTCATCCAAATCTTTCCATTTCTTAAATAATTCAAATACATCATATTTTCTGGGAATGAAATAAACCCAAGTTTTCCTAGTTGCATCATCAATAAAGTAACATAATAATAAGAGCCACCAAGAGATGATAATCGAGCTAGTCCCTATACATTTGAGTGGACAAGCTGTAACTTTTCATTCTTCTTTTCCTTCCCAACTCTAAGAAATATGACTCTCTTTTATTTTCCATAAATATAACTTTCACAAAAGTCCAAATCAACTTGTTTCAAACCTGGTAATAAATTCTTGGAATGAAGAATCTTCATCCCCTTCTCAATCATGTTCCCAAGTCGATTGTCCCATGGAGTTTTATTCTTTCTCATGGAAGCTAGGGAAATTTAATAATCAATATTTCTAGTACGTAAATACAATTTAACTATTTTTGCACCTTTTTCTACTGAAAACTAGCCTTTTGTAAAATTCCATGAATTGTCTATGAATATGATCTTGCAACCTTCACTTCCCAATTATCTTGTCGATATTAAGTTTCTTCTCAAATCAAGAACATGTCTCACCTCTTTCAGTAGCCATTGATTTTCATTTGGTAATTTGATATGTATGTTTCCCTTTCTAATAATTTTGCATCATTCATCATTACCTAAATAAACCTGTCTAAAATAACCTTGAACATAGTCTAGAAAATATTTTCTATGGAATGTGGCATGAAAAGAAGCCCCTAAATCTCATACCCAAGAATAAATAATATTATCCAAAGAAAGAATCAAAGTAATATTTCTTCAAATGTCCTTTCTTTTCGCAATACCAACACTTCACATTTAACCTAGATTTAAATCTTCCCTTCCTAGATTTCACATTATTAACTAGGCTCTTTCCTCTTTTTCTCTATCATCCCTTGTTCTCAATAGTCAAAGCATTACCTAATGTCTCACCTTTGCTTTTCTGTTGCATTTCCTCGCTAGGGATAACACCAATAACATCATCAATTTTTTTTTTTTTTGAACCATATATAGAGTTACTTACAGCCATGACAAAGTCAATCTAACTTTCAGGCAATGAGCATAAAATCAAGAGAGCCCTAACCTCATCATCAAAATTTTATTTTATAGAACCTAGCTAACTAGTAACCATGTTAAACACATTCAAATGATGACTAATATACCCACCTTCTGGTATATTCATGTTAAATAAATGTTTCATGAGAAATACCTTACTTTAGGTGAAAGGTTTCTCATACAGTTTGTCTAATTCCTTCATTAGAAACTTTGTTGTTTTTGTTGTTTCTATCTCTATATTGAAAGGCACCAACCATTTTAAGCACCAGACAATGACGGGTAGTGCACCCCGACAGACAGAGAAACCCAAAAGGAAAGTCACAATGATGCCCGAGCAAGAAACCTGATAAGAATTACCGACAAGTAGAATTACAAGCATTACTGATGAGAAGAACTTAACAGTGATGACCGATGGACAGACAACCCTGACGGATAGACAACCCCTAAGAAGACACCCGAGGAGAACTGAAGTGTTGACTGAAGCTAACTAAGAGTTAAAACACCAAAAGGAACTGAATTTCAGAAAAGACAGAAGACTTAGCTAGAAAGAGCTAAAGAAGGAGTTAACTAGTTGTTAATATTATTTTCATCGACAAGTTAAATGCAAAGATAAGAGAAAGATTTAAAGTTGTTTTATTCCAGTTGTCAAAGATAAATCTATGGGATACAACTGAAATAAATCTTTAAAGAAAGATTGGCTAAAATTGTGGATCATGCCAAGAACAAGAAAATCAAGAACTAAGAAATGATGATATCATTTCTATAAAGAGACAAGATTATTCATTGTGAATTAGGGGTGAATAGAGAAGAAGGATGCTGAGAGAAACTGGTGAAGAACAACTTCATATAGTTCTGATCAATCAAACTGAGGAAAGAGATAAAGATTTCTGCAGACACCGAGCAACAAAGAAGCACAACATCACAGAGCAGAAAGAAGTGGAGAAAAGGAATTGAAAAGATACATTGATTAGAAAGGTATTATGAGCTTACAATAGATCTCAAAATCTACAAGTCTAAGTTGTATGTATGAACAGATCATTTACTGTTTCAATTTAACCATTGGATCAAAAATTCTCTTAATCGAGCAGGAATTAACAATCCTTTCTATATTGAGATACATCCCAAGGAGTATCAAAAATTTTGTTCATGAAGATAGCATGAGATGCCAGATACCATTTGACAAACTACACTTAGTTTGGTCATAAAAGGTAGCATAGAGATGTTTGATATCAAGTAAAAAAATATTCTATTTAAATACTCTAATAGGTCACACCTAAGAATGTGTTTGTAGCCTTTAACAAGGTTGGATCTTCACCGAGCTCACTTCAAAAGAGTGAAAATTTTGGGTTACCGGTCCCAAGTGGTTTTTCCCTTAATAGGGTTTCCACGTTAAAAATCCATGTGGAAATGTGTTTATGAGTCATTACTTTAGTGTTTTTGGATAACACATAAATAATCTAGATTGATCAGTATACACAAAGTTATTTACTGCATTTCGGTAAATGAAAGACTGCTAATCAGTAAATAGTAGTTATTCGTTGAGTTTATTTGAAGGCATTCACCATGTAGGATTGAAGATAACTAGAGTCTTATAATTGTGGTAAAAAGTTTTTTGGGTTCATATTATTTGGATATTATTGAGGCCACTGATTCAACCCCCCTCTCAGTTATTCTAACAATTGGTATCAGAGCTTGTGTTCTTAGAAAGGGAGTTTAATAACTCAAGCAAAAGATCACAAGATGATAAAATGATATGTGCCCAAGTTGAAAAAGGTCAACTTTGCATCATGGAAAAGAAGGATGAGACTCCACCTATCAGGTATTGGAAATGATGTTGTTCAATACTTAGATACTAAATTTTTGTTACCTATAGGACCTCACACACTTGAGCAATTAATAGAAAAGCATGAGCATAATTGCATGATCATAGAACTTACTTCCTCTCTCTCTGATGATGAGTTTGAAGATGTCAAAAACTGCACCTCTGCAAAGCAAATGTGGGATAAATTGAAGTGGGTACATGGAGGAGATGCTAATGTACTAAGAGCTAAGGCAGAAAGCCTAAGATTTAAATTTGATGACCTAAGAATGAGAGAAGGAGAAAATATCACTCAATCAGCTGTAGAATAAAAGAAGTAATCAATGTTGTCCAAGGAGTTGGAGGCATACTTGAAGAAGAGACAGTGGTAAGTAAATTCCTAAGAACCTTACTTCATGTATATGCTATTAGAGTATTTTCTATACAAGAAATGAGAGCAGTAGCAAACATTAATGTCAGTATAGATAGCTTGGTTGGTAGACTGATTCCATTTGAGATGAATAACTTTGATAATAGTGTCTTACCATCTATTGAGTCTGCATTCAAATCTTCTTTGAAAATAAGTAAGTCAAGTCATAGACACACTATTATAAATAATAGTGAAAGTGATAGTGATGACCAAGATCTTGATGAGATTGAAGCACTAATGGCTAAAAGATTGTAGAGAGGAAAAGGTAGATACAAAGGTAAATTACCACTTGTATGTTTTAATTGTAAAGAGATTGGACACTCTGCTACAAAATTTCCTAACAAAACAAAAGATGACAAAAGTAATGCTAGATCATATGAAAAGAAGTTTGATAGAAGTGACAACAGAGATTACCGAAGCAACCAACAATATGACAGAAGAGATACCTGGGACTACAAGGACAAAGGGAAGAAAGCTTGTTACCTAGCTGAGAACAAAGATGGAGATGTTGACATTGAATGTGATGAAGACATTGAGATGGTATTTGTGGCCATGAAGGATGATTCAGACAAATAAGAAAGGTATGTAGAGATTGCACTCATATCTAAGGTTAGTAAGAATGATGTCTAGATTATAGATAGTTGTTGCACTCACCATATGACCAATGATAAATAAAAGTTTGAAACTTTTGAGTACTATAATGGTGGATCGATAAGAATGGGTAATGACATACCTTGTCTAGTTGAAGGTAAATGAACTATAATACTAAATAGCCTGATCAAATATAAAAATCCTTACTGGGTAAAAGGACTTAATTATAATATTTTGAGTGTTTCACAATTGAATAACATAGGTCACCGAGTATCTTTTGAGAATAAAAAGACAAAGATTTTTAATGAATTAGGAAGGTTGATCGGAACTGGTTAACAAACAAAAGGTAACCTTTTCTATCTTGATGATATAAACACTACTTGTTTGATGGCTAGAAACAAAGACATATGGTTGTGGCATAAGAGATTATGTCATGTGAATTTTGACAACATGATAAAGATTAGCAATAAAAGGAAAGTAAGAGGCTTACCGAGCATGAAAAAGCCCGAGCATATCATGTGTAAGAATTGTCAAAAAGGTAAGATGACAAAGTCTAGTTTAAAGAGAAAATCCCATACATCTAATGCACTTCTAGAATTATTCCATACTTATCTATGTGGACCTATGAGGACATACAGTTACTATGGAGATAAATATTTCATTCTCTTTGTAGATGATTATTGTAGAATGAGGGAAGTTATGTTTCTAAAATAAAAATCAGAAGCATTCAAGATGTTTAAATGGTATAAAGCTAGGGGAGAAAAAAAAGTGGTAAGGAATTGAAATGCTTAAGATCAGATAGAGGAAGAAAATTTATTTATGATGAATTCACTAACTATTGCAATGAGAATGGAATTAAAATATAGGTTTCTGCACCAAGAACTCCACAACAGAATGGGATCCCTGAAAGGAGAAACCAATCCATTGTTGATTGTGCTAGAACACTGCTGATAGAGAAAAGCATCACTCAAAATTTTTGGAGAGAAGCTGTCAGTACTGCTGTCTACACATTAAACATAGTACAATTGAAGAAAGACACCAAAAAGACACCCTATGAGCTGTGGTATGGTTACACACCCAATGTAAGTTACTTCAAAATCTTTGGTAGTCAATCTTATATTTTAAAAGATGATAGAAATGGAAAGCTTGACTCCAAAAGTGATGAAGGTATCTTTCTAGGGTATTCCACCAAGAGCAAGGTTTATAAATGTCTTAACAAGTCCTCTAACAAGATCATTGAAAGTGCAAATATCAGAATAGATGAATATGCAGAGAAAAATGATGAGGAAATAAAAAGAGAACCATAAGACTACAATAGTTTTTCTTACACTGAAGAACCTAACACTCTACCTGAGAAATAGTGTATTTCTCCCAAGCAATAGAAAATTGTGCCTAAGCATCAGGCTGTAATTACCAAAAAACAAGAAAATCCTCAAGATGATGTTCTGAGTGATAGAGATCAGAATGAAGGTCAAGAAGATGATCAAAATGATGGAAAAAGAGGTGAACCAAAAATTTCCAAGTATTTCAGAAGACATCATCCACAGAATCATATCATAGGAGACAAGAAGGCTGGAATGAGAAGAAGAAGTAAGTCCCTAACAACTAGATGTTTACTTTGTGATTTTGAACCTAAATCTGTTAATACTACACTTGAAAATGAAGAATGGGTCAGTGCTCTAAATGAAGAGATAGAAAAGATTAAGAAGAATAGTACATGGACACTAGTACCAAGACCAGATGACAAGATTTTCATCGGAACCAAATGGATATTCAGAAACAAACTGAATGAGAATGGAGAAGTCACAAGGAATAAAGCAAGACTAGTATGCACAAGAAGAAGGTATTGATTATGGTGAAACCTTTTCACTCGTTGCTAGACTAGAAGGAGTTAGAATCATACTTGCTTATGCTACATTCAAAGGATTCAAGGTATACGAGATGGATGTCAAATCTGCATTCCTAAATGGAATATTGGAAGAAGAGGTATACATTGAACAACCAGAAGGGTTTGTTGATCCATACAAGAGAAACATGGTATGTAGACTACATAAAGCCTTGTATGGATTGAAACAAGCACCTAGAGCCTTGTATGAAAGACTTCACTCCTATCTCATAAGCATTGAATTTGTAAGAACAAGTAAAAATAGCAATCTGTACTTAAAAGAAGATACCAAAGGTAATATTCTGATTGCTGAAATATTTGTTGATAATATCATATTTGGGGGAAATAAAATGTTATGTAAATCCTTTTCTAATGAAATGAGAAAAGAATTTGAGATGTCAATGTCTGGGGAGATCAAATTTTTTCTTATTCTACAAATTCTTCAACAAGATGTAGGCATATATATCACTCAGTCAAAATACATCAAGGAAGTGTTGAATATATTCAAAATGGAAGATTCCAAGCCAGTTGGAACACCTATGGAAATTAGATGTAAGCTAACAAAAGAAGACAAATCAAATGAGGTAAATTAGACCTTGTATAGATCAATGATTGGAAAACTAATGTATATTTTTCATACCAGACTGCTGTCAAGAGAATTCTGAGATATTTAAAGAACACTAAGGACTATGGCTTATGGTGTAAAAGAGAAGGAAAATTTGAGATTCAAGTCCATACAAATGCTGATCAGGCTAGAAACTTAGATGACCAAAAAAATTATAATATGATGAGTTTAAATTCACACTCACTTATTTATCAATCCTTTTTAGGTGGTTTAGAAAGTCGACACAAAGTTCCATAGAAAGTCTCTGGAATAGAGACACATGTCGAATATATTTTAGGCCAAAATTTTAAAAGACACATAGTTCCACGAAAATTCTGTAGTATAGAGACACGTATCAAATATATATACTTAACCCATGCCCTGACCTTAAATGTCAACCATATATTGGCAAATATGGTCATCAATTAAGACACACTTCTGAAATTACAAACAAAAATATTAAATAAATCATTTGGAAAATGTAGATTCTATTGGTGAAATATTTAAATAAATAAAATTAATTAGTAAAAACAGTGGTGAATTAAATTGCAATTGACCAAAAAATTATAAATTCAGAGTGATTCAACTACCCCATTTGGTACTACTTATTCACCGATTTTGAAATCGTAGATACAAGATATTCTCCAAATAGTGAATATTCACCACTAAAGTTATCCCTACACATAAATTGAAACATAAGATTTCATGAGTGGAAAACCCTTTTGGGGAGTAAAAACTAGTCGTAAAATTGTCAAACTGGCTTATTTAAAAATCTTTCAATTTACAATGCCTCACTGGCTGAATATGCCTCACTGGCTAACTATGCAGCCTCACTAATTGAGTATGCCTCACTGGCTGAATGTGATTCACTGGAAAATTAATGTGCCTCACTGGCATTACACCACCACTTCTCAAACACTTTTGAATTCACATACAAAGTATCATCTCTGTTTCTTTCCTCAACATCTTCTGATATTGAATCAACTAATATCCTAAAGCAATAGTACAACATGCCTCACCTATTCACATATAATATATCATTGTGCATATGTGAAGTATACATAGTGATACAATATATCTCAATAGTTCACTAAAATATCATGCATTAACATCACTGAAAACCGTTAACAAAGTGTATTAATCAATAATTTCTCTTTCTGATACAACCACACATTCACATCCTTCAATATCTTCAACAATACATATATATAGTGCTCTTTGTTTATTAACAAAAATAAAAATGTCATCCTCTTAACTAATCCAAAATAAGTAACAAAATATACAAATGTATCCTTGAATACCTTAACAAGTAGTATAACTTTGTTTTCAAAACTGTTTTGAATTTCCTTTTAATAAACAATAATCATCAAATTGTAGCTTCCTCAAATGGAGTAAAGAATGTTGTCTAAAATAATAGTAACAAATGGAAGAGAGAATTTTTTCATAGTGCAACTTTACCAAAAATGAACACCAAATCCAAACATAGGTTATTTCCATTAAACCTTGATCAATATAACCATAGACAAGTAACCCAAAACAAGAGTTGAAACTTCTATGATAACCCATCAATATGCATGATAATCAAAATATGCCAAAGTATGAAAGAACCCTTACACTTAGGTTACTTTAACTACCAAAAATAATACCCGAACAAGGGTTATAAATTTTTACTTGCACCAAGCCCTAACAAGGGTTATCAAAATGTAAACTAAACATAGTCTTTTAACAAAAATAATTATCCTTATTTACAGAGAAGAAGGACCCAAACTAGGGTTTTGAAAATAGTATTTAACACAGATACAAATACATTTCCTTTAAAAAATAAAAAATATCAATTTAACAACCATGATTGTAATAAGAAACATTTACATATATAACATCAAAGATATGCCTTTTTCAAAGCTCAAAAGCACCTCTTTGTTTTCACTTAACACAATTAGAGATAACCACAAATCTGCTAACACAACCTTAACACAATAAAATCTTCAAGATATGATAAGAAAAAATTGGGGTTTCAGGAAACGAAACACATGTTTGAGCATTTTCTTTCCACTAAATACCTTTCTCATACCATCACCAATAGACTGATAAATAAAACCACTGCCTTGTCAAACCACTATTCTGAGACAGTTTCAAAATGGGTAATATCTCTCCCAAAAAATGGTGTCACCATGGTGTTGAGAAGCCCTAATTTCCAACCATGCCCTAGTTAGAGGGTTCTAAAAAATGAACCAAATAAAAATGAGAATATAAATGAAACATGAAATTATTAATTGGTCTTTTACATTGATGACTAATGTCATTAAACTCTTTGAAAGCTATATCCCTAAAAGGGCTATAACTCCCATTTTTTTAAATTTCAATTACCATATCAAATTCTTATATCCACCGATATGTCTATACCTTTAGGATTTTTGAAAACTGATACTAAATTTCCATGACATAAGCCTTGTAAATATAGCGACTTTGAAATAAACCAAATCCTTATCTTTGCATGCATGCGTGCCCACACACACACACACACACAAAGTCTTACTAATAAGACCACTTTATGCACATGAATATTAATACCTTATTTATCAATCTATATCATATGATATAAATATTTTTTAAACTCATATAATTATATTTGCATAGTCACAATTTTAGGTCCTTATCACAATATGCAAGGTGACTGAACATGAACAATATGCAGTGTAATAGACTTGAAAAATACCAATATGTCAAGTCAAGTGATTGTCAAAGATCTAAAATGAAGAGACCATCAACCAAATTACAAAACAAATACCACTGAGATGTGAACCAAACAAGTATGACAAAGAAAGATTCATTCAAGAGCATATTAATATCTTATTGTTTGACATTAATGCAAACACATGCTAGAGGGGACAACAAACTCCCCTTTTGGAATTGATGTCAAACCAAAAGGATAAACAAATAAAATTGTAGGCAAGAGAAACTGCATAGAATCTTTGATGTTTTAATTGATGGTAACTAATCACGAGTTCCATGTGCACATTACAATTGGAGATCAAACTGGAAGTTGGGATCAAAATTTGGCTAAGTATGGAAATGAAGAACACAGTGTTCAGGTAGTGCAAAATAAAAGATCCAATTTGCTTTTCCAGGTTAAAATGTTTTGGCTCTCACATAAGGGAATAATTTTTTATTTCTAGAGATACTAATTACATATTTTGAAGGCATGGTGATATGTGGTGTGAAAGTTAGAAATATATAAACATCGTTGTTTATGTTACCAGTAAGAACAATCAACTTATGGGTGAAAAATCTTTACGCATACATGGTAAATTTTTTTATGGCACTAAATTTTATGTTTAAATGATAAATTTAACATGTATGGAGGATTGTACATGATTATTTTGGTGGGAAGTGAATTTGGATTAAGGTTTTGGCCAGCTTGGTCAAAATAAGTTACATTTCCTAGAATATTTTTGGATCGACATTGGGAGATCAAATTTTTGGTTGAGGACATATAAGATCGATGAATTAGGTTTTTAAAGTGTGTGTATATGTTAAAAGGCTAATGTTGATTCATGATATCAGTGTGCAATGTGCGAAGTGAAGGAAAATATGGCAGTCAGAGGTAAAAGGGTATCATATCAGAGTATGTGCTTATAAAAAATTGTAATCAGAAATTTTTAGATGTTATTATAGTAGTTCAAAAGCTTTTGATCATTATTTTTATCTTTTAAGGTACTGAGCCTTCTTGTAAAGGGTTATCCCTAATTTTAATTGAGTGGTGAGCTCTAGGAAGTGTGCCAGAATGAGAGTGCATTCTTTATCATTGTAAGAAGATATTTATAAAGAGTATTTTCTTTCTAAGGTTTATCCTCACTATGGTTTTTTCCCTAACAAGGTTTCCATGATAAAAATCTATTTTTTGTGGTTTTATGGCTATTTGTTTTATGTTCTTGCACTTTTATTTTTGTTATATGTATTAAGTAGATTCTAAATGAGATTAGTAAAGTTAATATTTGTGGAACACTGATTCACCCCCCTTGTTAGAAACACCGAGAGTGGGGGGGGGGGGAGTGAATCAGTGTTTGTCTATTTATTACTTTTTAGCAACTTAAACATAAATCAAACATACATTCAATGAAGCTTAACATAAGAACTAATAACACATGATATGATTATGGGGAAACCTTGATCAGAGGAAAACCCCAGTGGGAATTAGTACCCACAAATATTGTACTAGTCTAATGAACCTGTTAATTTTCTTTGCCCTGTTACAAGTAGTCTTTACAATGCAAGTACAATGACCTAGTTAAAGGTCTGACCCTGTTAGGATTCTTTTAAAAAACCATGTTAAAGGTATATGAATCACTACCTAGGCTCACTTCCCAATAAGATGAAGGCTACAACCTTCTGATAGTTGATATACACTATATCAAAAGTGAACTGTTGTGATGACACTGCTGTCTGATCAGTTCCGTGTATGCGTGAATGCTCGTACTCTCTTAAAGAGATTTATCTCATACTAACTTCATCATAATAATCTTCTATATCTTTCTCATACATATTACTCGACACTTGTAACATAACTTTACATTACATACTTATATGTTCATACTTGAATAGACGTAACCCAAAACAAGACTTATGGTTAGCCTTAAAACATAATACACAACGCTTCTGAGCAAGTTGTCTTAAGCGTGTTTAAAAAAATACTAATTACATCATTACAAACATATAATCAAAGTTTCTTGGCTGTTACATAACAAAATAATTCATGCTGATCAAAACACTAGTCAGCTTCCATGCTCTGTTTTCTGGACTGCTAGTGTACTGATCTGTTTGTAGCTTCTCCATACAATCATTTCGTACTATGCGTGTCTGGACTTAGTATGTAGACATCTCATATAACATATATCTAAATGTGCATACTCTGATTTGATCTCTCACATGTGCGCTGATGTGCTGATCGCTGTATATCTCTGTCTGCCCTATTTCCATACTTAGTCATTTTATCTTCTAAGTTATCTTAGACAGAAACTTAGTATGACTTTTTTTCCATGATGAAAACACAAAATAGAACATGCATCCTCTAGGAGTCAACTTTCCAACAATCTCCCCATTTGTCATTTATGGCAACAAAGGAATGTGGCCAAGTTTCTCAAAATGACTTAATCACAAAAACTGTCTATCATATACATATATTTCTCTCATATATACACATTCTCTATTACTCCCCCTTTGAAATTAATGAAAAAGGTGTACAAAACTTGTGAGTCTTGAGATACTTACTCCATGTAGACTTCAGGGTACACAATCTGAAGAGATTGGATCTCTTTCTACCAGAATACTTTCATTGCATCAACTGTCTGAAGATGCGCGCATAAGGCATATGTCAGCTTCTCCATCTTTATCAAAACCATGTAGGGAACTTGATCATATGTCACAACGGTTGCATCAATCTGTTTCATGTTCTCATTCAGAATTGCTAGAGAGGCCACAAGTGCATTTCTCAACTCAGTTTGTCTGACTCTTATCTTGCTGATCTCCAACTTAGCCTTTTCAATTTTGTCTAATTGACCTTGATAGACATTGTTACATATGTTCATGTCCTAGGTAGATGTCTCAACTAATTTGCTGATAGTGTCCACCATGATCTCTGCATCTTCTATCTTCTTGATATGCTCAGAGGTGAAATTTACTCTGTTTATGCAGTTTTCTATGACTTTCTTACCCTTAGTTGCCAATTCTTTCAATATGGATTGCCCAATCTTTAAAGATTTTAATTCTAAATTAAAATTCTTTACCAATTCATTAAATCTCTCCTTCTTATATTCATCTTCTACAATTCTAGTAGAAGAGTCTACTAGGTCTGTAAAGTGTGCTTTGAAGCTTGTTAAAATGCAGTCGACATCTTCAACTGATTGAATCTTAGCAAATTTCTTGTCTGCACGTACTAAATCATTCAAAATGTTAACTGACTCCAAGAAAAGAGGGTTCCTCATAACCTATTTTTCTTTTGCCTTTTCCATAGCTAGCACACTGATCTTTATTAAGTCCTCTTCTCCCCACACATCTAGACTTGCTAAGTTAGGAGTTAACCTTGACAACAATGAAGTAGAGGGTAAAGTGGATGGAGTGAATATAGTGTTTTGACTGGTAGCCATGCATTCACTCTTTACTAGTTTCTCCTTGATTGGTGTCTCATTATCTTGAGTATCTTTTTCTTCATTCAAGTCTATTGGATTGTTGGAGGGATCTTCATCCTGCTATACAGATGTATCATTAGTGCACATCTCTTCAGTGCTTACAAATGCTTCATCAACTTTTTCCATGTCTTTGTCAAATGTTGTAATGGATATCTTGCTATTGTCAACCACTATAGTATCTTCTGAGTCTTTTGTTGTATTAGAAGTTATTGTCACTGAGGGAACTAAAACTTGTGGACCTATCATAGGTGCTATCTGAATCACTGGTTCTGTAACCTATTTGGGAGGAGTTGGAGTTACCTTTTTTGTAGGCGTCATTGATCTATACATGTGTCTATCCATAAACACTTGTGCAAATGCCTTTTCAGTTTCTTTTCCTATCTTCTCAAGTTCTTCGGCTATCTTGGCTTCTCTAGCTTTGTCAAGATCTTCTTGAGTGACTCCCTAAACTTTTAGAATGCTATATGTAATCTTAGATGCTTTTCTTTTGTTATCAGCACTATATAATATAGAATCAACTACATTAGTCTTCTCTCTGTAAGTGCCCCATCTAGGCTCATTGGGATCTTTGGGTGCATACAAAAGGACCTGTGCATATCCTTCCAATACATGTTCCTCCACTTCATACCCAAGTGGATGAATCCATTTAGTTCTGGGCTCAACTGCCTCCATACAAGTGCAGTCAGTCTCTACCATGAAGCATATGGTTTCCTTATATTTTTCAACAATCTTCTCAAGTATCCCGAACCTCTTCTGCATCTTGATCTTGAAAGATTTGATGTCCATGTCCATAGCATCCTTTGCAATACTTTCTAATGTAGCTTTTAGTGAAATTTGTGACATTGTAGGTTTGCTTCTATCTAGGTACAGGTTTGCAACCTTACCAACAATGTGGAAGTAAAAGTAGATGATCAGAGACCCAAACCTGAATGTTTTGTTCTTATCATGCTTGATAACTTGAATGTTGTCCATCAATTGAACATGCAATATCTCACATAGATTGAAATAAGTGTTATCCTTCACCATCCTGATAGCTGCTAGAACTATGGCTGCTGACACACTGTTTAATCTGCTTGCATGCCGGAACTTGTAACCAAGGATCATTGTTAGAAGCTTTATGTCTTCTTCCTTGATAGGATCAACTGTCATGCCACGTCTATCACTTCTGGATAGGCATGTTTTCTCAACCTATTTCTTGACATCCTTTCCAATAGGAAGAACTGGTCCAGTATTAGGAAGTCCAGTCATGTTGTGGATTAGGTCTGTAGTAATACGGATGGGGACTTCATCAATCCAAAAGAGATCATCATGAATTCTGATCAACAAGATTTTAACCCATTCTGGTTCATAGAATTCATGCACATTCAAATACTCGAAGATAGAGTTGTTTGTGAGGTGTGCATATTCATCCTTGAATGAATAGTCTTGTTTCATCATCGAAGCCATGAGAGTGGCTATGTTGTTATCTCCAATTGTTTCCTTCTTACAATAAATGTACACGTGGATGTCTTCTACGTGAACACCTCCTAATGAAGTTTTGGAGAAAGCTCCTTCCACATTATCCAATATGGATTTGAATGGATGCTTCTTAAATACAAATCTCTTCCTATCTGCAATATCAAATACAACTGGAGTCTCCATACTTAGTTGATGATTTCTTAAATAGGGTTTCACAAAATTCTGAATTGATGTGACTACTAGGGTTCCATTTCAACTTCTCAACCATGCTTCTTAACTGCCAAATCTATTATGCTTTCGTGCTTTGATGCTCAGTTCTCCTGTGCTCTCCAAATTCTATGATCTTGAATGCAAATGTGAAGACAATCAAAGACTTACATCTTTTTATAAAAGTTACTGCATTTAATGTTTGCAAACGTACACAATTTTCACAATGAATCTCAAACATTCAAAATGAATTATAGATAATGTGTGTATGCATACTTCATCCAATTGTGATCATAAACATAATTTCATAAGCGCATATTCAAAGGTGATTATACCAGCCGTGTAGGGGTTCTTTACTTTGTCAACATCATTGTCCTTTACTTCAACCCAAATTTTTCTTGAATCTTCTTTTGCTTGAACAAACTTGACTTCTCCTTCTTCTTCAAATAGTGATTTCTTAGGATCCTCTTGCTTTTGAGTTCTGGAACTACAAAACCTTGAGATGTGTCCAACCTTTCCACATGTGTGACAAATTATAGGAGGTCTGATGTTCTTGTTCATCATGCTACACTACTTTGCTGTGTGTCCATTGTAGTTACATATTTGACCTGTGATGTTCTACAATTTTCTTTGAGGTTGATTTTTCTGATTGTTTTGATTCATTCTTCTCTGATTCTACTGTGACTGATTTCTTTGATTTGTTCTGCAATGTATAGCCTTGTGACCAAACTTATTATAGGATAAATAATAACCATTGAAAGGTCTTACCTTTTTGCAATCTCTTGCCAAATGACCATGTTTGTTACATGCATAACAAGTTTTGTTAACTTGCTTGATTTATCCTTTAGGTGGATCTATTTTAATCTCTGCAACATTTTCAAATTTCATTGTTTCTGAAGATGCTTCATGTTCTTTCTTTCTTTCTTCTAATAAATTTACTTCAACTTGTGCTACATTGTATCCAAGACCAGTAGTGTCACCTTTTTTCTTTTGTGCATTGGGCTGAGATTGAAATGAATCAGAACTTGTGTGGAGTTTATCAATCTTATCCTTTGCTTCTGTTAATTTAGATTCCATCATCTTCTTTATGTTCTCCAATTCCAAGACTTTCATGTTTACTTTCAAGAGTTCATCTTCTAATTGTTTTCTTTCTTTGATCTTTTCTTCAATAGCAATTTGACTGTATGTTAGCTGTTCGTTTAGATTTTCAATTTTATCTATCAGAGACATATCTCTTCATTGATCTTTTTGACCATTTTCCCTAAATCACTTGTAGAACAATCTTTCAAATCTTTCTCAATTTCTTGATAAGCATTTGTCATCCATCAAATTTTAGTCTAAGTTCTTCATTTTCTTTTTTAGATCTGTCAAGATCTTCAAGAACTGCTTCAAAATTATTTTTCAAATGTTTTTCTTCTGCTACGTCCATGATCTCCTCAAGTGGTTAGACTTTCTTTCAGAGGACCAGAGCTCTGATACCAATTGTTAGAAATACTGAGAGGGGGGGGGGGGGGANGACCAGAGCTCTGATACCAATTGTTAGAAATACTGAGAGGGGGGGGGGGGTGAATCAGTGTTTGTCTATTTATTACTTTTCAGCAACGTAAACATAAATCAAACATACATTCAATGAAGCTTAACATAAGAGCTCATAACACATGATATGATTATGGGGAAACCTTGATCAGAGGAAAACCCCGGTGGGAATTAGTACCCACAAATATTGTACTATTCTAATGAACCTATTAAAGTTCCTTTGCCTTGTTAGAAGTAATCTTTACAATGCAAGTACAATGACCTGGTTAAAGGTCTGACCTTGTTAGGAGTCTTTTACAAAACCCTATTAAAGGTATATACCTCACTGCCTAGGCTCACTTCCCAATAAGATGAAGGCTAAAACCTTTTGATAGTTGATATACACTATATCAAAAGTGAATTGCTCTGATGACACTGTTGTCTGATTAGTTCCATGTATGCACGAATACTCTTACTCTCTTAAAGAGATTTATCTCATAATGACTTCATCATACTTATCTTCTATATCTTTCTCATACATATTACTCGACACTTGTAACATAACTTTACATTACATACTTATATGTCCATACTCGAATAGACGCAACCCAAAACAAGACTTATGGTCAGCCCTAAAACATAATAAACAACGCTTCTGAGCAAGTCGGCTTAAGCGTGTTTACAAAAATACTAATTACATCATTAAAAACATATAATCAAAGGCACTTGGCCGTTACATAACAAAATAATTCATGTTGTTTAAAACACTATTCGGCTTCCATGCTCTGTCTTCTGGACTGCTGGTGTACTAATCTGTTTGTAACTTCTCCATACAATCATTTTGTACTATGTGTGTCTAGACTTAGTATGTAGACATCTCATAGAACATATATCTGAACGTGCATACAATGATTTGATCTCTCACACATGCACTAAGGTGTTGATCATTGTATATCTTTGTCTTCCCTATTTCCATACTTAGTCATTTTATCTTCTAAGTCATCTTAGACAGAAACTTAGTATGACTTTGTTGCCATGATGACAACACAAAATAAGTCATGCATCCTCTAGGAATCAACTTGCCAACACCCCTATCAGTGTTCCCTCCATCCAACTTTTTTTTATCAAAGCTACTGGTCCCTTGGAGGAAGCCTAACGACTTGAGGGAGATCTAGGAATGAATGATGGATTCAGATTTGAAAGAACAACTCTTAGTTGCCTTAGATTATCTTGATCATTCTAAAGTTGAAGTTCATAAGTTGAAGAGGGACACTAGAGAAGAAACAATATTCATTACACAATCAAAAACACAATTGAAGAAATAAAAGATGAAAATAATGGAACTATGTGAATAGTTACAACCAAAGGATAGTGAGAGCTCAGATTATGAATAGTTGAGTCAAGACTCGAAAGAGAAAACTACAAAATATGAAAAGCTCAAACGTGAGAATTCAATCATGAGGAATGAGGTTGAATCTATTGTAATTAGGATGGCCAAGAAGATTGAATATATGAAGAATAATTACGATAATATCAATCATTCCTTGAAGGAAGATCAAGTGAATGCAATTGACTTTTTTTTGATATGTAGGGAGCCAAGGATCTTGAGGAAGAACTTAGATATGAGATTTTGATTGCTCATGAATACAAGGAGAAGTGAATGATTAGTTCAACCAAGCTTGATTCATTATTTTAAATTCAAAGGAGTCCAAATGAAAAGAGATTTCTTGGATTTGAGGTAGGAGAAAGCTCTAAATCTAGATCTGAGAAGAAGAACAAGAACAAGAAGCCATCAATAAGACAACCTAATGAACAAAGGACTAATGGTAACTGTTTATCTACAATAAATTTGGTCATAAATCCATGCATTTTAGGAATAGGATGAATAATAATCATGCATCTTTTTATGGTCAATGTTATAAGTGCAATAAACATGGTCATAAGGAAAATGAATGCAGACGTGTTGCAAACAACTCTGTCAACAACAAAAGAAACATTAAGTGTTATGCATGCATTGGATTTGGACACATGGAAAATAAGTGTGCATTAAAGAGAAATCATGTGAACAACATAAATGGACAAAGCAATGTTCTATGATACAAATGCAATAGATTTTTCATATCTAATGGGATTGTAGGACTAAGAATGTGAATCAAAGAGGTCTGGTCAACATGAGAAAGAATAAACTAGGAAATGATAAAGGAAAGGAAAAAGTGAATGTTGAAGAGATCAGGAAGCAAATAAAGAAGACACTAGTGAAGAAGAGTGTTGAGAACACATCTTAAGGATCCACATTAGAATCTAGTGCTAGAAATTCCTTAAGGAATTGAGCTCAGGCCTTTGGTCTAGGGGGAGCTTACATGCAAAATTTAATGAAACCCTCTAAAGATGACGATGTCTAATTTTGGAAGGTATGGAATAGTTGAATTATGTTTGCACAAAGGTTTTGGAGTCATTACCAGATGGATTTAACTAGATGGGAAGGTGTGCGGTCGATTTCTATGAACTAGGCAGTGAATAAGGTGTTTTGAGACATTTAGGGTATGAACCATTAATTATATCAAGAAATGTAGTATAGGGATTACAAAGAGTAAATTGTGACTTTCATTTGTCACTTTGCATTTTATGTTTGAAGAGAATAGGTTCCCTGGAGGAGAATTCTATTGTGATCAAAGAAAGAAAGAAATTATTTAAGTGATTTATGTGTAAACCCTAAACTTGATGAAAGGTTTTGTCCTATGCGTATCTCTGAAAATTCAATTTATCAAGATGAATACACAAATAATTGTGGACATCACCGAAAGGCCCCAACCTAAGTTCAATAAACATGCATTCAAGTCAGCTAAGGTGATCCAAAGGGTTCTCTTTTTGGTGTGTCATTTGGATTTTTACATGTCAAAGATGATAGGACATACATCTATGTGAATTTGGAAGACTTGGACACTGATCAATTAAAGGATTTGTACAATGGGGAGCTCATAGAAGATGGAAATTAAAAACCAAATTTAAAACCCTAGAGGAGAAGAAATTTTCTCAATTCAAAAAAATTATGATAATTAAAGAGGATGAATATATTTGGTACATTCTCATAAGAATACATGGCAAATTCATATCGCTCAGCCAACCAATGAAGATTATAATAGATTTATACAAGCGATAAAAATTTTATGGGCATTGGTGGAATACCTACATTGAATATTGTGAATAATGACATTCATCCATGATGCTACTGGAGTGGTATCTGACAACCGAGGTATGAAAATCAATGATATAAGATAAGATTATGTACAATTTGCATCAATGGTGGTAGGATAAAAAGTTTATCATTTTAGTAGGAACAATTTTGTATCTAGTACTGCCATATACATTGCTTATCAGATGTTAAAGGAAGACAAGGAGTATGAATTGTGTGAGGTACTGAGAGGACAACTAGTAGAAAAACTCACAAACATTAAGAAGGATAAAAATTACTCCTTCAAATTTGGCACTTTGTTTTTCTATATATATTTCTACTTCATGAATGAATTCCCAAGCATTGGTACCCTAAATTGGGTTGGTGACAAACCTCTAGATTTCTAAATTAGGCAATTGATGTATGGTATGGACAAAAAGATGAGAACAACTACTATTTGGTGTTACTTCAAGGAATTTCAAAGCATGATGCATGCCATAAATAGAAATGCCTCAATCAATAGTAGAGAAATACAAGGATACCATAAGCTTTATGGTTGACACTGATCAATTCTTGATTGAGGCAGTGCAACCTAGAACCTCATGGGTAATGCCAATGGGTTATGAGGTGGATGAATACATATTAGATCTATATGCTAAAGATTAGCTGAGAAAACCAATTGATCCAACTGAAGAGATATTTGGTACTTATGTTGAGAAGGATCTCAAGGTGTACAAAGAATTCAAGGCACTTGAGATAGAGAGGAAAGTAAAGAATAAAGTAGTGGATTTAAAGGATTTTATAAAGTTTCACATTAAAAGAACTCAACAATATTTTGTTGTAGAGGATTCAATAGAAGTTGGTGAACTTAGCTCTGTATCCACACTTGCTATGGGTAGGCAGATAATGAGTTCTGCAGAAAAGAAGCCACAAGTATCTCCACCTACAAAAGATACCAAGAGAAAGAAACTATAGGAAAAAAAGAATCCAGAGGAAAAGAAGAAGAAAGAAGAAGTCATCATAGAAGATGATAAGGAAAGATAATCTAATGCTTAGGTGAAGTAGTTGAAGAAGTGAAACAAGACTAAATCCTCACCAATTACCAAGCCCAAACCGTCCAGTGAGAAGGACAAGTAAGTAAAGAGACTAAATTTGAGTCTAATAAACATGGTATGTCAGAATGAGGTAGTAAAAATAATCACATCACATGGTAACTTGAAGCCTATATTAAAATTATTTTATAAGTTTGATTATGAGGAAAATAAAGTAGTTGAAGAAGTTGTAATTAGATATTTGTATAAATTTAAGAAATCTCTTATAAAGTTTTCATCTCAACTACCAAAAGGTCTATATAGTATTCTAGATGCAATGAAATCATATGCACTGGTCATGGATAAGATGGTAAGAGAAAAAGTTTTAGTTGATATTTGTCTGGTCATAGAAAATGAATAAGTGAAAAGGATACTTAAGGATATAGATAAAGAGTTCAGGAGAAAACATAGAATGAACAAATGCATGGTGGTAAAGTTAAAGGAAATGTATGATGAGACAAAAAAGATAATGTGAGATTACCTTGAAAGAAATAAATATGAAGTTAAACCTATAACAACTCAAGGTGCAAGCAATCCATACCCAAACTTGGTTTACCCATAGTTGAGGTTCCTATAGCTAAGGAGGTGGAACAAAAAGAAGAGATGAATGATCTAAATGTTCCTAAAATTTAAGAGATGGAAGTTCTTGAGGCCCGAACATGACAAGAAGATGTGATAGAGAAAGAAGTAGAGAAAGAGAAGAAAAAGTAAGTACAAATGAAAATAAAGCAAGAAGAGAAAGGAAAATAAAGTTAGGTAGAGTTTCTTCATCCTCTAAGTAAGATAATGCTAGTAATTGTAGAGGAGCCAAAGGAGGTGGAGGACAATAAATTGGTAGTAGAGGAAGAGAAGAAGGATAAGGAAAAGGCAAAAGACACTGCCAAGGAAGTGAAATAATACATGGATAAAGAAATTTTGGAATATGTTCCACAATTTTCACAAGGGCCATTTGATTTGCCAGTATTTTCACCCCTTCAAAAGCTAAAATTATCACAATTTGTTGAGGCCCGAGAAAGAGAGGAAATGTTGAAGACCCACATTGAAGACAATAATTTGTTGGAGCTAGCATCCCGTATACTTGAGAATTTTATGCCAAATTTTGTCAAGCATGCAACTGACATCCCTTTGGATAATCTCAAGAGCCTTAACAATGTAGTAAGTACTCAATTTGAGTCATTTGAGAGGTCAGCTAAGATCAAGGTTAGGAGAGAATTTAATGAGAAGAGATTTGATGAGTTGAAGAAAGTGATAGAATATTATAGAACAACCATACACACCAATATTAAGGGCATTCAAGATTCTCTGACTGAAGGTGGTAATATTTACAAGTCATGTATATCTACGTCAAAGTTTGTTAGAGATATAGACAAGAAAATAAATGATTGTGAGCTGAAATTAGAGCAAATAGCTCAATTATTTGACCCCCTTTAATGCTTCTACATCTAACTTGAAAGGACAAGAAATCAGTTTACTTGAAAATATTAAGGGTCTAGAAAAGGATAAGGATAGAATCATTGGAAGAGTGGAAGATTTGAGAACTTTGACTATCCCCAAACTTGAAAAACTATTTAGTGCAGTGAAGGAAGCACAAGATGCCTTAACAAAATCAGCCCCAGTCAACTTACAAGTGGAAGAAGAAAATGTATTCTTATTAAATGACCACATATTTGTTTTGAACATTCTCAAATAGGGTTGGGATAAGGATTTACTAAAGATCATATGTGCACATATCTTTAAATTGGTGTAAGTTACTAAGTTTTGCATTTATATATATAAGTTTTGGTATGAAAGTTCTAAGGGAGATTATATGAAATTTTTGGTATGCCTTTTCCATTTATGTCAAAGGGGAAAGTAAGAGACTAAAAATGTGCATATTATGCTTAGGAGGAATTGTAGTAAATAGTTTTGGACACTTAGTCATTTTTCACTAAGTATTTCCATCAATGCCAAAGGGGGATATTGTTGCTAAGAGACACTGCATAGAATCTTGTATGTTTTCATTTATAGAAACTAATCACTAATTTCACATGTGCATTATAGTTGGAGATCAGACTGGAAGTCAAGATCATAATTTGGCCAAGTATAGAATTGAAGAACACAATGTTCAGGCAGTGTAAAATAAAATGTATGGTATTCCTTTCTAGGTTAAAATATTTTGGCACACATATAAGGAAAGCATATTGGATGTCTAGAGATTCTAGTTCCATAATTTTAAGGTACATTTATACATGGTGTGAAAGTTAGAAATAATTAAACATCATTGTTTATGCTACCAGTAAGAATAGCCAAGTTATGGGTGAAAAATCTTTATGTGTACTTGGTAAGCTTGTTTTTGGATCTAAATTTTATGTTTAAATGATAAAGCCAACATGTATGGAGGATTGTACATGATTTTTTTGGTGGGAAGTGAACTTAAATTAAGGATTTGGATAACTTGGT
>MU226459.1:141387-165609 GCA_018584345.1 Thuja plicata
GTTCTAGGTAAACCAGGTAAAAAATCCATATTGATCTCCTCCCAAGGTTTGAGCGGCACTGTCAAAGGTGTATACAACCCCACATTGTGACTACTACCTTTTGCAACTTGACATACCTTACAAATCTGCATTAATTCCTCACATCCTTATGAACTTGTGGCCAAAAGTATTTCTCACTTACCAAAGCTACTATCTTATTAATGCCAAAATTTCCTCCTAAACCTCCACTATGCTTCTCATTAATCAAATTATCTCACATGGAGCTCCAAGGTATACATAATTGAATTCCTCTAAACAAAATTCCATCTTTAATGAAATAATCTAAATACTTACTTTTGTCAGCAATAGTAGGTTCCTTACAAGCCTTCCAAGGTTCACTAAAATTTGGATGTTCCTCATATAAGGTCTTGAATTCATCAAAACCCAATACTGCAATCTTCATCTCAGTCAACAAAGTCCTTCTTGTACTCAAATCATTAGCAAAATCATTTTCCACCACACTCTTATGTTTCAACACAAATGTATAACTATGCATTAACTTAACCCATCTCATATGTATCTGATTCAACTTACCTTCGATGCTCAAATATATCCAGAAAAACATCTTAGCACTGCCATAAATGTCCCTTAAGGTTTGGTGTAGTGTTAGGGATTTATCCCCCAGCTAGGTATCCTCCCAAAACCAAATCCTGCAACCATTCCCAATCTAAAATTTAAGGCCTATTTGAACAATATTCCTACACTTTAGGATGTTGTTCCAAATTTTAGAGCCACCTAGGAATCATTAAGTAGAAAGGACCTTATAAAAATTCTCATAATCTAGATACTTGATACTATTATATTACACCAATCAACATTGTGAAGTGTCACATTCCAAACTATTTTACCCATGAGAGGTTTATTGACTAAGGTAATTTTCCTTATTCCTAAGCATCCCAATTTATTTGGGTAACACATTGTATCCCAAATAGTAAGTCTCATTATTTTTCTCTCCTCCATGTGTTAGGGTTTAAGTAGATATGAGAAATAACCAATATTAAGACAATGTAGAAATAATAAAGACAAAAATACAATAACACTAAGATTTAACATGATTCACCCAATATGAGCTACATCCACTAGAAAAATAGTCATCCACTTATTTTACTATTTGAAAAAATTAAAATTATAGTATTATGATATTACATCACATTCGCTTATTTATCGAGATTTTTTGAAGTGGTTTACAAAGGCAGCTAACAAAATTAACCTAACCCTAAAAAATATTCTTGGTAGTTACTACCCTCGAACCCCCACTCAGGGCCTGACCTAACCCTGAACCCTGACAAGGATAAATGATGAGTGTATAATAATTGCATCATCAATTTCTACATACCAATAATATCCCACTTGGATACTAATCCTGTAGTAATGTTGCGACCCTTGTACCACACACTAGACTAACACATCTGGACTTGATTGTTTCTCATTTTCACTATGATCAAGCTTGAAGGCCAATATAAATTATGTAGGAATTTTTTTTTCTCTCAAGTTATTTCCTTGGTCAACATATCTACATGATTCTACCTAGTGTCTATCTTCTCTAGCTTCAACTATCCATCCTCTAAAACTGATCATATGAAATGGTATCAAAACTTTAGTATTAGAGTGAAGGACTAAGTTCTTTGAAATATGAATTGCACTCTAATTATCACTGTACAACCTTTTATTTTCTTGTGTCTTGCCAAATTCCTCCATAAACCTTTATATCCAAATCATCTCTCAAATACCTAAGAATCCACTTTCCTATATTTCAATGCTCTTTTATAGGATTGTTCATAGACTTGCTCACAACTTCCATTACATGCACAATATTTGGCCTTGTACAGACCATGACATACATCAAGCTACCAATTGCTAAAGAGTACGGAACCTTAGACATATACTCCATCTCCTCCTTTACCTTGGGAATCATCTCCTTGGAAAATTTAAAATGATTGCGTCTAACATATTTTCAACACTCTCTCTATTTAATCACTTAGAGACAATGTTAGTGTGTGATTTTTCCTATCTCTAGTTATCCTCGTACCAAGGATTGGTTTTGTTGCACCCATATCCTTCATAGAAAATGACTGTGATAATTTATATTTAAGGGCAATTATATGCTTCATATTAGACCCAACAACAAGCATGTCATGAAAATTTAATAACATGATAATATAGATACCATTATCTAGCCTCTTGAAGTAAAAACAATGATCATAATAACATCTGTTCTAACCTTGTTTAGCCATAAAGTTATAAAATTTTAAATGCCATTGTTGGTGTACTTTTTTTTTATCTCATACAATATATTGTTATACCTACATATTAAGTCCTCCTTACCTTGGACCTCATATCCACGTGGTTTCTACATATAAATCTCTTCCTCCAAATTATCTTGACATCTGATTGTTCTAGATGCAATCCTTCTACAGCTACAAGACTTAGAATACTTTGAATTGAAGTCATTTTAATAATAGAAGAAAATATTTCATCAAAACCAAAACCCTTTTCTTGTGCAAAACATTTTACCATAAGTCTAGCCTTATATATTTACTTGCCTGTATATTCTTTCTTTAACATGTTAACCCATTTGTTAGGCAATTCTCTTTACCTTTACAAAATTTAACCAATTGCCAAGTTTGATTTTGTGTCATAAAATCCATGTTTTTTATTCCTTTCTCCCACTTCTTTCTAGTGTCAACCTGCGTTGCTTTTGCATAACCTTATGGTTACCATGAACCAGTCTATAATATCATTTAGAAGGTCTACTTATCTTGGAAGATCTTCTGACTGTAGTTTGAGGAACCTGTTGTAGTTATGGTTGTTCAATATTTTTTGGCATTGTTGGTGGTACATTTACTATGATTTCATCAAGTATCATGTGTTTTGTGTGTTCTTTTCCTTGCTTTTTTCATGTATCTAATCCATGTACATGAATTTTTCATTGAATATGACTTCTCTACTCCTAATATTTTTTTATTCTTAAAATCCCATAAATGATAACCAAAGTCATTAAATCCATATACAATGAAAGTACACTTCTTGGATTTTGCCTCAATCTTTGATCAATTTTCTATGTCAATATGGACAAATTCTTCACAACCAAACATTTTTAGAAATGGTTAGTTTACCTTTTTTCCATTCTATGTCTCCTCTAGAATACCACCATCTAAGGAACTTAAAGGGACTCTATTTATTAAATAAACAACAGTATCTACAAAATTTCCCAAAATTGTAAGGGCAATCCTGCATGCAATTTAATGTTCTTTACACGCTCCGTGATTTTTCTATTCAGCCTTTGAGACACACCATTTTCTTGTGGGGTTCTAAGAACTATATTTTGTCTATGAATCCCATGGTATGAACACTAACTATCAAACTCTCTGCTGCAATACTCACCTCCATTGTCTGATTTGAGACACTTCAAATTATTCCTATCTCATTCTCATCCAAATCTTTCCATTTCTTAAAGAATTCAAATACATCATATTTTCTGGGAATGAAATAAACCCAAGTTTTCCTAGTTGCATCATCAATAAAGTAACATAATAATAAGAGCCACCAAGAGATGATAATCAAGCTAGTCCCCATACATTTGAGTGGACAAGCTRTAACTTTTCATTCTTCTTTTCCTTCCCAACTCTAAGAAATATGAMTCTCTTTKATTTTCCATAAATATAACTTTCACAAAAGTCCAAATCAACTTGTTTCAAACCTGGTAATAAATTCTTGGAATGAAGAATCTTCATCCCCTTCTCAATCATGTTCCCAAGTCGATTGTCCCATGGAGTTTTATTCTTTCTCGTGGAAGCTAGGGAAATGTAATAATCAGTATTACTAGTACATAAATACAATTTACCTATTTTTGCACCTTTTTCTATTGAAAACTAGCCTTTGGTAAAATTCCATGAATTGTCTATGAATATGACCTTGCAACCTTCACTTCCCAATTATCTTGTTGATATTAAATTTCTTCTCAAATCAAGAACATGTCTCACCTCTTTCAGTAGCCATTGATTTTCATTTGGTAATTTGATATGTATGTTTCTCTTTCTAATAATTTTGCATCATTCATCATTACTTAAATAAACTTGTCTAAAATCACCTTGAACATAGTCTAGAAAATATTTTCTATGGAGTGGGGCATGAAAAGAAGCCCCTAAATCTCATACCCAAGAATCAATAATATTATCCAAAGATAGAATCAAAGCATCTTGTAACACATCACCTACTACATTTCCTTCTTTGTTACTTTCTTGTTGTCCATCCACTTTTTTTTCCATTCAAGGCCAACAATATTTCTTTAGATGTCCTTTCTTTTCGCAATACTAGCACTTCACATTTAACCTAGATTTAAATCTTCCCTTCCTAGATTTCACATATTTAACTAGTCTCTTTCCACTTTTCCTCTATCATCCCTTGTTCTCAATAGTCAAAGCATTACCTAATGTCTCACCTGTGCTTTTGTGTTGCATTTCGTCGCTAGGGATAACACCAATAACATCATCAAAATTTAAAGTTTTTGAACCATATAAAGAGTTACTTACAGCCATGACAAAGCCAATCCAACTTTGAGGAAATGAGCATAAAATCAAGAGAGCCCTAACCTCATCATCAAAATTTTATTTTATAGAACTTAGCTGACTAGTAACTATGTTAAACACATTCAAATGATGACTAATATACCCACCTTCTGGTATATTCATGTTAAATAACCCTTTCATGCGAAATACCTTACTTTACGTGAAAGGTTTCTCATACAGTTTATCTAATTCCTTCATTAGACCCTTTGTTGTTGTTGTTTCTATCTATATATTGAAAGCCACCAACTATTTTAAGCACCAGACAATGACGGCCAGTGTACCCTGATAGACAAAGAAACCCAAAAGTAAAGTCACAATGATGCTCAAGCAAGAAACCTGACAAGCATTACCGATGAGTAGAATTACAAGCATTACCGACGAGCAGAACTTCACAGTGATGACCGACGGGAAGACAACCCTGACAGATAGAAAACCCTGAAGAAGATGCCTGAGGAGAACTGAAATGTTGACCGAAGCTAACTAAGAGTTAAAACACCAAGAGGAACTGAATTTCAGAAATGACAAAAGACTTCGCTGGCAAGAGCTAAAGAAGGAGTTAACTAGTTTTTAATATTATTTTCATCGACATGTTAAATCCAGATATAAGAGAAAGATTTAAAGTTGTTTTATTCTAGTTGTCAAAGATAAATCTACAGGATAAAGTTGAATTAAATCTTTAAAGAAAGATTGGCTAAAATTGCGGATCATACCAAGAACAAGAAAGTCAAGAATTGAGAAACGATGATATCATTTCTATAAAGAGACAAGATTATTCATTGTGAATTAGGGGTGATTAGAGAAGAAGGAAGCTGGAGAGAAACTGGTGAAGAACAACTTCATATAGTCCTGATCAATCAAGCTGAGGAAAGAGATAAAGATTTCTGCAGACACCGAGCAACAAAGAAGCACAACATCATAGAGCAGAAAGAAGTGGACAAAAGGAATTGAAAAGTTACTTTGATTAGAAAGGTATTATGAGCTTACAATAGATCTCAAAATCTGCAAGTCTAAGTTGTATGTATGAACAAGTCATTTACTATTTCAGTTTAACCATTGGATCAAAAATTCTCTTAATCGAGCGGGACTTAACAATCCTTTCTATATTGAGATACATCCCAAGTAGTATCAAAAAATTTGTTCATGAAGATAGCATGATATGCCAGATACCATTTGACAAACTACACTAGGTTTGGTCATAAAAGGTAGCATAGAGATGTTTGATATCAAGTGACAAACTATTCTATTTAAATCCTCTAACAGGTCACACCTAACAATGTTTTTGTAACCTTTAATAGGGTTGGATCTTCACCAAGCTCACTTCAAAAGAGTGAAAATTTTGGGTTACCGGTCCCAAGTGGTTTTTCCCTTAATAGGGTTTCTATGTTAAAAATCCTTGTGGAAATGTGTTTATGAGTCATTGCTTTAGTGTTTTGGATTACACATTAATAATCTGGAGTGATCGATATACACTAAGTTATTTACTGTATTTTGGTAAATGAAAGACTACTAATCGGTAAACAATAAGAATAAGGTTTGATTGTGAACTCCAAGCAGTACTTATTTGTTGAGTTTATTTGAAGGCATTCATCATGTAGGACTGAAGATAACAAGAGTCTTATAATTGTGGTAATAAGTTTTTTGGGTTCGTATTATTGGGATATTATTAAGGCCACTGATTCACCCCCCTCTCAGTTATTCTAACAATTGGTATCAGAGCTTGTGTTCTTAGAAAGGGAGTTTAACAACTCAAGAAAAATATCACAAGATGATAAAATGATATGTGCCCAAGTTGAACAAGGTCAACTTTGCATCATGGAAAAGAAGGATAAGACTCCACCTATCAGGTATTGGAAATGATGTTGTTCAATACTTAGATACTAAATTTGTGTTACCTACAGGACCTCACACACTTGAGAAATTAATAGAAAAGCATGAGCATAATTGGATGATCATAGAACTTACTTCCTCTCTCTCTGATGATGAGTTTGAAGATGTCAAAAAATTCACCTCTGTAAAGCAAATGTGGGTTAAATTGAACGAGAGAACGAGAAAATATCACTCAGTCAGCTATAGAATAAAAGAAGTAATCAATGTTGTCCAAGGAGTTGGAGGCATACTTAAAGAAGAGATAGTGGTAAGTAAAATCCTAAGAACCTTACTTCATGTATATGCTATTAGAGTATTTTCTATATAAGAAATGAGAGCATTAGAAAATAATAATGTCACTCTAGATAGCCTGGTTGGTAGACAGATTTCATTTGAGGTGAACAACTTTGATAATAGTGTCTTACCATCTATTGAGTCTGCATTCAAATCTTCTTTGAAAATAAGTAAGTCAAGTCATAGACACACTATTAGAAATAATAGTGAAAGTGATAGTGATGACCAAGATCTTGATGAGATTGAAGCACTAATGGCTAGAAGATTGCAATGAGGAAAAGGTAGATACAAATGTAAATTACCACTTGTATGTTTTAATTGTAAAGAGATTGGACACTTTGCTACAAAATGTTCTAACAAAACAAAAGATGACAGAAGTAATGCTAGATCATATGAAAATAAGTTTGATAGAAGTGACAACAGAGATTATCGAAGCAACCAACAATATGACAGAAGAGATACCTGGGACTATAAGGACAAAGGGAAGAAAGCTTGTTACCTAGCTAAGAACAAAGATGGAGATGTTGACATTGAATCTGATGAAGATATTGAGATGGTATTTGTGGCCATGAAGGATGATTCAGATGAATAAGAAAGGTATGTAGAGACTGCACTCATATCTAAGGTTAGTAAGAATGATGTCTAGATTATAGATAGTGGCTGCACTCACCACATGACCAGTGATAAACAATAGTTTGAAACTTTTGAGTACTATAATGGTGGATCAATAAGAATGGGTAATGACACACCTTGTCCAGTTGAAGGTAAAGGAACTATAATACTGAATAACCTGATCAAATATAAAAATTCTTACTGGGTAAAAGGACTTAATTATAATATTTTGAGTGTTTCACAACTGAATAACATAGGTCACCGAGTATATTTTGATAATAAAAAGACAAAGATCTATAATGAATCAAGAAGGTTGATGAAAAAGCCTAAGCATATCATGTGTAAGAATTGTCAAAAAGGTAAGATGACAGAGTCTAGTTTCAAGAGCAAAGCCCATACATCTAATGCAATTCTAGAATTATTCCATACTTATCTATGTGGACCTATGAGGACACAGAGTTACTATGGAGATAAATATTTCATTCTCTTTGCAGATGATTATTCTAGAATGAGGGCAGTTATGTTTCTAAAAGAAAAATCAGAAGTATTCGAGATGTTTAAATGGTATAAAGCTATGGGAGAAAACAAAGTGGTAAGGAATTGAAATTCTTAAGATCAAATAGAGGAGGGGAATTTATTTATGATTAATTCAGTAACTATTGCAATGAGAATGGAATTAAAAGATAGGTTTCTGCACCAAGAACACCACAATGGAATGGGATCCCTGAAAGGAGAAATAGATCCATTGTTGATTGTGCTAGAACACTGATGATAGAGAAAAGCATCACTCAAAATTTCTAGAGAGAAGTTGTCAGTACTGTTGTCTACACATTAAACATAGTACAATTGAAGAAAGACACCAAAAAGACACCCTATGAGCTTTGGTATGGTTACACACCCAATGTAAGTTACTTCAGAATCTTTGGTACTCAATGTTATATTTTAAAAGATGATATAAATAGAAATCTCGACTCCAAAAGTGACGAAGGTATCTTTCTAGGGTATTCCACCAAGAGCAAGGCTTATAAATGTCTTAACAAGTCCTCTAACAAGATCATTGAAAGTGCAAATATCAAAATAGATGAATATGCAGAGAAAAATTATGAGGAAAGAAAAAGAGAACCATAAGACTACAATAGGTTTTCTTACACTGAAGAACCTAACACTCTACTTGAGAAATAGTGTATCGCTACCAAGTAATAGAACATTGTGCCTGAGCATCAGGCTGCAATTACCAAAAAGTAGGAAAATCCTCAAGATGATATTCCAAGTGATAGAGATTAGAATGAAGGTCAAGAAGATGATCAAAATGATGGAAAAAGAGGTGAACCAAAACTTTCCAAGTATGTCAGAAGACATCATCCACAGAATCATATCATAGGAGACAAGAAGGCTGGAATGAGAACAAGAAGTAAGTCACTAAACACTAGATGTTTACTTTGTGATTTTGAGCCTAAATCTATTAATACTACACTTGAAAATGAAGAATGGGTCAATGCTCTGAATGAAGAGATAGAATAGATTAAGAAGAATAGTACATGGACACTAGTACCGAGACCAGATGACAAGATTGTCATCAAAACCAAATGGATATTCAGAAACAAACTGAATGAGAATGGAGAAGTCACAAGGAATAAAGCAAGACTAGTATGCAAGGGGTATGCACAAGAAGAAGGTATTGATTATGGTGAAACCTTTGCACCCATTGCTAGAATAGAAGGAGTAAGAATTGTACTTTCTTATGCTAAATTCAAAGGATTCAAGGTATACCAGATGGATGTCAAGTCTGCATTCCTAAATGGAATGCTGGAAGAAGAGGTATACATTGAACAACCAGAATGGTTTGTTGATCCAGACAAGAGAAACATCGTATGTAGACTACATAAAGCCTTGTATGGACTGAAACAAGAACCTAGAGCCTTGTATGAAAGACTTCACTCCTATCTCATAAGCATTGAATTTGTAAGAACAAGTGAAAATAACAATCTATACTTAAAAGAAGATACCAAAGGTAATATTTTGATTGCCGAAATATTTGTTGATAATATCATATTTGGGGGAAATAAAATGTTATGTAAATCCTTTGCTAATGAAATGAGAAAAGAATTTGAGATGTTGATGTTTGGGGAGATCAAATTCTTTCTTGGTATATAGATTCTTCAACAAGATGTAGGCATATATATCACTCAGTCGAAATACATCAAGGAAGTGTTGAAGATATTCAAAATGGAAGATTCCAAGCCAGTTGGAACACCTATGGAAACCAGATGTAAGTTGACAAAAGAAGACAAATCAAATGAGGTAAATTAGAACTTGTATTGTTCAATGATTGGAAAATTAATGTATGTTTTTCATACCAGACCAAATATATCACATGCAGTTGGAATAGTTACAAGATTCTCTACTAATCCCAAAGAATCACACATGACTTCTATCAAGAGAATTCTGAGATATCTAAAGAACACTGAGGACTATGGCTTATGGTATAAAAGAGAATGAAAATTTGAGATTCAAGTCCATACAGCTGTTGATTAGGCTGGAAACTTAGATGACCAAAAGAGCACAACTGGAGGACAATTCTTCATGGGTGACAGACTTGTCACATGGATCAACAAGAAGCAAGGATGCATCTCACAGTCTACTGTAGAAGAAAAATATGTGGCTGCTGCTCAAAATTGCTCTAACATTGCCTGGATCAAATAATTACTGAAAGGTATGAATTGGAAAATTATTGAACCAGTGATTATCTATTGTGATAATACTAGTGCAATTAACATTTCTAAGAATCCAGACATGCATGCTAAGACTAAGCATATTTCTATCAAGTATCATTACTTAAGAGAACAACTGCAATAAAAATAGGTAATACTAGAATATGTTCAATCCAAGGAACAATTAGCTACCATATTCACCAAGCCATTTCCTAAAGATACATTTGAGCACATGAGAAATAGACTAGGGGTCCGACCCTTGTTTATTGGTCAGCAAGATGACTAGGAGGTGACATCAACACATACATAATCAGAAGATCATTCATGTTGATGCAAGCACAAAGATGGACAACAAAGATACATCAATACATAGAAAGGTACATATCTACACCAAAAACCAGAGTCAGTGTATTGTTGATGGATAGGGAAATTCAAGGAGTATATTATAAAAAGGAGAAAGGATATAACTTTGGCATAATCAAAGTTTACTTTGTCATTGTTGTCAAAGGGAGAGAAGTTCCTAAGGATTCGAAGGGAGAGATTATCATTATCCAAAGGGAGAGAATATCCAAAATATCCAAAGGGATAGATTACATATGAAATATCCATCATAAATATCACAAGGGAGAGAAAATATTAGATGTAACTTGTAAGGGAGAAATATATCAAAAGGGAAAGATGAATTATTGTTGTCAAAGGAAAAAGAGATGATCAAGGAGAGGAATAGTCAAAGGGAGAGACAACATCAGAAAAAGAATCAAAAGATACTACATTTATCCAGTGCAGGGATTGAAGATTGAAGAAGGCACTCTACACAAAACAAATCTATGCTATATGAGCTTACCGAGAGCCAAACATTTGTATTGGTTATAGAAAAATAAGATTGGTAGATTGATGAAATAAAACTATAATATTTCATATTGTAATAGAAATAATATAGTGTGATAATGTAGTGTGTTTCCATCATTGCCAAAGGGAGAGGAACTATAACTGATTGAATGTTTGAAGATGTTAAGTTGATGATCACCAAGCTACCGGAAGTTAATGCAAGACATTAAATTGGTTAATGGATTGTATTCTCATTGATAAAAACTTGATATAATCTGATTGGTTATATAAAAAAGTGTCAAAGACTTCAGAGAATTAGAATGATAAAGGTTATGCTTTCAGTATTGCATAAAAGATTAGCATTCACTAAGTGACTACAAACACCGATGGGTAGTGCACACCGACGGACAGAGAAACCTGAAAGGAAAGTCACTATGATGCCCAAGAAATAAACCTGACAAGAATTAATGATGAGAAGAGTTACAAGAATTACTGACGAGCATAACTTCACAGTGATGCCCGACAGACAGACAACCCTAACGAAAATGTCTGAGGAGAATTGAAGTGTTGACCAAAGATAACTAAGAGTTAAAACACCAAAAGGAATTGAAGTTCAGAAATGACAAAAGACTTTGCTGGAAAGAGCTAAAGAAGGAGTTAATTGGTTGTTAATATTTTTTTCATCGAAAATTTAAAGCTAGAGATAAGAGAAAGATTTAAAGTTATTTTGTTCCAGTTGTCAAAGATAAATCTACAGGATAAAACTGAAGTAAAGCTTTAAATCAAGATTGGCTAAAATTGTGGATCACGCCAAGAACAAGAAAGTCAAGAATTGAGAAACGGTGATATCATGTCTATAAAGAGACAAGCTAATTCATTGTGAATTAAGGGTGGATAGAGAAGAAGGATGCTGGAGAGAAACTGGTGAAGAACAAATTCATAAAGTCTTGATCAATCAAGCTAAGGAAAGAGCTAAATATTTCTGCACATACCGAGCAACAGAGAAGCACAACATCACTAAGAAGAAAGATTTGGAGAAAAGGTATTGAAAATAAACATTGATCAGAAAGTTATTATGAGCTTACAATCGATCTTAAAATCTGCAAGTCTAAGTTGTATGTATGAACATATCAATTACTGTTTCAGTTTAACCATTGGATCATAAAGTCTCTTAAATGAGCAAGACTTAACAATCCTTTCTATATTGACATACATCCCAAGGAGGATCATAAAGTTTGATCATGAAGATAGCATGAGATGCCAAATACCATTTGACAAACTACACTGGGTTTGGTCATAAAAGGTAGCATAGAGATGTTCGATATCAAGTGACAAACTATTCTATTTAAATCCTCTAACAAGGTCACACCTAACAGTGTTTTTGTAACCTTTAACAGGGTTGGCTCTTCACCAAGCTCACTTCAGAAGAGTGAAAATTTTGGGTTTCTGGTCCTGAGTGGTGTTTCCCATAATAGGGTTTCCATGTTAAAAATCAATGTGTCAATGTGTTTATTATTCATTACTTTAGTGTTTTTCATTACACATAACTAATCTAGATTGATCAGTATACACTAAGTTATTTACTATATTTCGGTAAATGAAAGACTGCTAATTGGTAAATAGTAAGAATAAGGTTTAATAGTGAACTCTGAGTAGTAGTTATTTGTTGAGTTTATTTGAAGGCATTCATCTTGTAGGACTGAAGATAACTAGAGGCTTATAATTGTGGTAATAATTTTTTTGGGTTCATATTATTGGAATATTATTGAGGCCATTGATTCACCCCCCCCTCTCAGTTATTCTAACAATTGGTATTTCTCCTAGTGCCTTCCTGTCAAGAAGATACCATTGTTCATTTGATGTGCTTATCAACTTATTTTCTTTTCTACCCAAAGGTAAGAAAAGATCCTTCTAATATAGATTATCTTCTATTTGCATCTTCCATAACTAATAGTTTTGGTTGTTGAACTTCTCAAACTTAATCCTTCCTTCTTCTTCAATTCCTCCCACTCAAATCTAAAATTTCTTGCCAAATCATTGAAAAATACACCACTTTGATACCAATTGTTAGGGTGTACATAGATATGGGTAATAACCAATATTAAGACAATGCAAAAATAAGAATGACAAAAACATAATAACATTGAGATTTAAAATGGTTCACCCAATATGGGGTACATCCACTAGAGAAATAATCATCCACTTATTTTATTATCAAGTGAAAAAAAATTATAATATGATGATTTTAAATTCACACTCACTTATTTATCAATCCTTTTTAGGTGGTTTAGAAAGTCGACACAAAGTTCCATAGAAAGTCTTTGGAATAGAGACACATGTCGAATCTATTTCGGGCCAAAATTTTAAAAGACACAAAGTTCCACAAAAAGTCTCTAGAATAGAGACACGTGTCAAATATATATACTTAACCCATGCCCTAACCTTAAATGTCAACCACATATTGGCAACTATGGTCGTCAATTAACACACACTTCTGAAATTGCAAATAAAAATATTAAATAAATCATTTGGAAAATGTAGATTCTATTGGTGAAATATTTAAATAGATAAAATTAATTAGTAAAAATAGTGGTGAATTAAATTGCATTTGACCAAAAAATTATAAATTTAGGGTGATTCAACTACCCCATTTGGTACTACTTATTCACTAATTTTGAAATCGTAGATACAAGATATTCTCCAATTAGTGAATATTCACCACTAAAGTTATCCCTGCACATAAATTGAAACATAAAATTTCATGAGTGGAAAACCCTTTTGGGGAGTAAAAACCAGTCATAAAATTGTCTAACTAGCTTATTTAAAAATCTTTCAATTTACAATGCCTCACTGGCTGAATATCAAAACGTAAACTAAACATTGTCTTTTAACAAAAATAATTATCCTTATTTATAGATAAGAAGGACCCAAACTAGGGTTTTGAAAATAGTATTTAACATAGATACAAATACATTTCCTTTAAAAAATAAAAAAATCTCAATTTAACAACCATGATTGTAATAAGAAACATTTACATATATAACATCCAAGATATCCCTTTTTCAAAGCTCAAAAACACCTCTTTGTTTTCACTTAACACAATTAGAGATAACCAAAAATCTGCTAACACAACCTTAACACCACAAACTCTTCAAGATATGACAATAAAAAATTGGGGTTTTAGGAAACGAAACACATGTTTGAGCATTTTCTTTCCACTAAATACCTTTCTCATACCATCACCAATAGACTGACAAAAAAAACCACTGCCTTGTCAAACCACTATTCTGAGACAGTTTCAAAATGGGTAATATCTCTCCCAAAAAATTGTGTCACCATGGTTGTTAGAAGCCCTAACTTCCAACCATGCCCTAATTAGAGGGTTCTAAAAAATGAACCAAATAAAAATGAGAATATAAATGAAACATGAAATTATTAATTGGTCTTTTACATTGATGACTAATGTCATTAAACTCTTTGAAAGCTATATCCCTAATTGGGATATAATTCCCATTTTTTAAATTTCAATTACCATATCAAATGCTTATATCCATTGATATGTCTATACCTTTAGGATTTTTGAAAACTTATACTAAATTTCCATGACATAAGCCTTGTAAATATAGCGACTTTGAAATAAACCAAATCTTTATCTTTGCACGCATGCGCACCCACACACACACACACACACAAAGTATTGCTAATAAGACCACTTTATACACATGAATATTAATACCTTATTTGTCAATCTATATCATATGATATAAATCCTTTTTAAACTTATATAATTATATTTACATACAGTCACAATTTTAGGTCCTTATCACAATATGCAAGGTGACTGAACATGAACAATATGCAGTGTAATAGACTTCAAAAATATCAATATGCCAAGTCAAGTGATTGTCAAAGATCTGAAATGAAGAGACCATCAACCAAATTACAAAACAAATATTATTGAGATGTGAACCAAACAAGTATGACAAAGAAAGATTCATTCAAGAGTATATTAATATCTTATTGTTTGACATTAATGTCAACACATGCTAGAGGGGACAACAAACTCCACTTTTGGAATTGATGTCAAACCAAAAGGATGAACAAATAAAATTGTAGGTAAGATAAATTGCATAGAATCTTGGATGTTTTCATTGATGGTAACTAATCATGAATTCCATGTGCACATTACAATTGAAGATCAGACCGGAAGTTGGGATCAAAATTTGGCTAAGTATGGAAATGAAGAACACAGTGTTCAGGTAGTGCAAAATAAAAGATCCAATGTTCCTTTCTAGGTTAAAATGTTTTGGCTCTCACATAAGGGAATAATTTTTTATTTCTAGAGATACTAATTACATATTTTGAAGGCATGGTGATATGTGGTGTGAAAGTTAGAAATATATAAACATCGTTGTTTATGTTACCAGTAAGAACAATCAGCTTATGGGTGAAAAATCTTTACGCATACATGGTAAATTTGTTTATGGCACTAAATTTTATTTTTAAATGTTAAATTTAAAATGTATGGAGGATTGTACATGATTATTTTGGTGGGAAGTGAATTTGAATTAAGGATTTGGCCGGCTTGGTCAAAAAAATTTACATTTCCTAGAATATTTTTGGATCGAAATTGGGAGATCAAATTTTTGGTTGAGGACATATAAGATCGATGAATTAGGTTTTTAAAGTGTGTGTATATGATAAAAGGATAGTGTTGATGCATGAGATCAGTGCGTAATGTGCGAAGTGAAGGATTTCATGAAGGTTTTTTAGATCTTATAATTTGATTAGCGAAGAGCAGGAAAATATGGCAGTCAGAGGTAAACGGGTATCATATCAGAGTATGTGCTTATAAAAAATTGTAATCAGACATTTTTAGATGTTATTATAGCAGTTCAAAAGCTTTTGATCATTATTTTTATCTTTTAAGGTACTGAGCCTTCTTGTAAAGGGTTATATCCCTAATTTTAGTTGAGTGGTGAGCTCTAGGAAGTGTGCCAGAATGAGAGTGCATTGTTTATCATTGCAAGAAGATATTTATAAAGAGTATTTTCTTTCTAAGGTTTATCCTCACTATGGCTTTTTCCCTAACAAGGTTTCCATGATAAAAATCTACTTTTTGTGGTTTTATGGCTATTTGTTTTATATTCTTGCACTTTTCTTTTTGTTATATGTATTAAGTGGATTTGAAATGAGATTAGTAAAGTTAATATTTGTGGAACACTGATTCACCCCCCTTGTTAGAAACACTAAGAATGGGGGGGGGGGTGAATAAGTGTTTGTCTATTTATTGATTTTCAACAACTTAAACATAAATCAAATATACATTCAATGAAGCTTAACATAAGAACTCATAACACATGATATGGTTACGGGGAAACCTTGATCAGAGGAAAACCCCAGTGGGAATTAGTACCCACAAATATTGTACTAGTCTAATGAACCTGTTAAAGTTCCTTTGCCCTGTTAGAAGAAGTCTTTATAATGCAAGTACAATGACCTAGTTAAAGGTCTGACCCTATTAGGAGTCTTTTACAAAACCATGTTAAAGGTATATGGCTCACTACCTAGGCTCACTACCCAATAAGATGAAGGCTACAACCTTCTGATAGTTGATATACACTATATCAAAAGTGAACTGTTGTGATGACACTGTTGTCTGGTCAGTTCCGTGTATGCGTGAATGCTCTTACTCTCTTAAAGAGCTTTATCTCATACTGACTTCATCATACTTCTCTTCTATATATTTTTCATACATATTACTTGACACTTGTAACATAACTTTACATTACATACTTATATGTTCATACCCAAATAGATGCGATCCAAAACAAGACTTATGGTCGGCCCTAAAACATAATACACAATGCTTCCGAGAAAGTTGGATTAAGTGTGTTTACAACAATACTAATTACATCATTAAAAACATATAATCAAAGGCTCTTGGCCATTACATAACAAAATAATTCACGTTGATCAAAACACTAGTCGGCTTCCATGCTCTATCTTCTGGACTGCTGGTGTATTGATCTGTCTGTAACTTCTCTGTACAATCATTCTGTACTATGCATGTTTGGACTTAGTATGTAGACATCTGATAGAACATATATCTGAATGTGCATACTCTGATTTGATCTCTCGCATGTGCACTGATGTGTTGTATATCTCTGTCTACCCTATTTTAATACTTAGTCATTTTATCTTCTAAGTTATCTTAGACAGAAACTTAGTATGACTTTTTTTCCATGATGACAACACAAAATAAGTCATGCATCCTCTAGGATTCAACTTCCCAACAATCTCCCCTTTGTCATTTATGGCAACAAAGGAATGTGGCCAAGTTTCTCAAAATGACTTAATCACAAAAACTGTCTATCATATACATATACTGCTCTCATATATACACATTCTCTATTACTCCCCCTTTAACATTAATGAAAAAGGTGTACAAAACTTATGAGTCTCAAGATACTTACTCCATGTAGACTTCATGGTACACAATCTAAAGAGATTGGATCTCTTTCTACCAGAATACTTTCATTGCATCACCTGTCTGAAGATGCGCACATAAGCATATGTCAGCTTCTCCATCTTTATCAAATCCATGTAGGGACCTTGATCATATGTCACAATGGTGGCATCAATCTATTTGATGTTCTCATTGAGAAATACTAGAGAGGGTGCAAGTGCATTTCTCAACTGAGTTTGTCTGACTCTTATCTTGCTGATCTCCAACTTAGCCATTTCAATTTTGTCTAACTGACCTTAATAGACATTGTTACATATGTTCATGTCTTGGGTAGATGTCTCAACTAATTTTTTGATAGTATCTACCATGATTTATGCCTCTTCTATCTTCTTCATAGCTGCCAATTCTTTCAATATGGATTGCCCAATGTTTAAAGATTTTAATTCTAAAGTAAAATTCTTTACCAATTCATTCAATCTCTCCTTATATTCATCTTCTGCAATTCTATTGGTATAGGCTACTAGGTCTGTAAAGTGTGCTTTGAAGCTTGTTAAAATGTTGTCAACATCTTCAACTGATTGAATCTTGGCAAATTTCTTGTCTACAGGTACTAAATCATTCAAAACATTAACTGACTCCAAGAAAATAGGGTTCCTCATAACCTATTTTTCTTTTGCCTTTTCCATAGCTTGCACGCTGATCTTTATTAAGTCCTCTTCTCCCCACACATCTAGACTTGCTAAGTCAGGAGTTAACCTTGACAACAATGAAGTAGAGGGTAATGTGGATGGAGTGAACATAGTGTTTTGAATGGTAACCATGCATTCACTCTTTACTGGTTTCTCCTTGATTGGTGTCCCATTATCTTGAGTATCTTTTTCTTCATTCAAGTCTATTGGATCATTGGAGGGATCTTCATCCTACTATACAGATGTATCATTAGTGCACATCTCTTCAGTGCTTACAAATGCTTCATCAACTTTGTCCATGTCTTTGTCAGATGTTGTCATGGATATCTTGATATTGTCAACCACTATAGTATCTTCTGAGTCATTTTCTATATCAGAAGTTATTGTCACTAAGGACACTAAAACCTATGGACCTTTCATAGGTGCTATCTGAATAACTAGTTTTGTAACCTATTTGGGAGGAGCTAGAGTTACCTTTGTTGTAGGTGCCATTGATGGATACATGTGTCTATCCATAAACACTTGTGCAAATGCCTTTCCAGTTTCTTTTTCTATCTGCTCATACTCTTTGTTCATAATCTGTAGAGTTCTTGTCTTAGTTATGAGATGAGGCTTCACCAGATCTAATAGAATTATCTTCTCAAGTTCTTTGGCTATCTTGGCTTCTCTATCTTTGTCAAGATCTTCTTGAGTGACTCCATGAACTTTTAGAATGCTAGATGTAATCTTAGATGCTTTTCTTTTGTTATCAGCACTATTTAATATAGAATCAACTGCATTAGTCTTCTCTTTGTAAGTGCCCCATCTAGGCTCATTGGGATCTTTGGGTGCAGACAAAAGGACCTATGCATATCCTTCCAATGCATGTTCCTCCACTTCATACAAAAGTGGATGAATCCATTTAGTTATGGGCTCAACTTCATCCATACAAGTGCAGTCAGTCTCTACCATGAAGCATATGGTTTCCTTATATTTTTCAACAATCTTCTCAGGTATCCTGAATGTCTTCTACATCTTGATCCTGAAATATTTGATGTCCACGTCCATAGCATCCTTTGCACTACTTTCTAATGTAGCTTTTAGTGAAATTTGAGACATTGTAGGTTTGCTTCTATCTAGGTATAGGTTTGCAACCTTACCAACAATGTGGAAGTACAAGTAGATGATCAGAGACCCAAACCTGAATGTTTTGTTCTTGTCATGCTTGATAACTTGAATGTTGTCCATCAATTGACCACGCAATATCTCACATAGATTGAACTGAGTGTTATCCTTCACCATCCTGATAGCTGCTAGAACTGTGGCTGTTTACACACTGTTTAATCTGCTTGTGTGCTGGAACTTGTAACCAAGGATCATTGTTAGAAGCTTTATGTCTTCTTCCTTGATAGGATCAACTGTCATGCCATGCCTATCACTTCTGGATAGGCATGCTTGCTCAACCTGTTTCTTGACATCCTTGCCAGTAGGAAGAACTAGTCTAGTATTAGGAAGTCCAGCCATGTTGTGGATTAGGTCTGCAGTAATACAGATGGGGAGCTCACCAATCCAAAAAAGATCATCATGAATTCTGCTCAACAAGATTTTAACCCATTCTGGTTCGTAGAATTCATGCACATTCGAATACTCAAAGATAGGGTTGTCTCTGAGGTGCGTGTATTCATCCTTGAATGAATAGTCTGGTTTCATCATCGAAGCCATGAGAGTGGCTATGTTGTTATCTCCAATTGTTTCCTTCTTACAATAAATGTACGTGGGGATGTCTTCTACATGAACACCTCCTAACAGAGTTTTGGAGAAAGCTCCTTCCACATCATCCAATATAGATTTGAATGGATGCTTCTTAAATACAAATCTCTTCCTATCTGCAATATCAAATACAACTAGAGTCTCCATAATTACTTGATGATTTATTAAATAGGGTTTCACAAAATTTTGAAATGACACGACTGCTAGGGTTCTATTTCAACTTCTCAACCGTGCTTCTTAACCACCAAATCTATTATGCTTCCGTGCTTTGATGCTCAATTCTTCTATGCTCTCCAAATTCTATGATCTTGAATGCAAATGTGAAGACAATCAAAGACTTACATCTTTTTATAAAAGTTACTGCATTTAATGTTTGCAACCGTACACAGTTTTCACAATGAATCTCAAACTTCATTCAAAATGCATTATAGATAATGCGTGTATGCATACTTCATCCAACTATGATCATAAACATAATTTCATAGGCGCATACTCAGAGGTGAGTATACCAGCCGTTCAGGGGTTCTAAGCTAGAATAGCTCCCCCTAAGAACAAGAAGGTCTATTCAACTAGAAATAGAGGATGTGTCCACTGTGGATGCATCAACTACTTTGTCAACAACATTGTCCGTCTTTACTTCAACCCAAATTTTTCTTGAATCTTCTTTTGCTTGAACATGTTAGAGTAATAGTTCATTTGCCTTTATAATTAAATCACTTTGGTTTAATTATTAAAGCTAACTATTATTCTATTGACTTAAGCTTGTCATTTGTAGGTGCATAATAATTAATATGTTTATTAATTATTGAATGCAAAAACTTAGCTTTCTCCAGGTTTAGGGTTTCTCACCTTATATGCCGCTTTTGTAATTATTGTACTTACTTTTTGGGAAATAATATTTTTGCTCTTAATCTGCTAAGATTTTCCAAACCCTTTCTTCTGTCTCTTTGGCTTCCACTCAGTATTACGTATTTGCATGCATGTGTTCTTGGTGAGCTGTGAAGTTGGATTTCTCAACTTCTGCATGGTATCAGAGCCACCCTGTCACTGCTTGGTTTGAAGGTTTTTGAGGCCACGATTCAAAGACGACAGCCACAACTTCTCTAGGGTTTTTCTGTCACTTTGAAGGAGGCACTATCTTCTAGAGCCATTTGAGCAAAAATGGACTCCACCATTGCGTTCAGAAGGCCCAGGAGAGTCAAAACACCTATAAGATTTGACTATTTTGGTCACAGTGACCTTAGGAAAAAAAAATAGCCTCCCAGGCCGTACGGGCATAGTTTTCAAGGAGAAAAAAATTTAAAAAAAAAATGCCATTTTTAAGGTTTTTTTGGCCCAAACAAAGTGCAACTAGGGTGCGCCACCATCGCGCCACATCGCTGCCACCCCGCCACCACCGCGGCCCGGCCCCCCCACCAGTCACCGCATCGGCCAACAGTGGTGCTGCACAGCGGAGCCACCTGGAAAATGCTTGGGGGATGCCATCGCACCACTGGCCTGCCACCTCCTGCATAGGGCTGACATCATCAGTGACGTCAATGGCTGGAAAAAAAATTTTCTGGAAAAATCTTTGAATTTTCTAGAATTTTTTAAATTTTTCAGTGACCGAAAATTTTTTCCAGCGACAGTCTTGACGACCGTCAAATTTAACTTCGCAGACTGGTGACAGGTGTTTGCACGTCAAATTTTTTTCTGTCTTTGTGTTTTTCCAGAGAGTCATCTTTCAGAGGGGCACTTGGTGTTTTGGCCATATCTTGGGCATACGGTGTCCATTTTTGAAAAATGAAATATCACCGAAAAGGTGTTTTCGAGCTGGACACGATGATGCTAGTCTTGTTTTCTGATTCAGCCATTTGAGCTCTTGTTTTTGGCATTGAAATAGAGGCTTTATTTTCCTCCCTCTCTTCATCTGGCGTTCAGGTTTTTTTTTCTAATTTTTCATGCTTTTAGTAATTGACTCTTTGTTGTACAGGGGTTAGAATTATACTTTATGGGGGGTGCTTTTTCTTTCTATCATTTACTTTCAGAAAATGACCCTTCTACTTCTGTCTTTTTCTTCTCTCAATGTCGGACCCCTTTGTGGCCTGGCTGACACCGCACAATTACCACACTTGGAAAGCACACATGACCAGGCTACTCATGTCACATGGCTTATGGTCATGCCTAGATGAAAATCAACCTATCCTACAGTGTCCTTTTGAGATTATTCATCATAGCAATAAAATGGATGAAGCCATGGGCTTGATTGCACTGAACATTTTTTACAGTCTCCTCTTTCACCTGGATGGGTTGACAACTCCTAGGGCCATTTGGGGCAAGTTTTCAGATTTTTTTGGCATAGTGAATGAGTTCCAGGCACTACAGCATGATGCAGAGCTAACCACTTTGTCACCTACTAACTTTCCCACCATTGAGGACTTCTTGATGAAGTTCAAGTCTCTGCACTTAGTTTTGCAAGGATGTGGGAAAACCAAGACAGATGATGAGTGTATCTTCTTGATACTCTCAAAGTTGCGAAGATAGTATCAGATCTTCTCTTCCACTTTCTACTCAACCATGGATGCTTTGGGTGCTAGACACACCATGCCTTCTTTTGAGACATTCTGTGATCGGTTGACACGGGAACAGGCAAAGATCCAATAGATGGATGCTTTTGGCTCTTCTAGCCAAGCATTGGTTGCTCAGTCTTCACAGGGGAAACCAAAACAGAAAGGAAAACCGAAGAAAGATTCTGTAGGAAATGAGTCTTCCTCCAAACCTGCACAGAAAAATGATTCAAAACCTCCAGCTCACCCTTCCAAGGGTAAATATTCTTTGAAGTTTACTGAGTCTACCTCCAAGACTAAGAAGAAATCAGTTGAGACCTGTAGCTTTTGTGGCAAGGATGGACATCCTGTTTCTAGGTGTTGGAAACATTTGGAGGCTTTAGAGGAAGCCTTGCAGGAGCATGACATTTCAGCTCCTTAGTCCACATCCTCCCCTGCAGGGAAAGGTCATGCTCTTACTGCATGAGCAACGACTTCTGGGCCCACCTAGATTCTTGATTCTGGTGCTTCTCACCACATGACTCACACTCAGCACTTGGTCACCTCACTTGCCCCTTGTGCTACTTCACAGATTGCTATTGAGAACTCATCTCATCTTTCTGTTTTGGGTTCTGGTTCTATTGCATTAGCTGGGGGTTCTCTTCAGGATGTTCTCTTTGTCCCTGACATTTTGATGAACCTTCTATCTATCTATTAGATTTGCCACTCTGGCTTTGGTAAGATAGTTGAGTTCTCACCACATGATGTGGTTATTCAGGACTTACATGATTCTGAGATTATTGTGGCTATTAGGAGTGTTGACACTGCATCCTGACTATACAGATTTGATAGATTTGAGTCTTCTACTGGCACAGGTTCCTGTCTTATAGCACATGCAGATTTAGTGAGTAGACTTTGGCATGAGTGTTTGGGCCATGTCAATTATAGATATCTTTAGCAGATGAGCACACAGGCACTTGTTCTTGGGCTTCCACAGATTACTTACACTGATGGGGTTTGTCAGGGTTGTGTTCTTGGCAAACAACATAGGGATCCTTTTCCTCAGGGACGAGCTACTCATGCTTTCGCACCATTAGAGTTGATTCATAGTGACCTCATGTCATTTCCTACTCCTTCTTTTTCTGGTGCCAGATATGTGCTTACTTTCATTGATGACTTCTCTAGGCGCACATGGGTGTACTTTTTGAAGTACAAGTCTGATGTCTTTGATTCATTTTGAGTCTTTAAGACATTTGTGGAGAAGCAATCTGGTCTTTCTATTCACCGAATAGGCACAGATAATGGGGGGAGTATGTGAACCAAGCTTTTAGGGATTTTTGCTTTGAACATGGTCTTCAGCATCAGTTTTCAATGCCCTACACCCCTCAGTAGAATGGTGTGGCAGAGAGAAAGAATAGAACACTTCAAGAGATGGCTAATTGTATGATACAGTCTAGGTCCATGGATTCATCCTTTTGGGCAGAGGCAGTCAATTGTGCCAACTATATTCAAAATCGGATGCCTCACAAGGTAGTTCAACATATGACTCCTAAGGAGGCTTGGTCTCATGTCAAGCCTGATATATCTTCATTCTGAGTTTTTGGTAGTGAAGCATGGGCATTTGTGCCTGACACTCAGAGGAGAGTGATGGAGTGGAAGAGCCAACACCTCATTTTTATTGGCTACTGCAAGGATGTTAAGGCATACAGCTTGTTTGACCCTGATTCTAGAGAGGTCTTGTTTTGATGGGATGTCCAGTTTGATGAGCGCCTTCCTGTAGTAGATACCCCACTTCCAGAGTCTACTTCACTTACCACTACTCCCTCATCTCTTCCAGCTTTGTTTCAGGATGATGAGGATGATGATCTTGGT
>MU226459.1:165659-177472 GCA_018584345.1 Thuja plicata
GAGTCTACTTCACTTACCACTACTCCCTCATCTCTTCCAGCTTTGTTTCAGGATGATGAGGATGATGATCTTGGTGATCCCCATTTACCTCCACCATAGGATCCTCCATAGATGCCTAGATGGGCTCATGTTACAGTTAATGCTACAGGATCTCTGGCTGGTGACCCTTCCACTTCCTATCACACCCGGTCTCATATTGGGGGTTCTAGTCTTTTGAGTCATGCTATTTGTGGTGATACTTAGACATTTGGGGCAGCGACAGGACATACTGAGTGGGACAGTGCTATGGAGGAGGAGTATTCTTCTTTGATGAAGAATCACACTTGGGATCTTTGTTCTCTTCCTAAGGGAAGAAAGTTAGTGCGATGCAAGTGGTTGTATCGTACTAAGTTTGCTGCTGATGGTTCTATTGATAAGTACAAGGCATGTCTTGTTGCGAAGGGGTTTTCACAGGTTGAGGGTATTGATTACACTGAGACATTTTCCCCTCTTTCCAAGATGAACTCTATTCGCCTTGTCTTTTCCCTCACGGCTTCTCAGGGATGGCCCATTTTTTAGATGGATGCGAAGAGTGCTTTCTTGCATGATGATCTTAGTGAGGAGATTTACATGGAGCAGCCTCAGGGATTTGTGCAGGATTCCTCCTTGGTTTGTAGACTTTGATGTTCTTTATATGGTCTCAAACAGGCCCCTCAGGCTTGGTATGAGAAGATGGACTCCTTTCTACTTTCTACAGGATTCACACACTGTCATTCTGATCCTACAGTCTACATTCAGTGTCTTGAGGATCAGGTTTTGATCCTTGTGCTATATGTCGATGATCTTCTCATCATAGGTAGCTCATCTTCTATGATTCAGGATGTTCAGTGCGCATTGATGGAGCAGTTTGAGATGACAGACCTTGGTCCATTACACTTCTTTCTAGGTCTGCAGATTGTTCAGTCCCCTGCTGGGATCTTTGTTTACCAGCAGAAGTATGCTCTTGACATGCTTCAGTGCTTTTATATTCTTGATTGTAAGCCTACTCCCACACCTTTTCAGTTGGGTGTTACTTTGTCTACCTCTTGCACTTCACCTTCAGTGGATGCTACATTGTATCAACGGTTGGTTGGCAGTTTGTTGTACCTGACACACACTTGTCCTGATCTCTCCTTTGCAGTTGGTCTAGTCTCTCGGTTCTCACACGAGCCTCATGAGAGTCATTGGCAAGCTGCCAAGTGCATTTTGAGATACATTCAGGGCACACTTATGTATGGCATTCATTACACATCAGGGGCTCCTCACATTTTTGGCTACACTGACTCAGATTGGGCTAGTGATGTTGATGATCGGAAGTCTACTTCTGGCTTTGTCTTTTGTCTTGGCTCTCGTCCTATCACATGGTCGTTCAAGAAGTAGAATGCTCATGCACTTTCATCTATAGAGGCTGAGTATAGAGCGGCAGCGCATGCTAGTCAGGGGATTTTATGGCTTTGAAAGTTGATGACTGAGTTTCATTTTCCTCCTAATCATCCCACTGTTCTGTGGTGCGATAATCAGAGTTCTATTCACATTCCGCAACCCGATGGAGCATTAGTGCACTAAACACATTGAGCTTCATATGCATTTCATCCATCAGCAGAGTCAGGAAGGTGTTCTCTCTTTGGAGTACATTCCCACCGACGCGTAGGTTGCTGACATCTTCACCAAACCTTTTGCATCTCTGCGCTAACTTTAGTTGCGTTCTATGCTTGGGGTGACGGAAGTTGTCCTTGGGGGTCTTGTTGAGGCCTTCTTTCCTTCATGTTTTTTTTAGCATGTTGTTGCATCTCTTTTTGGGGTAGAGTTTTTCCCATTGGGTTTTCTCTATTTCCCCATTTTACAGAGATTTCTTTGTAGTTGGGTACCTGAATAGGCCTTGTTGTCGGGACCCATTTCTTTTGCTTTCATAGCTATGCTAGGTTAGTTTCCTCCTGAGCTTTGCTTAAGGGGGGGTGTTAGAGTAATAGTTCATTTTCCTTTATAATTAAATCACTTTGGTTTAATTATTAAAGCTAACTATTATTCTATTCACTTAAGCTTGTCATTTGTAGGTGCATAATAATTAATATGTTTATTAATTATTAAATGCACAAACCTAGCTTTCTGTGGCTTTAGGGTTTCTCACCTTATATGTCACTTTTGTAATTATTGTACTTACTTTTTGGAAAATAATATTTTTTCTCTCACTTTGCTGAGATTTTCCAAACCCTTGCTTCTGTCTCTTTGGCTTCCATTCAGTATCAGGTATTTGCATGTAGGTGTTCTTGGCAAGCTATGAAGTTGGATTTCTCAACTTCTACAGAACAAACTTGACTTCTCCTTCTTCTTCTTCTTCAAATAGTGATTTCTTAGGATCCTCTTGCTTTTGAGTTCTGGACCTACAAAACCTTGAGATATGTCCAGCCTTTCCACATGTGTGACAAATTATAGGAGGTCTGATGTTCTTGTTCATCATGCTGCACTGCTTTGTTGTGTGTCCATTGTAGTTACATATCTGACATGTGATGTTCTACAATTTTGTTTGAGGTTGATTTTTCTGATTGTTTTGATTCATTCTTCTCTGATTCTGTTGTGACTAATTTCTTTGATTTGTTCTGCAATGTATAGCCCTGTGACCAAACTTATTATAGGAGAAATAATAACCATTGAAAGGTCTTACCTTTTTGCAATCTCTTGCCAAATGACCATGTTTGTTACATGCATAACAAGTTATGTTAACTTGCTTGATTTCTCCTTTAGGTGGATCTATTTTAATCTCTACAACATTTTCAACTTTATTTCTTTCTGAAGATGCTTCATGTTTTTTCTTTCTTTCTTCTAATAAATTTACTTCAACTTGTGCTACACTGTATCCAAGACCAGTAGTAACGACTTTTTGCTTTTGTGCATTGAGCTGAGATTGAAGTGAATCAAAACTTGTGTGGAGTTTATCAATCTTATCCTTTTCGTCTGTTAATTCATATTTCATATTCTTCTTTATGTTCTCCAATTCCAAGACTTTCATGTTTACTTTCAAGAGTTCATCTTCTAATTGTTTTCTTTCTTTGATCTTTTCTTCAATAGCAATCTGACTGTCTGTTAGCTGTTCATCCAAATTTTCAATTTGATCTATCAGAGACATATTCTCATCATTGAGCTTTTTGACCATTTTCCCTAAATCACTTGTAGAACAATCTTTCAAATCTTTTCTCAATTTCTTGATAAGCATTTGTGAGCCATCAACTTTTAGTCTAATTTATTCATTTTCTTTTTTAGATTTGTCAAGATCTTCAAGAGTTGCTTCAAGATTTTTTTTCAAATGTTTTGCTTCTGCTGAGTCCATGATCTCCTCAAGTGGTTAAACTTTCTTTTAGAGGACCAGAGCTTTGATACCAATTGTTAGAAACACTTGGGGGGGGGGGGGGGAANTCTTTTAGAGGACCAGAGCTTTGATACCAATTGTTAGAAACACTTGGGGGGGGGGGGGTGAATCAGTGTTTGTCTATTTATTACTTTTCAGAAACTTAAACATAAATCAAACATACATTCAATGAAGCTTAACATAAGAAATCATAACACATGATATGATTACAGTGAAACCTTGATTAGAGGAAAACCCTAGTGGGAATTAGTACCCACAAATATTTTACTAGTCTAATGAACCTGTTAAAGTTCCTTTGCCCTGTTAGAAGCAGTCTTTACAATGCAAGTACAATGACCTAGTTAAAGGTCTGACCCTGTTAGGATTCTTTTACAAAACCCTATTAAAGGTATATGGATCACTTCCCAGGCTCACTTCCCAATAAGATGAAGGCTACAACCTTCTAATAGTTGATATACTCTATATCAAAAGTGAACTGCTGTGATGACATTGTTGTTTGATCAGTTCCGTGTATGCGCGAATGCTCTTACTCTCTTAAAGATATTTATCTCATACTAACTTCATCATACTAATCTTCTATGTCTTTCTCATACATATTACTTGACACTTGTAACATATCTTTACATTACATACTTATATGTTCATACCCAAATAGATGCGATCCAAAACAAGACCTATGGTCGGCCCTAAAACCTAATACACAACACTTCTGAGCAAGTCAGCTTAAGTGTGTTTACAACAATACTAATAACATCATTACAAACATATAATCAAAGGTGCTTGGCTATTACATAAAAAAATAATTCACGCTGTTCAAAACACTAGTCGGCTTCCATGCTCTGTCTTTTGGACTGCTGGTGTACTGATCTGTTTGTAACTTCTCCGTACAATCATTTCATACTATGCGTGTCTGGACTTAGTATGTAGACATCTCATAGAACATATATCTGAATGTGCATACACTGATTCAATCTCTCACATGTGTGTTGATGTGCTGATTGTTGTATATCTATGTCTACCCTGTTTTCATACTTAGTCATTTTATCTTCTAAGTTATATTAGACAGAAACTTAGTATGACTTTGTTGTCATGATGATGACACAAAATAATTCATGCATCCTCTAGGAGTAAACTTTCCAACACCCCTATCAGTGTTCCCTCCATCCAAAAATTGTTGTCAGAGCTACTGGTCCCTTGGAGGAAGGCTAACGACTTGTGGGAGATCTAGGAAGGAATGGTGGATTCAGATTTGAAAGAACAACTCTTAGTTGCCTTAGATTATCTTGATCATTCTAAAGCTGAAGTTCATAAGTTGAAGAGGGACGCTAGATAAGAAAAAATATTCATTACACAATTAAAAACACAATTGAAGAAATAAAAGATGAAAATAATGGACCTATGTGAATAGTTACAACCAAAGGATAGTGAGAGCTAAGATTATGAGTAGTTGAGTCAAGACTCGAAAGAGAAAACTACAAAATATGAAAAGCTCAAATGTGAGAATTCAATCATGAGGAATGAGGTTGAATCTATTGCAATGAGGATGGCCAAGAAGATTGAATATATGAATAATAATGACAATAATATCAATCATTCCTTGAAGGAAGATCTAGTGAATGCAATTGACTTTTTGTTGATATGTAGGGAGCTAAGGATCTTGAGGAAGAACTTAGATATGAGCTTTTGATTTCTCATGACTACAAGGAGAAATGAATGATTAGTTCAACCAAGCTTGATTCATTATTTTAAATTCAAAGGAGTCCAAATGAAAAGAGAGGTCTTGGATTTGAGGTAGGAGAAAGCTCTAAATCTAGATCTGAGAAGAAGAAGAAGAAGAAGAAGAAGCCATCAATAAGAAAACCTAATGAACAAAGGACTAATGGTAAGTGTTTATCTACAATAAATTTGGTCATAAATCCATGCATTTTAGGAATAGGATGAATAATAATCATGCATATTTTTATGGTCAATGTTATAAGTGCAATAAACATGGTCATAAGGAAAATGAATGCAGACGTGTTGCAAACAACTCTGTCAACAACAAAAGAAACATTAAGTGTTATGCATGCATTGGATTTGGACACATGGAAAATAAGTGTGCATTAAAGAGAAATCATGTGAACAACATAAATGGAAAAAGTAATGTTCTATGATACAAATGCAATAGATTAGTCATATCTAAAGGGATTGTAGGACTAAGAATGTGAATCAGAGAGGTCTGGTCAACATGAGCAATAATAAACTAGGAACTGATAAAGTAAAGGAAAAAGTGAATGTTGAAGAGATCAGGAAGAAAATAAAGAAGACACTGGTGAAGAAGAGTGATGAGAACACATATGAAGGATCCACATTAGAATCTAGTGCTAGAAATTCCATAAGGAATTGAGCTCAGGCCTTTGGTCTAGGGGGAGCTAACATGCAAAATTTAATGAAACCCTCTAAAGATGACGATGTCTGATTTTGGAAAGTATGGACTAGTTGAATTATGTTTTCACAAAGGTTTTGGAGTCATTACCAGATGGATTTAACTGGATGGGAAGGTGTGCGGTCGATTTCTATGAACTGAGTAGTGAACAAGGTGTTTTGAGACATTCAGGGTATGAACCATTAATTATATCAAGAAATGTAGTATAGGGATTACAAAAAGTAAATTGTGACTTTCATTTGTCACTTTGCATTTTAGGTTTGAAGAGAATAGGTGCCCTAGAGGAGAATTCTTCTGTGATCAAAGAAAGAAAGAAATTGTTTAAGTAATTTATGTGTAAACCCTAAACTCGATGAAAGGTATTTTCCTATGCGTATCTCTGAAAATTCAATTTATCAAGATGAATACACAAATAATTGTGGACATCACCGAAAGGCCCCTACCTAAGTTCAATAAACATCCATTCAAGTCAGCTAAGGTAGATCCAAAGGGTTCTCTTTTTGGTGTGTCATTTGGATTTTTACATGTCAAAGATGATAGGGCATACATCCATGTGAATTTGGAAGACTTGGACACTGATCAACTGAAGGATTTGTACAATGGGGAGCTCATAGAAGATGGAAAATTAAAACCCAAATTTAAAACCCTAGAGGAGAAGAAATTTTATTAATTCAAAAAATTTATGATAATTAAAGAGGATGAATATATTTGGTACATTCTCATAAGGATACATGGCGAATTCATGTAACTTAGCCAGCCAATGAAGATTATAATAGATTTATACAAGCGATATAAAGTTTATGGGCATTCAGTGGAATACCTACATTGAATATTGTGAATAATGACATCATCCATGATGCTACTGGAGCGGTATCTGACAAATGAGTTATGAAAATAAATGATATAATATAAGATTATGAAAAAATTTGCATGAATGGTGGTAGGATAAAATTTTTATCATTTTAGTAGGAACAATTTTGTATCTAGTATTGCCATATACATTGCTTATCAGATGTTAAAGGAAGACAAGGAGTATGACTTGTGTGAGGTACTGAGAGGACAACTAGTAGAAAAAATCACAAACATTAAGAAGGATAAAAATTACTCCTTCAAATTTGGCACTTTGTTTTTTTGTATATATTTCTACTTCATGAATGAATTCCCAAGCATTGGTACCCTAAATTGGGTTGGTGACAAACCTGTATATTTCTAAATTAGGCAATTGATGTATGGTATGGACAAAAAGATGAGAAAAACTACTATTTGGGGTTACTTCAAGGCATTTCAAAGCATGATGCATGCCAGAAATAGAATTCCTCAGTCAATAGTAGAGAAATACAAGGATACCATAAGCTTTATGGTTGACACTAATCAATTCTTGATTGAGGCAGTGCAACCTAGAACCTCATGGGTAATGCCAATGGGTTATGAGGTGGATTAATTTATATTAGATCTATATGCTAAAGAGGTTCCAACTGAAGATATATTTGGTACTTATGTTGAGAAGGATCTCAAGGTGTACAAAGAATTCAAGGCACTTGAGATAGAGAGGAAAGTAAAGAATAAAGTAGTGGATGTAAAGGAGTTTATAAAGTTTCACATTAAAAGAACTAAACAATATTTTGTTGTAGAGGATTTAATAGAAGTTGGTGAACTTAGCTCTGTATCCACACCTGCTATGGGTAGGTAGATAATGAGTTCTGCAGAAAAGAAGCCACAAGTATCTCCACCTACAAAAGCTACCAAGAGGAAGAAACTATAGGAAACAAAGAATTCAGAGGAAAAGAAGAAGAAAGAAGAAGTCATCATAGAATATGATAAGGAGAGAGAATCTAATGCTTAGGTGAAGTAGTTGAAGTGAAAGAAGACTAAATCCTCACCAGTTACCAAGCCCGAACCATCCAGTGAGAAGGACAAGTAAGTAAAGAGACTAAATTTGAGTCTAATAAACATGGTATGTCAGAATGAGGTAGTAAAAATAATCACATCACATGGTAACTTGAAGCCTCTATTAAAATTATTTTATAAGTTTGATGATGAGGAAAATAAAGTAGTTGAAGAAGTTGTAATTAGATATTTGTATAAATTTAAGAAAGCTCTTATAGAGTTTTCATCTCAACTACCAAAAGGTCTATATAGTATTCTAGATGCAATGCAATCATACGCATTGGTAGTGGATAAGATGGTAAGAGAAAAAGTGTTAGTTGATATTTGTCTGGTCATAGAAAATGAAGAAGTGAAAAGGATACTTAAGGATATAGATAAAGAGTTCAGAAGAAAACATAGAATGAACAAACTCATGGTGGTAAAGTTAAAGGAAATGTATGATGAGACAAAAAAGATAATGTGAGATTACCTTGAAAGAAATAAATATGAAGTTAAACCTCTAACAACTCAAGGTGCAAGCAATCCATACCCGAACTTGGTTTACCCATAGTTGAGGTTCCTATAGCTAAGGAGGTGAAACAAAAAGAAGAGATGAATGATCTAAATGTTCCTAAAATTTAAGAGATGGAAGTTGTTGAGGCCGGAACATGACAAGAAGACATGATAGAGAAGGAAGTAGAGAAAGATAAGAAAAAGTAAGTACAAATGAAAATAAAGCAAGAAGAGAAAGGAAAAGAAATTCGGGTAGAGTTTATTCAACCTCTAAGTAAGATAATGCTAGTAATTGCAGAGTAGCCAAAGGAGGTGGAGGACAATGAATTGGTAGTAGAGGAAGACAAGAAGGATAAGGAAAAGGCAAGAGACACTTCCTAGGAAGTGAAATAATTCATGGATAAAGAAATTTTGGAATATGTTCCACAACTGTCACAAGGGCTAGTTGATTTGCCAGTATTTTCACCCCTTCAAAAGCTAAAATTATGACAATTTGTTGAGGCCCAAGAAAGAGAGGAAATGTTGAAGACCCACATTGAAGACAATAATTTGTTGGAGCTAGCATTTGGTACACTTGAGAATTTTATGCCAATTTTTTTCAAGCATCCAACTAACATCCCTTTGGATAATCTCAAGAGCCTTATCAATGTAGTAAGTACTCAATTTGAGTCATTTGAGAGGTCAGCTAAGATCAAGGTTAGGAGAGAATTTAATGAGAAGAGATTTGCTGAGTTGAAGCAAGTGATAGAATATTATAGAAAAATCCTAGACACCAATATTAAGGTCATTCAAGATTCTCTGACTGGAGGTGGTAATATTTACAAGTCATGTATATCTACGTCAAAGTTTGTTAGAGATATAGAGAAGAAAATAAATGATTGTGAGCTGAAATTAGAGAAAATAGCTCAATTATTTGACCCCCTTTAATGCTTCTACATATGACTTGAAAGGACAAGAAATCAATTTACTTGAAAATATTAACGGTTTAGAAAAGGATAAGGATAGGATCATTGGAAGAGTGGAAGATTTGAGAACTTTGACTCCCCAAAACTTCAAAAACTATTTAGTGCAGTGAAGGAAGCACAAGATGCCTTAGAAAAATCAGCCCCAATCAACTTAAAAGTGGAAGAAGAAAATGTATTCTTATTAAATGACCACATATTTGTTTTGAAAATTCTCAAATAGGGTTGGGATAAGGATTTGCTAAAGATCATATGTGTAGATATCTTCAAATTGGTGTGAGTTACTAAGTTTTGCATGTATATATATAAGTTTTGGTATGAAAGTTCTAAGGGAGATTATATGAAATTTTTGGTATGTCTTTTCCATTTATGTCAAAGGGGAAATTAAGAGAGTGAAAATGTGCATATTATGCTCAGGAGGAATTGTAGTAAATAGTTTTGGACAATTAGTCATTTTTCACTAAGTATTTCCATCAATGCCAAAGGGGGATATTGTTGGTAAGAGACACTGCATAGAATCTTGTATGTTTTCATTTATAGAAACTAATCACTAACTCCACATGTGCATTATAGATGGAGATCAGACTAGAAGCCAGGATCATAATTTGGCCAAGTATAGAAATGAAGAACACAATGTTCAGGCAGTGTAAAATAAAATATACGGTATTCCTTTCTAGGTTAAAATATTTTGGCACACATATAAGGAAAGCAGATTATATGTCTATAGATTCTAGTTCCATAATTTTAAGGTACACTTATACGTGGTGTGAAAGTTAGAAATAATTGAACATCATTGTTTATGTTACCAGTAAGAATAGTCAACTTATGGGTGAAAAATCTTTACATGTACTTGGTAAGCTTGTTCTTGGATCTAAATTTTATGTTTAAATGATAAAGCCAACATGTATGGAGGATTGTACATGATTTTTTTGGTGGGAAGTGAACTTAAATTAAGGATTTGGATAACTTGGTCAAAACTTGTTATATTTCCCTAGAACAATTTTGGAGCCCACATTGGGAGATTGAAATTTTGGTTGAGGACCTATAAGATTAATGAATTAAGTTTTGAAAATGTGTGTAGATAATTAGAGGAAAATTTTGATGCATAAGATCAGTGTGCAAGGTGAAAATTAAAGGATTTCATGAAGTTTTTGTATATCTAATAATCTGATTAGCGAAGAGTAGGAAAACATGGAAGACAAAAGTAAAAATGTATCAGATCATAGTATGTGCTAATATGGAACTACAATAAGATATTTTTAGATTTTATTATAGAAGTTAAAAATATTGTGATCATTTTTGTGATCTTGTAAGGTAATAATCCTTCTTGCAAAGGGTTGTAGCCCTAATTATAATAGAATAGCAAGCTCTAGGCAGTGTTCCTGAATGCAAGTGCATTCTTTATCATTGTAAGAAGATATTTCTGTAGAGTATTTTATTTGTGGGTTCCATCCCAGCCATGGTTTTTCTCCTAACAATTTTTCCATGATAAAAATCTATGTGTTATGGTGTTATGGTGTTTTGGTTATTTGTTTTATGTTCTTACACTTTCTTTTTTGTTATATGCATGAAGTATATTGGAAATCATATTAGTAAAGTTAAGCTTTGTATAACACCGATTCACCCCCCTCTTAGTGCTCCCTCCATCCAAAAAATAACCATGTATCAAATTGAAACATGTACTTGTATATACCTATATTGTACAAGTCACTTTAGCAAGCACAAGATCAGACCTGCTACAAATCACAAAGGTTGTCAGTTCATCCTGTAAATCTCCAAATAACCAAGTAAGAAAATAAAAAATACCATACCATTGTTCGAGATGTGACAAAAACTAGTCAACTCTATCAAAATCACTATGTACTGTCAAAATCACAACACTGTACTATATGAATCATTGTAAATTTTGTCCCCGTTTTCAAAACAATACCAAACGAGAAATAATAAGAAATGTTATAACAATGCCAAAACTACCAATAGGAGTAAGTAAAAGAATGAAAAACTCCCCCTAACTCCATGATATGGAGTAAAATAATTATTACATTCACACTTATCATGGATAGGTTACAAAAATGTAACCACTTAATTAATCATGTCCATAGGTAACTAAAACAAATGTTGCACCAATTGTAATATACAAAAACTTATATGTAATGTGAACACTATTTCAAGAGTTCAATGGGTCACTGAAGGAAGATCATTGTAAATTCAAATGCAATTGAGGAATCATTGTCAAACTAGAAGAAAGAAGATGGATCATGTAAGAACTGAAATGAAATCTTCCAAAATAATGCAATAGACATTGCCAAAGCAGAAAATTGACCATTGTCCAATCAATATTTATATTCCCGTCAAGATCACTCAATATTAAGAACACATATGATCATATGACATTGATTGTTTTCATTATAAATATCTATCATATTGAAAACATATGTCAAATTTTAAAGAAAATCCAAAATAGTGTATTATGATAAGTCCTAATATCATCATAAGTATCCATCTACATAAGAAGTTCCAACTGGGCCAAATCAAACAGTGCAATGTTACCACCTATTAAATGCAGTACCAACTATATCAAAAAATTTGAATGTCAATTAAAATTATGAGATTAAATAAAGTGAACCACGTGTAGGCTTCAAATCTACTATTTTTATATAGCAAC
>MU226459.1:187554-200154 GCA_018584345.1 Thuja plicata
GTAGAGTCCCTGAGAGTGTTGATCATATAATTTTTAATTTCCTTTCTGCAAAAGAAGTCCGCTCTATCTTTCTCTCTGGGCTGAATGCTTGGATTGCAAATAAGAGTAAGTGCATTTTTTATATCATTGCGGGTTGCATTAAAGGTCTTGGTAAAGGTTGTAACTTTTTTGATAGACAACGTGCATAGAAATCATGGGAAGTGTGAGTGATTACTGCTCACAGAATGCTACATGCCCTGTTGTTGTTGTAAGCAAAAAGGGGCCATGCTGAAATAAGAGATTTGGAGAAGCAAACTGGGGCCATGCTGAGGTTTTTCAACTGGGAAACATGTGGTTGCCATACTACTTTTTTCCCTCTTTAAAACACTCTGATAAAGCCCGAAATCAGGTTTCAAGTCATGAGTATAGTTTAATGGACCAGCTGAATGAGAGTCCTTTTTCAATTTTGCTTGTTGGGCATGCATCATCTTGAGTCTTAAAAATAAAACAATTAAGCATGTTGCATAGCTAGGCATGTCTTTGGATCCAGTCAATTATAATAGGTCTCTTATGCACTAAAGGAAGATCAGATAGGTTCACTGATTTATTATTTTCAGTACTAGTGATAAATAGAGAATTGAAACTGATAGAATCTAGTCTGATCCATGATCCAGAGCACCTTTGGACAAGTCTGAATTTATAAATGTTTGTTTGTGGGCTGTTTCTGAGAAGGGCAATGAAGTGTTTTTTGAAGGCACGCCTTGATTTTCAGGTTCAATACAATGATAGTTACAATCATACAAGACTCTCCTTCTGAAAACCTGAGAGCTAGTGACAAGTACAAACATGCAAGGACTCTCCCTATCTCTAATTCAGATGTTAATATATGTTCTATGTGTAGAATCCCTGAGAGTGCTGATCATCTTTTTTAATTGCCTTTTTGCAAAAGAGTCCGGTCTATCTTCCTATCTGTGTTGAATGCTTCAATTCCAAATAAGAGTCGGTGCATTTTTTATATTATTGTGGGTTGCATTAAAGGTCTTGGTAAAACTTTTAACTTGTTTTGGCTAATTCTTTCTGTTGAGATCCTTTGGTTATTGCCCCTGCAGACATTTTTTTGGCAGTTTGACAATGGTTTGCTACAGGTGCAGGGTATTTTAGACAAATGTGACACAACATCTTGAACAATATCTATTATCTGTCTGCTGTCTCTATTATCATCTTGAACTTGATCTATTATCATTCTCTATTATCTATTTAAAAAAAACATACAAGATCTTTGCAGCTGTTTACCGAACTGTTCTGTGAATTTTCTTTTCGCTCCTATCTTTTTTCAAAATCTGGTTTATTTTGCAAGACTATAAATGTTGTACTATTTCATAAGAAAACGATAAAATTTTCAATCAATGAATTGTGAAAGAATATTATAAATGGAATCCATCCTCAACTCATGACATCCATTTGAGCATCAAGATTTTATTGTATTATAATATTATTATTATTATTTTAAAATTTATAATAAGATTAATTCTTATATATTTTCACACTGAGAAATTGTGAAATAATTTTAATAAAATCATTTTTCTACAGAATATTTTACAAAGAAAACTAAAGAGTATTTATACTCTATTTTAGAGAGTAAATTTGTATGAGATTAATAAAAAGAATTGTGTATAAGATGGCCTTGCTAGAAGTCAATATGAATTATGAAAACTTTACAATTTTAACTAACATGACCTGTCATTTTAACAGAATATTTTACAAAGACCACTTGGAATCTCAATTAAGTTTAAGAAAGTGTCTTTTAAAACACATGATTGTGCAAAAGTCATTATGAACTATAAAAATTTCACTATTACACTAACATGACCTCTTTAACCAATATTCCTTGTAGGTTTTTAGAAAATATTGGCTAAGAATCAATATGATATGTAGAAATTTCACATTTTAAACTAAATGACTTGTCACTTTAACACAACTTCTTCCCCACAAAGCTCACATGGAAAACACTTTAACACGACTTCTTCCCCACAAAGCTCACAAGGAAATCTTGGATGAAGTTTAAAAAAGTGTCTTCCCAAAGCACATTTATATGCCCATTTTAACTAACATGACCTGCCGCTTTAACATAACCACTTTCTCATAAAGCTCACTTGAAATCTTCAATCAAGTTTCAAAAAATGTCTTCACACATGATTGTGCATCATTTAAAAATATAAAAAAATTGAAAGTAAATTAAATAAACTCTATTATCAAAATCTAAATTTAAATATAATTTGTGCAATACAATTAAATATTAAATTTAGTAGCATTACACCAACACAACTTTTTTTTACCAATATTTTTCATAGATTCTTATTACTGATGTTTGGGACCAAACTTTAGAGTTTGATACAAAACATTGGAAATATAAATTTGCAAAGTCAATTCTAGAAATATATTGACCAAAATTCATTATTTTAACTAACATGACTTGTTTAACATAACATCTTCACCATAAAACTGACTTGGAAGGAATCTCGGATGAAGTTTAAAAAGGTGTCTTCCCAAAACACATGGTTGTGCAACAATGACAATATGAAATATGGAAATTTCATGATTTTAACAAGCATGCCATGTCACTTTAACATAGATTCTTTCCACAAAACTCACTTGAATCTCAAATGAATTAGAGAGATCACATTTTCATTGTCCATAATCATTCATTTACGTTTGCTTTTGGATTCAATTGTGTGCAATTTTTTACCATCAATGTTTTAGATCACACTTCATGATCCTTCATCGCGATGGATGATTGGTAAAAAACTGCACATAGTTGAATCCAAAAGAAAAAAATGATCTCAAATGAAGTTTAAAAAGTGTCCTCCCAAAACAATAGCACCTCGAGTTTTGTTTTGTTGGCTTACCAAAATTTCTTGCTTTGAATGTCATTTACTCTCTTTTACATGCACTAACCATAACATCAAACTACCATTTGAATATGATGTTTAAAATTACTTAAATTATTATCTAGTAATTATCAGCTTCCTCTAGTTTTGTCTATTTTCTAGTTGTATTTTAAGTTATTTAATATAATAATAAATAAATATAATTTAAAGAATATTAACTGAGGCTATTAAATGGTGATGTGTCAGGTTGAGGAGGTTAATCTAATTGAACTTTTTCCCTTAATTAAATATTTAATCTAAGTGCAACCTAATGTGAAATGTAAAGTTAATCCTAACTTATATGGATTTATGGCAATTGAAGAGTACTAAATTGTTCGTAGAGATATATGTCTCTAGTTTTTTTTGGCAAATTGCTACCAAAAGGTAGCTAACATTTATTAGCCAATGAAAACAAAGTTACAAAAGTCCATGAAGATTTTACTACAAATTTCAAATGTGTCATCCTATAGAGCATAAAAACCAACAAACTTATATGATTCAATCTAAGTGCACTTCAAGACTTGCCCACCTCCGAAAATCCCTATCAATAATCTCCATTTCTATCCAATCTATAACATGATTTGACAAGACGTTTGTCGCAGTATTCGCCTCTCTAAAAACATGATTGATGGAATACTCCTCAAAATATTTTAAAAGTTTCTGAATATTGTCTATCCACATACTAGTTTTCTAACTTGGAGCCTAACCTAGTGAAACTACTATGACAACATTTAAAGAGTCCCCTTCTATTATCAAATGCCACACACCTTTATCTCTGCCCAATAACAATCCCAAGCATAAAGCTGCAAATTCAGCCTCATGATTTGTTCGTAAAGGAAATTTGACTACGTCAAGCCAAAGTAAATCATCGTGATCATTTTTTGTAATAAATCATGCCCCTCATAGGTCAGGGTTCCCTTGAAGGGGCCTTATTTATGATGTAATATTTTAAATAAAATATACATTCTAGTATAAATTGCATTAGCATATATAAAAAAATGTAGATTCCACGATGGCCTCATCAAAAGCACAAGGACTCCAATGGTAGAGACCTATTCTCAAATAAGGGATTCAATGGAGGGAAGAAATTCTTAGATTCCACAAATTTCAAACAATTTTGAGATTGATTTTCAGAAAAAAGTAAGTCAGGATTGCTATGTCAAGTTCAATGACTTTTGAATGAAGTCTAGAATAAAGCTTCTTCATAACTACGTGTTAATCTATAAGTTTTGGAACACTTCTATTCCTTTTATAGATTTGAGAAATTGGGTTAGAAAGCAGTGGGGAGAGAGTCTTGAGGTTTATTTTTTGGATGAAGATCGAGAGTTCTTTATGGTTCTGTTTGATTCAAGAGAATCTAGGGATAAGATCTTCAAATACAAAGGGTGGTTTTATAAGAGTGTTGGAATTCATATGCAACTTTGGACTCCCAATTTCAATGTTGAAGAAGTCAATATTAAATTTACCCCCTTTTGGATCCATCTCCATAATCTCCCTCTTGAATACATGGACATCTCTATATTGGAATCCATTGGGAATGTGTTGGGTATCTTCTTAAAAGATGGCATCCCTTCGATGGAAGAAATTATGTTACCTATTAGACTATGCATATTAATGAACCTGGACAAGGCTTTTCCATTATCTTTTGAGGTTAATTCAAAGAATGGAGTTTGGTCACAAAGCATCCTTTATAAAGATCATCGTTCCCAAAAAAAAAGGGAAGATTCATAATGGGTTGAGGGTTCTAGAGGTATTACAAAATCCTCCATCGTGGGTAAGGATTATTGGGAGAAGGATTTAGACATCACAAGTTACCATTAAAGTAATCTTGAGACAATAAATCCTCTTTTTCTATTTCTAGAAATTGATTCCCAAGAGACCTTTCCTCCTCTTAACTCTTTTGTTAGGCCCACCCCCCTTTCTAAGGAGTTAGTTTTTGTGGATTTTTATATTTATTATTTCTTATGGTTTTTGTATTGGAGGCTTCGCTTCTTCTTTTCTCAAGCTTCTTAATTCCACCGACTTCTACTAGCTGGGTCTAAATCTCCTTCGATTAGTAGAAATAAAACCTCAAATTATTTGGTCTCAAGGTCTGAGCTTGACATCAATGTGGGTAATGAAATGAATGCTCCTCCTATTCGTGTGATGGAGGCCTTTGTTCAACAATGTCTTTTGGAAACTTAGATAAGAATCATAGAAGAAATTGCAGAGAGAGAATCCCCTATAAATGAAATTGCAAAGAAAGAACTCCCTATCAATGAAGAAATTATTGATCAAGAATTATTCAGAGACAAAATATAAATTATTGATCATACAAACTTTGTAATTAAATCCATATATAATTCAAAGCAAGATGAGGAGAGGGTAGTGATAGCTATTTAGAAAAATAATTTTGAGGAGAGGGTAGTGATAGCTATTTAGGAAAATAATTTTATGGAGTTGGTACAAGAATCAAACCAAATCATATAGCGGCAAAATATTGAAGGGTTGGAGTAGGAGTTTGTGAACAATGGCAAGGGATTTTTTTGTTCTGCAACAGAAAAATCATGCGAACTAGAAAAATACTATATAGGTTAGGGAAAAAATATGGAGGGTAATGCTACGAAAACAAAAGGTTGTTTTATGCTCGTTGTCTCTCCACCCATTACAAAAAGAGAGGCAAGGGCCGCCCTTCAGGAAAAAAGACAGAGGAATATTAGCGTTGAAAGTAAGTTGGGAACAATGGAGGCCCTTTCAAGTCATTTAAATTTAGGTAAAAGGAAGTAACTAAGAATTAAGGAAAGGCTCAACAAAGAAGGAACCAAGTCTCCAATTCACCCCAGATACAAGGATTTTTTGGTGGAGGATTCTTTGAATTTAAATATGTCAGAGGATCTTGGTATGGAAAGCTTAGGCGAAAATTTTATCTTCCATTTTATAGAACATTAAAAGGAATAAGCTTAACTCTAAGAAAAAATAAATTCATGGTGGTATTTTTCCATTGAATCTTAGGAACACGAAACATTCTTTTGGGAAGGAAAGTAAAAGAGGAAACAAATCATTAGAAAATTCTCAAATAATGGTCAAGGATCCTGAGGATTTGACAAAGAAGGAAGATAGGTTCCCATTGGAACTAGAAACAATTTATGATCTATTTGGACTCTTGAATCAAGATACGATGTAGAAGATAGAATATCTTGAACTTAAGAAGTCATACTTAGAAGAAATACTGGATTTAGGTCCTGAAGAGTTAGAAATGAAAAAATTCCCATTCTGATAAATGATTCATGGAAATTACCAAAAAAATAAAATCAGCCACTGGGTCTATGGAAACCACAAGAGGGCTTATACAAACTAGATTGTGGAGGTATTAAAGGGGAACAAAGAGGTTGGAAATATTTTTCTATGCTTAGCAAAGATGATGGAGAAGATCTAGACCAAAGAAAAATCACCTCCTTTTGGAAATGACAATTAAAAGGATTTTATAAATTTTGAGAAGGCTGGCTAAGGCAATGTTATCTCATAAGAGATTCTCAAGAGGATAATTAGTTGTAAATCAACAACAAATAAGTAGGAAATCTTCATCTATGCTTAGGAAAGATGATGGAGAAGATCCAGATCAAAGGAAATTCACCTCCTAGAAATGATAATTAAATTTTTTTTTTTTAGGAGGTTGGGTAAGGCAATGTTAGCTAATAAGAGATTCTCATTAGGATGATTGTCATTAATTAAAAAATAGATGGTTACGATCAATTAAACAGTCAAAAATGAAAATTTTAAGTTCAAGTTGAAAGAATTGGGAGTACTAGCACCCTTGGTATTATTCATTATTAGGTAACAATTGTTGGTAATGATGAATAAATTGCAAACACGTCACATAGTAATGGAGGTGGCATTTAATTTTTTTTGAGTTCAGAGTAATATTGGTGGCATTTAAGATAAACCCATCTCTTATATAGACATCAGAAAGTTGTAAAAAGTAACTCTTCAAAGCAATTGAAATCTAACAAATGTCTTTTCCTGAAACTTGAGGTGTCATGATATGTCATTTCCCATAATGGTGAGGTGTGGTCTGACCGTACCTATAGATGTTTTTGGATAAATTATTTATTTATCACTCCCAATTCGAATGCTATAAAAGTGGTTAGTTTTATTTTTCATCGCCTTTGGAAGCGTAGCAATAGTGGAGTAATAAATATTGCATTTCAAATTTTATTCTTCACTTTCCACCCTCTTTGTTTATTTTCTTAGTCTACGAGGTGTCCTTGTGGAGTCTTCCATTTTTCTTAGGCCTATCAACAAATCTAAGAAGATGGATTTTCTAGGGGAAATTTTTCTAGAGAGATGTAATCGAGTATTGAATAATATAGATGATCTTGCAGTTAGGGTAGTTCAAGTTATTCTAGGAGAGGACTTCCAACAAATAAAACATGCTTATAGGGTCAACAATGACATACCAACGACGTTTGACATACCAACGACATTTCTCTCTGTTCTTTTAGTGATGGGGTCATAAAAATTGAAGCAATATCAATTTGCATGGAAATATTTAAGAAAAGTATTTTTGGTGACAAGGACAAAGTGATAAGGAATGTGGATAGCAACCTAAAACTCCCATACCTAGTGGATTTTGATAAGGAAAACCGTGAGGAAGGCATGTCCAAAAGAACCATATTATCAGTAAGAGATTGGAGAGATTTTGAGGCTCTTCTTCCTTTAATCCTCAGGAATATAAACTTTCTTCAAATGTAGTTTGGAATTAGGGTGGCAACAGACCCAAAATGGGTAATAAAGTATATGTTCCCAGTGATGAAGGTATTGCAAGAGAGAAAGAAGAAGGTTTTGTTGGAAATAATAGAATGGTGTGTACTGAGAGGGGAGGGGTGAAACAGTACCCTTATAACTTTTTTGTCAATTAACCTTTATCCTTTATGCAATCAACTGCTTGTATTACCCACCATATTTGTTATTCTATCTTTATGCATGTAATATCAATTCATAAACATAATTTGCATGTAACAATTCATAGAAACATTCATGAAATGTATTGACACATGACACAAGATTTGGTAACGCAAAAAACCCTTGTTAGAAGGTAAAAAATATGGTGGGGATGAAACCCACAAAACTTCACTATCTGCAGAATGGAAGGGGCTGGTTAAGGCTTACAAGTTTGATCACTTCTGATGATCTTACCCTGTTAGGAGTAACATGTTTAGACTGGTTAAGGTCTACTCTATTAAGAGCTTTAACAACACTGTTTAGTGTGCACTCGGTTAAGAGGTTTACAAAAGGATTCTTAAATCCACCTTCTCAAAGGATTTCTTCTATTTGATACACTTGTTAGAATGTAGTAAAAATTACTTATTAACCTGATTATATTGTTGGAATTAATGGGAAGTGTGTACTAAGAGGGTAGGGGTGACTCAGTACCTCTAATTTTTTTTTGTATCTTTTAACCTTTATCCTTTAAGTTATCAAATGTTTATCCAACCATCTGTTCTATATTATCTTGATGCAAGATATATCAATTCATAAAATTAATCATACATGTGAAAATTCATAGAAATATTCATGAAAGTAATTGACACATAACACAAAATATGATATCGTAGAAAACTCCTGTTAGGAAGTAAAAACTACGGTGGGGATGGCACCCACAAATTCTTCACTATTTGCAGATTGGAAGGGGTCAATTAAGGATTACAATTTGATCACTTCTAATGATCTAACCGGCTAAGAGTATCTGTGGAGACCTGTTAAAGTCTACTCGGTTAAGAGCTTTAGCAACACCGTTGAGTGTGCACTTGGTTAAGAGATTTATAGTTGGACTGTTAAATCCACCTTCCTCAAAAGGATTTTTACACTTTGCTTCACTTGTTAGAATGATAGAAAATTACAATTTGAACTTGTGTATGCAATCTCATATAGCTGATTATAGATCCATTTAAGATTACATGAATAAGTATATCACCTAATGTGAGTCAATAATACCTCTGATGCTCGGTAGTCTCTGTTCTTGGTTCTTGCTAACCAGATTCACCCTTTGTTGTTCTGGTTCATGAAACTTTCAATCTGATCCATAGGTGTGCTTGTATGCTTAATTCATCCTCTCATATCCTTTCTCATCCCTCCCTCATTTTTTTATAATGAATGATTACATAGTCTATTTATAAGATAGATTGACCTAATCAAGTTTCACCTAAAACAATGTTAACTCTAAGATCACAGGTTTACAACTTTACCTTGATCTCCTAGTCTATGTGTCTTAAATCAGTTAAACTAATTAAAGCACTTACATTCATGTTGCTTGACCCTAAAGAAATGGTTTTAAAAACAAATCAAGATTCTATAAATAGAATAAGGCTATTTTATCTAACGTGGAAGTCAGATCCACTTTTTGCGGGCTGCAACTGACTTTTGGTTTATGGCAGTCAATTATGCTCTAAAGTCAGTTGAATGTCTTTCGGGTTCCTTGCTTGAAATGTTCTCTCAGTTTCTTCTTTAACTATTCTCTTAGTTTGCACTATGTCCTACATGTCGGGTCCCACTTTTGGGTTCCTCTTTATCCTTTCCACTTTGCATTTTCATTGTACACATAAGATTGTGTCATCGGTTCTCTTTGTACTTAGCCATTTTCAATGATCTCTTTATATCTGCCTTTTCAATTTTCTCTTTGATATATCTTTTGGTGTATGCTTACCGAAAGTGTTGTTTGCATACTAATGGAAAAATAATGTCATCAATCTCCCCCTTTGACATTAGTATCAAAAAATTATATGTGAAAAATACTAACAAAATGTTAAGTATGTACAACATATATAATCCTTAGTCATATCCTTAGTTATTTCATGACTCCCCCTATGTATATGCTAGTATATCATTATTTTCCCCTTTTTCTGTATACTGTATAGTTTCCTATCTATACAAATCATTTATTTCCCCCTTTTTGATATTAAGGGCAAAGGTGTATACCTTATAGCTTATCAAAAATGTGAGAGTGTGAAGACTTCATGTCTTCCATCATCTTCTCCCATTGTTCATTTAGGTTCTCTAGAGCCATGTGATCAATTGTAACCCTTGTGTGCATATCGTAGATGTTGTCTACTACAAACATCTCGGGGGTTGCTATTAGTTGATTTGCTGAACTGATATGCTATTGAAGTAGTATCAGATTTGGTAGAAGTTGAGCCTGGAGCTCGGTGACCTCTTCCCTGAATTGTGTCTCTACCTCCCACAGTTCTTTCCTTAACATTTTTATCTCAATAATATTTTCATCATAATGCAACTTCAGTGCATTGTCCTTAGTGGTTAAGCCCTTAGCACTTGTAGTTAGATTAGAATCTAACTTTGCTATCTTATCACTATGATCTTTAGTGACTTTATCAATTTTACTCAATTGTTGGATCAAGGAAATAGCTTCAACAATAATAGGATCTAATTCACTTATGAATTTTGAAAGCTTTACCTTGTTAACTGCAACTTCTTGGCTGATTTTCTCAATAATTTTTTTTTGGTACTTCTGCTCTTCTCTATCTTCAATTACCTTTTCTGCATAAATATTCTGTGTTGTTATGGCTTTTGTGAGAGTGGCTATTTGATCAAGTATCAGTTTATTCTAATCAATATGAACATCGTGTACAATCTAGTTCAAGATGTCCCTAGTTGTTTCCAAACCATGGAGTCTCGTTGCTACTTTCTTACCTTCTCCTATAATGCCTTCCTCTAACATATTTCACCGTATTCCTTCAGGGCTTCATAGTCAAGTGTGGTTGGATCACATTTGGGGATCTCAATGATTTCATCTAAAGTGAATTCCAACTTACTCTTTTTGGATTTCTTCTTCTTCTTCATAGTTTCACTTGAATGTAGAACCATAGCCATCTTTTTGGCTTTGTCTATGGTGCTAGATGAAGTTACTTGTGGTGTTGCCTCTTTTTGCTGCTTTGTTTCGGTGTGAGATTGTTGGTTTTCTGTAGACGTCTCCACAGCTCATCAACCTTTACATTATCGGTAGAAACCTTTTCAGTGTCCTCAAGAGTGCCATATTTAGGTTTTCATCCTTCATCAGTGTCCTTATGCACTTCATATGTCTTTGTCTATGCATTCTTCTTGATTGTGTCTCCATTTGTTTGCTTTGATTCTCCTTCTGTAACCTTGTTAGTTTCAGTTACAATGTGAGTGTCTCTAATGTCCTTCTAATCATTGATTTTGTCTTTCTTTCCTTCATCCCTTGCATCCTCGAGAATGCTTGAATCTTTTTAAGGTGACTTCTCTATTTTTTAAAGAATATTGATGGCTTGCATCAATATTTTCACGTTGCATGGTATGTGCACTTGTGAAGTATCAATTGTGTTGTCTTGTTTGTCAGTTGCATCCTTGGTAGTAGTGACATATTCATCCTTTTGTATTTCTTCTGCTGGATCATCGGTTATGTCATTGATTGTGTTATCCACATTGTTGTCCTTAGTGGTGTCCGACCATGTTTCATCTACAACTTCCACATTCTTGTTGCTGGTTGTGTTCATTTCTTCTTTTATTTAACTCAACTGATGTGTCATCTTCAACATCTTTGATTATGATGTGTTCTTGAGTTTCCTTATTATCATCTTTCTTTTGTAGGTATTTCTTGGGGCTAGCTTCCTCAATAGGTCTATTGAGTATTTTACTCCACTTTTTGTGACTTTCTAGTTCAATATCTATAAACCTCCCTTCAAGAAATTTGTAGGCTCTCAACTAGGGTGAGAACTCCTTTTTATGGTTCTCCATCATCTCATCAATTTCTTCCTTCTTGGATTAAGAAGGCATGAGAGTAACAAGTACTCTGACCTTATCTCCTTTTCATTCTTTAATGCAAATTTCCATCTGGCATATAATCTATCCAAGAGTTCCCTTGGTACATTATTATAACCTTCAAATTGAATTGGTACGTACTTGAATTTGTAATTTCTTACAATGATGGCATCTTCAACTTTGTTTAGATCTTATGGATCCAATTTTAGCCATCTTTTGATCTTAGAATCTGTAATAGATCCTGAATTTGCAATAGACTTGCATACCTCATCAATGCTTTCATGAACCTTAACCTTTTCAGCTTCTACACCTTCATCTTTCTCGGTGTCCTCAATGTCTTCCCTTGTTTGAACGAACCTTCTTCTCTTTGATGACCCTCTTTTCTGTGTGGTTGGTTTCCTCTTGTAGGTCCTAACTTTTTCTTTCTTCAAGGGTGAAGGAGTTGAGTCCTTTGTTGTTTGGCTTCTTGTCCTAGAAGAAGATGTTATTCTTGGCTTCTTTCCTGTTGGAGGAGGTGGTGAATCTGACTCTATGGCCTCAGAGCCATTCTTTTCTATAGCTTCACCGATGGGTGACTAGCCTTTGGTCTCTTCCTGCTTTTCAAATTCTTCTTTCTATTTAGTTTCTTTTTCTATTGTCAACAGTATTTTCTTTAGGTTCTTGACCATTTTGTCCTTTTTCTTGCCTATTTTCTTTACAACCAGGCTAGATTTGATTCATGATTTGAACTCCTCATAAGTTCCTGTATAGTCAGAAAATAAAAGAACTTCCATAGGAGACTAGTTTAACCTTCCAAGTGAGTGGTTTGGGGTCATGACAAGCACCTCTAAATGGGTTCCTGATCTTGACATGGCTTCCCCCCTGACCTGCCTTTCTAACCTCCATTTCCTGACCTAAATTCTGCATTCTGGGTCTCTGACCT
>MU226459.1:219451-240162 GCA_018584345.1 Thuja plicata
CCACCTGTTTCCTCTAATGATTCCACAATTATTAGTTTGGCTCAAACTTTGTCATCTTTACAACAACAACTTGCCTCTTTGACTCAATCCAAATTTAGCATTCCTACATGTGATATGGGTAGCCCTTCATCCCTAGACATCATTCATGTTATTGTCCCTCAGCAAGCCAATATGCCTTGTCTTGAGACTTACAATGGCAAAGGTGATCCTGTCACCCATGTTAAAACATTTCAAATCCTTTGTAGTGATTACGCTCATGACCATAGGATTTTAGCTAAATTGTTTGCTAGAACCTTTCGAGATAAGGCTTTACAATGGTATTGTTCCTTACCTCCCTATTCCATTGATTCTTTTCCCAAACTTGCTAATTATTTTATTCAACAATTCCAAAATAACATTGGACCACAAGTGTCCTTATCTGATTTAATGCATTGTAAACAAAATACTAAAGAAAAATTGACTGATTTCATTGGTAGATTTAAGCATTTGTATGCTTAGATTTCTTATCCTGTTCTTGATATTGATATTCAACATATGTTTATTTCAAATTTACAAAAGGATATTAGAGACAATATTTTTCTTACTGAATTTACCTCCTTTCAACAATTATGTGCAACACTTCACCATTATCAATTACAAGTGAGCCAGTTTGAGAGCAACACTCCAATGGCTCCTATTTTAGTTGATAAGAGTGATAATGCTCCTAATCCCAATAAGTTTCAGAAACCTCACAACTATGTAAAGATTAATAAACAGACAAATGCGGTTGTTAATCAAGTTGTGACTACTTCCAATAGTGCTTCTGCATCCACTGCTTTCTGTATGAATTGTACATTTACTCCTCTCTCTAAAACTTTTCATTCTATAATGAGTAGGTTGTTAAGTGCTTGGAAGAGTTTGTAACCTATAACACATGCTCTAAATTTAAGTTCATCATCAGTTATAGTAGATACCTTTATTCCTCTGCCATGACACTTTTCTCCAGTGTTTTTCTCAATCTCAGCCTTGGGTGGATGTTTCAATGCTTTTACCTTCTCTGTTATAGAGTTAACGGTGTCTGCATGGATAACATCTCAGGTTATCATCTTTGGCTCATCCAACCATAGTTTGTGATTGTGCATTTGGCTCAATACTAACCGAATCCACTCAGTTTTGAATGCCTTCGGGAATAATAGGGCATTAGTGAGCCCTTTCACTTGTATGTGTTTGTGTTCTTCTTTTATGAATCCATCTTTGTTACATAACTTCTAGTAAGCTTGTTTTACCTCCAAATCAGCAATTTATGCAATCTTGCAGTGGATGTAATCTCGCACGTCTTCGACAAGAAAAAACCCTAGCTGGTATTAGCGAGAATGCTCCAGCATTGTCAGGTTGTGAGGAAACCTCAGGGAAAATCTTGTAATGTGGCTCCTCACATACATAATTCTTGATGAGTTTAACCTCATCCTTCTTGATATTATTCTATTTGGTGGTTCTCGAGGTCATGGCCATGTCTGAAATAAATTTAAGGATTTCTTAAAAATGTGTAAATAGAGTTCTTGATTGACGTAGTTACTTACTGTTTACACCTACAATGATCATTGATCTGTTGGAGTGCTCTGGTTGAGTTGAAGTCTCTCTATGATGATTTTGTTATTTGCTCAATTTTTTCTCTTGTCACTCTACTCTAGTTATGGTGAAGAGTGAAACCCTTCCGTCTCCCTTTTATAGGCATTTTCCCTAAAAAAGAAAGTCATTAATGCTCAACCACTCCTCAGTGTTTGAAGACAGAGTTTGTTGGTTAAAAAATTAACTTCTCTTTTTGGTGACAATGCGACATTTTAGGGTAGTCATTTATCTCTTTTCTTTTACTGACAGGTTTAGGTGTTATGCACAAACAACTACTTCAACTTTCTTTATTACTGATGAGTCTTGGTTTACACTAGCAAATTTTCTTTCTTATGTTAACTGACACTTCTCGGTAATTGTAGGTAGTTTCATCTTTGAGTGTATATCGATGGATTTTGGTATGTATGCCCGATAGAATAGTTATCACATATTTAAACAAGTAATACTGTGATGCATCTTTACTTATGCTAATTTGTCATTTCATCAACATATTATGGAGCTGATGTAAAATAATACATAGTGTAATGTAGTTCCATACTTACTTGTTCTACTTAAGTTGGGGTGGTGATGTCACCGGATCCATTGGATGGGGTGTCACCATTTACATTGCTTGGTCTAGCTTCATCATTGTTTGAAGCTCCTCTCCACATTTTGTCTCTCATTCTCTGGATGTCTTCAATGGTGTTTCCATTGGGATATGTGCTGGTCTCTATCATTCAGTCTCTACAATATTTCTTGAGATGACCAACTTTATGACAGTGTAAGCATGTCATTCTGGGGTTAGTCCAGCCACTAGACTTTCTAGTCCACTATCTCATACAGTTTGCAACAATGTGACCAAATCTTCCACATGATGTACAATTTGTCCAAGTGTTGTAATCCCATACATACTGGTTGCCGACTCTTTTTGGTTGATAGGGAGTTTCTTAACCTTTAGGATTCCATGCTTGCATTTTCTTTTTCCATCATTCAAGAGTTGTTTGCCCATTCATTTTGCATGTAGGACAGTATTTGCCCATGTAGGTTTCCTTCTTTGGTTGTTTCATCTTAGACTTACATTCATATACTTTATTTCCTTTCTTGTTACATTTATAACAAAATCCTATGAATGAAGATGTAGATTTAGGAATACCATTCATTTTTCCTTTCCATACATTTGATGTGTGGCCTTGCTTTCCACAATGATTGTATGTCAGCTTTCTTGGTCTTGGATTTGCATAGACATTGTTTGGATCAACTTGATTGGGTGATTCTCCATTCTCGGAAAATCCTAGACCGGTGTTGTTGTTGACTCTTCATTTTCCTTCCAAAAAATCATCCATTCTTTTATTTCTTTCTTCAGCTTTCTTGATAATTTCATTATGCTACCGCTGAATTATTATTTCATGTTTCAACTTTTCATTCTCATCCCTTAGCTCACTGATAGCTTCTATTCTTTCAATGAGTTCAACATTCATTTTTTTTTGTCTCTTGAATCATAAGAATAATTTTATTTGTGATCTCATGGTGATGCTCTATAAGTCTTTGTATTTCAGACTCTTTCTCTCTTAGCTTTTCTGTAATCTTCCTTCTATCATCAATAGCTAGTGTTCTTTCTTTCTCAGCTTGTCTAGCACTGTTCATGACATCAATCATTCTTACCATCTGTGTCTCTTGAAATATTTACACATATTTCACTTGTCCAGCCAGATGTTGATTGATTTCATTTAGGCTTGTGATGCTTTCTTCTGATGTATCTAATGCTTTTCTTGTAGTTGATTCTGAAGACTCAAAGTAATCTAGTATCTCTTCCTCATGATAATTTGTTTCATTACAATGAGATGCCATAATATTTATTTCATCTAAAAACTGTCTCATATTGATTTTAGCTTCTTTATACTGCTCATAGAAGATCTAAATTTCTAGTTTCTTATTTTCAATAGTCTTGTCAAGTTTGTACTTCTCCATTGTATGATCTTTTCTCTTAAGCCTTTAAGCTTTTCCAAAGAAGAGACTTATCTCTGATAACAATTGTTGGAATTAATGGGAAGTGTGTACTGAGAGAGGAGGGGTGAATCAATACCTCTAAAACTTTTGTATCTTTTAACCTTTATCCTTTAAGTTATCAAATGTTTATCCAACCATATGTTCTATACTATCTTGATGCAAGATATATCAATTCATAAACTTAATCATACATGTGAAAATTCATAGAAATATTCATGAAAGTAATTGACACATAACACAAGATATGATTTTGCAGAAAACTCCTATTAGGGAGTAAAAATTGCAGTGGGGATGGCACCCACAAATTCTTCACAATCTGTAGATTAGAAGGGGCCGGTTAAGGCTTACAATTTGATCACTTTTGATGACCTACCTGTTTAAAACTATTTGTAGAAATCTGTTAAAGTATACTCAATTAAGAGCTTTAACAACACTGTTGAGTGTGCACTTGGTTAAGAGATTTATAGTTGGACTATTAAATCCATCTTCCTTAAAAGGATTTTTACACTTTTATTCACTTGTTAGAATGATAGAAAATTACAATTTGACCTAGTGTATGTAATCTCCTATTGCCAATTACAGATCCATTTAAGATTACATGAATAAGTATATCACCTAATGTGATTGAATAATACCTCTGATGCTCGGTAGTCTCTATTCTTGGTTCTTGATAACCAAATTCACCTTTTGTTGTTCTGGTTTAGAAACTTTCAATCTGATCCATAGGTCTTCTCGTATGCTTCATTCATCCTCTCATATCCTTTCTCATCCCTCTCTCATTTTTTATAATGAATGATTAAATAGTCTATTTATAAGACAGATTGACCTAATCAAGTTTCACGTAAAACAATGTTAACTCTAATATCATAGGTTTACAACTTTACCTTGATCTCCTAGTCTATGTGTCTTAAATTAGTTAAACTGATTAAAGCACTTACATACATGTTTCTTGACCCTAAAGAAATGGTTTTAAAAACAAATCAAGATTCTGTAAATAGAATAAGACTATTTTATCTGATGTGGAAGTCAGATCCACTTTTTGTGGGCTGCAACTGACTTTTGGTTTCTGACGCTCGTTATGCTCTAAATTTAGTTGACTGTCTTATTGAGGTTTAGATTTGTCACCCCAATTAAGGTATTGGGGATTTGATGGTATTCTATCCTAACAATGGAAACCTTCTCTAGCTGTGGGTGGACTATGATTGAGAAGGAGTGTCTGGATTCTAGGCCGGTTCCTATTGAATTTGGGTATCAATTTTATACTATCTTCTCCTGATTTTGGGGAGGAAAGGGAAAAATTCTAACTAAATTGTATGAATAAAACTTGAAAGGTGATACACCAAATAAGATTCAGATCTCTCAAAGCCTCAAACTAACATTCACCTAACATACCCTAATGATCTTTGCAATATCGCTCACTATCCAATGCGTAGGCTAATTTGAAAGTCACTACTAGGGTTTAACCACAAATAGAAATCTTACTATCAACAACATGCATATTCTACAAAATTCTTATATTCTGTAATCTAGAAAAGGAATCGATACAATCCACTAATCCATGCTACAGATGCATTACACTTGAATGCAGAAAATTGAATAGGATTTGAACAAATGATCACCACAAGATGTATGAAAAATGGGTCAACTATATTCTTCTCAAAATCTATGTGCAGTTACATGAATGAAACTCAAAATAATGGCAAGGAATATAATCATCCTCTTGCACAAAATCAATATCAAAAACATGAACTAACCATGGATACAAAAGCATAAACAGGTAGCTATAGGAACAAGAAGTTCACTAAAAGATCTTCTCTCTACAATCTTTAACCCCCTAAACATGAAGCAGAGGATCCACTATATACCCCACATGGCTTAATTTTTTAAAATATTTTCCAGCAAAAAGCCCTCCACAATATCAAGCTACTAAAATATATGGCTTAAAAAGTGCCCTAAATCAAGCCCTAAGTTTAGCCCCCTAAAGTTGGTAAATCAAATACATCTTTTTTATATACCCTACCAACTTTATTACATAACATCAAAAATGTATAAACCCAAATACATTAACTCTAAAGGCATACAACCCCAACCATAACCTGAAACCATAGGAAACCCTAACTCCACTAAGTCGGTAGCAAAGAATCAAACCTTGACTTTATATTATCCAACCATGGTATAACCAAGTTGATATAACTTGAGCTTAATGCTTGAGAATAGCTCATAACTAACCTAAATAGATCATTGAAAAGATGTAATGCTGTCCTCGAGGCATGAAAAGTACTATCGTGGCACTATGGAGGGAATGTCGATGCACTGGGAACTATCATAGCATTTACTCCATTTATCAGTGGACTTCAAAATTGGCTAAAACACAATGCATAGAGTTTATAGATTTCATTTGCATCTATGGTTTTCTTCTCTGTGGTGCCGCCATGCTTGTTTGAACTGGAGTTGGGAAGCCATAATCAAAGGCGCTGCATTTGCTTCTAGAGTATGTGGAGAAGCTTGGGCTTCTCAGGCTCTGTGGGAAACCGTGGGTTTGAAATTGCTCTGCCATAACATATGGCGCATTTTATGAATTTTGTTGGAGTTTTTTGGAGTTTATTTAGTTTGAACTTGGGATTCAAAACTTGGGCTCTGTCAACTCTGAGTTATGACCTATGGCCTCCAATGTGTGGGATAATTGCAGAGTAGCTCGCAGAGCTCAGGCTCTAGATGTTTAGAAGCCATAATGGATGGCACTGACTCTTTGTTTTGAACTGGGGCTTGAGGTTGGAAGTTTCACACCCACTATGATCTTGGAGTTAATTTGAGCTGTGGTTGAGAGGTGTAGAGGAATCCATGGAACTCGGACTTGAAACTAGGCATCTCAGCCACTACTTCAGACTCATTCCCAGTCTATGGTGAACTTACACTTGAAGAGGCTGCGACTTTCTCTTTTATTTAAAAAAATCAAGCTTCATCTCCTCTGTTTCAACCCACGACACTTGGATTCTAATCTGCATCTCAAACTCGGTCTTCTTGTCTTCTTTTCTTTAGATAAGTTACATCTGGTATTTTGTTGTTACTTCTGCATTTAAAATGCATTCCAAATGAATAACTTTGAGTTTCAACAACTTCATTTTTATGAGTTATTAAAAATATACTTCTCTGGCAGCAACTTCAAGTGTTTTGATATTAATGTTCTGTATGTTGTAGTAGTTGTTTGCCTACTTCAAAACTCTAGCATGTGCTTTCATCACTTCTTTTGCAACCCTAACATACTCAGAGTTACCTTATGTTGTTTACTTGCTGTTGTTTCCTTCATTACTTCTCTCTATGCTTTATTAATGTCAACAACAACAAAAAAAAGACATACCCACATAGCTATTAAGTTGATCTCAAACATGTGTATATTTGATGTGAACTCGGGTTCTCTTGCATGGCTATTTTGTTTATATACAAATGCACTTCACTTAATCTTTTTCAAACACAACAATATTGTCATGAGGACAAAAATGTCCATCTCTACAAACTAAACTTTTCTTTCATTATTCTGTCTTTCAAAACAAATAAAGTTTTATTTTTCCTACAACAATTAGATAAAATAAACAACATTCAATATTCACTTGTGAAACTGTGAGCAAAATATATCAAAACATGTCATGTTCAAAACACTGTAAAAGTGTTGTTCCTTCTAGTGTGAAAATACATTGTTCTTTTATCAGCATATAAGACACTACCCATGGGGTTTGAGCAGGGGCTCGTGACTCCCATGGATAATCTTCATAACAGGAACCCTGAAAACATGTATACTCCATTTTTATGATTGTATGACCTAAATTGTATGCACAATGAACATTATACTAGAATACAATGTAACTGTGTAAATACCCTGTATAAAGACACCTCTTGAAATTTTGGCATTAAGGACATAAGTATAACTTTCTTTTGAAGTTATGAACCATTACAGTATTGTTTGATTTCTTCAGTTGATGAACATACACTGTCTTTCTCATAACGTAGTTGCTTTTATTTTTTATGAATGTTTACTCCAAGAAATCCTACCAACACACTATTGTTTCAATATTTTCTTATTGACTTTCACTTGCAGTTTATATGTACATTGTTCATTCTGTTATGTATTTCCATTTCTTTGAAAATCTTATGTAACAACATTGCCTTCATTTCTGACTTGTATGATGTTATTGAACATCTTATCCTTCTTTTCTGCATAATCCAGTTCATTAAGAATACTTCCTTGCTCATGTGTCTCCTACAGTAACATGGATCCTTTTCTACATCTGTATTTTCTCTTTCTATCTGCACTCATTCATATGATCACCTTTTGTACACATATCACCAATCAATCTGTTAGGTCAGTAGATAAAATGAACCAATTAATGTTTGTGGGTGAGTGTCATCCAGGATGGCATTCATTCATGAATGTTGGTTGGTTTATTTGTGTTTGTTGAATTACAGGTTGATCAAATTCTAAAAAAGGTTTCTCAAAGAGGAATACTAAATCCCTTTCATTCAGATATCTGGTTATAAATACAAGAATAACATCCATCAAAGTGATCATAAATAGAAAAAGGTTTCATGTTTATAACAAGTCCCTTTAACACTATTTTCAGATATTGTGGATGCATGTTTTCATGTTACATTGATTTCATCAGATTGATATGCAGTATTAGAAGAATTGATTTGTATGTTGTTTGTGTCCCATGTATTTCTTAGATCCAACTTGATCTAACACCTCTTTCTCTCTCATGATGCAGGTGAAAACCCAAAAGACCTATATGAAGATGAAGACCAGGACTTGGAGACCTAGGACCTGACATACAACCAGCAAGAAACCAACCACAAGGAAATGCATGGGACCCCTACTCCATACTTATATCATGCTTTCTATTTTGCAATGTACTATTCTACTTGACATGAAAAGAAATATGGAAAGACACTTGTATAATACATTCAGTTTGAATGCACAATGTAATTGATCAGTTTTAAATTTTGAAATTCTGGAATGTGATCAATTCTTAGAGCACAAATGATAAATTTTAACAATGAATGTAATGATGAAATGTTAATTAATAATATCTGAAGGATAGTATTAATTAGACTCTTCTAAATATGCAATTTTTCCTATTTATGGTTATTTTGATGGATGTTGTAATTTAGGGTAACAATTTTGGCAACTTCTACTGGATGTGTGCTTGCAAGACATGACCTTAGACCCTATCCTAGGGCAAGAAAGTTAGGTGACCTAGAACCATGGATGCAAACTTTATTGAAATGAAAATGCATCTAATCTAGACTCGTGCAACCTAAAGACCTAGTTCTTGGACATTACTTATTGAAATGAAACCTAAACTAAACCTAACCCTCAAAGCAAAGATTGAGGTGAATTCCATTAACTAGAATTTGTAGAACTTCCCCATTAGTTATGGCCAATTGAAAAGCATTATTCTCCTTACAGGCTGTGATAACAAAAGGGCCTGACCAAAAATGATCAAATTTGTCATGCTGCCCTGGCTTGCTCTTGAGCACATCCCACTTAAGTACTAGATCACCCTCCTTGAAATCTCTATATGTAGCTCTCTTATCAAAATCCCTCTTGGTTTGTGCTTGCTTTAATTCCATAGTATCCAATGCCTTCTTCCTTTCTTCCTTCAGTTGTAGCAATTCAACATATCTTAGTTTAAGAGGATCCTCCTCTTCAAACAGTAACATTTGATAAGCAAGCTGTAAAGCTAGAAACTCTATAGAAATATGCAATCTGGTCTCTTTACCATAAACCAAGACATAAGGTGAATTCCCAATAACCTTTTTAGGTGTTATTCTATCCAGCCATAAGGCTTCCTTCAATTTAGAGTGCCAATCCCTCTTGTTTTCTTGCAGAGTATTTTTGATGATCCTAATCAGGTTCTTATTGGTAGATTCTGCAAGACCATTACCCTGTGGGTAATAATTGGAAGAAGTGTTTAAATAAATTCCATTCTTTTCAGCCCACTCTGTTATAGATGATCCAACAAAAGCTAGGGCATTATCTAAGATTATTGATTGAGGGAATCCAAACCTTGTTACAATGTCATCATAGAACTTTAGAACAACAACTCCATTAGATTCCTTTAGTGCAATAGCTTCAGTCCATCCGGTGAAATAGTCTGTAGCAGTTAAGATCCACTTATGTCCTGCACTAGAATTTGGATTTATTGGACCTATGAAGTCCACTCCCCATTTGTTGAATGGCTGGTCCACAATGATTGGCTTCAATGGTAATGCTGCCAACCTCTATTTTCCTGCAAACATAACACACTTTTGGCATCTTCTTGCCCATGAATGAGCATCTTTGAATAAATCTGGCCAAAAATAGCCAGCTCTTAGAATTTTCCATGCTGTAGCTTTGGGGCTGAAATGCCCTCCACAAGATCCATCATGGAATTTAGATAGAATCTTTCTTTGATCCATATAATCTATGCATTTGAGAAGCATACCAGAAAAATCCTTCTTATAAAGAGTGACATCAATTAGAACATAAGGAATAGATTGTAATCTAAAGTACCTTCTCTTGGCTTTATCAAGATTCATTAGACATTGACCAGTATGCAGAAATCTGGTCATATCTGATAACTAGGATGCTGAATCACTATTTAGTACAGAATTACCTTGGGGAAAAAATCTAACTAAATTGTATGAATAAAACTTGAAAGGTGATACACCAAATAAGATTCAGATCTCTCAAAGCCTCAAACTAACATTCACTTAACATACCCTAATGATCTCTGCAATATCGCTCACTATCCAATACATAGGCTAATTTGAAAGTCACTACTAGGGTTTAACCACAAATAGCAATCTTACTATCAACAACATGCATATTCTACAAAAGGCTTATATTAGGAATCGATACAATCCACTAATCCATGCTACAGATGTATTACACTTGAATGCAGAAAATTAAATAGGATTTGAACAAATGATCACCACAAGATGTATGAAAAATGGTTCAACTATATTCTTCTCAAAATCTGTGTGCAGTTACATGAATGAATATCAAAATAATGGCAAGGAATACAATCATCCTCTTGCACAAAATTGATATCACAAACATGAACTAACCATGGATACAAAAGCATAAACAGGTAGCTATAGGAACAATAAGTTCACTAAAAGCTCTTCTCTCTACAATCTTTAACCCCCTAAAAATGAAGCAGAGGATCCACTATATAGCCCACATGGCTTAATTTTTTAAAAAATTTCCCCCCAAAAAGCCCTCCACAATATCAAGCTACTAAATTGTATGGCTTAACAAGTGCCCTAAATCAAGCCCTAAGTTTAGCCCCCTAAAGTTGGTAAATAAAATACATCTTTTTTATATACCCTACCAACTTTATTACATAACATGAAAAATGTATAAACCAAAATACATTAACTCTAAAGGCATACAACCACAACCATAACCCGACACCATAGGAAACCCTAACTCCACTAAGTTGACAACAAAGAATCAAACCCTGACTTTATATTATCCAACCATGGTATAACCAAGTTGATATAACTCGAGCTTAATGCTTGAGAATAGCTCATAACTGACCTAAAGAGATCATTGAAAAGATGTAATGCTATCCTCATGGCATGAAAAATACTGTCGTGGCACTGTGGAGGGAATGTTGATGCACTGGGAACTATCATAGCATTTACTCCATTTTTCAGTGGACTTGAAAATTGGGTAAAACACAATGCATAGAGTTTATAGATTTCATTTGCATCTAGGGTTTTCTTCTCTGTGGCGCTGCCATGCTTGTTTGAACTAGAGTTGGGAAGCCATAATCAATGGCACTGCATTTGCTTCTGGAGTATGTGGAGAAGCTCAGGCTTCTCAGGCTCTATGGGAAATCATGGGTTTGAAATTGATCTACCATAACATATGGAGCATTTTATGAATTCTATTGGAGTTTTTTGAAGTTTATTTGGTTTGAACTTGGGATTCAAAACTCGGGCTCTATCAACTATGAGTTATGATCCATGGCCTCCAATGTGTGGGATACTTTCAGAGTAGCTCGGAGAGCTTAGGCTCTAGATATTTAGAAGCCATAATGGATGGCGCTAACTCTTTGTTTTGAACTGGGACTTGAGGTTGGAAGTTTCACACCCACTATAATCTTGGAGTGAATTTGAGCTATGGTTGAGAGGTGTAGAGTAATCCATGGAACTCAGAATAAAAACTGGGCATCTTAGCCACTGCTTCAGACTCATTCCCAGTCTATGGTGAACTTACACTTGAAGAGGACATGACTTTCTCTGTTTATCTTTCACTTTTTTTTTAAAAACTCGAGCTTCATCTCCTCTATTGTAAGCCATGACACTTGGATTCTAATCTACATCTCAAACTTGGTCTTCTTGTCTTATTTTCTTTAGATAAGTTATATCTGGTCTTTTCTTATTACTTCTGCATTTAAAATGCATTCCAAATGAATAACTTTGAGTTTCAACAAATTCATTTTTATGAGTTATTAAAAATACACATCTCTGGCAGAAACTTGAGGTGTTTTGATATTAATGCTCTGGATGTTGTAGTAGTTGTTTTCCTACTTCAAAACTCTAGCATGTGCTTTCATCACTTCTTTTGCAACCCTAACATACTCAGAGTTACCTTCTATTGTTTACTTGCTATCGTTTCCTTCATTACTGCTCTCTGTGCTTTATTAATGTCAAAAGAAACAACAAAAGAGAAATACCCACATAGCTATTAAGTTGATCTTGAACATGTGTATATTTGATGTGAACTCGGGTTCTCTTGCATGGCTATCTTTTCTATATACAAATGCACTTCACTTAATGTTTTTCAAACACAACAATATTGTCATGAGGACAAAAATGTCCATCTCTACAAACTGAACTTTTTTTTCATTATTCTGTCTTTCAAAATAAATAAAGTTTTTTTTTCCTGTAGCAATTAGATAAAATAAACAACAGTCAACATTCACTGGTGAAACTGTGAGAAAAATATATCAAAACATGTCATGTTCAGAACACTGTAAAAGTGTTGTTCCTTCCAGTGTGAAAATACACTATTCTTTTATTAGCATCTAAGACACTACCCATGGGGTTCGAGCACGGGCTTGTGACTCCCATGGATAATCTTCATAACAGGAACCCTGAAAACATGAACACTCCATTTTTATGACTATATGCACTATATTGGATGCATGATGAAAATTATACCAAAATACAATGTAACTGTGTAAATACCCTATATAAAGACACCTCTTGAAATCTTGGCATTAAGGACATAAGTACAACTTTCTTTTGAAGTTATGAACCATTACATTATTGTTTGATTTCTTCAGTTGATGAACATACACTGTCTTTCTCATAATGTTGTTTTTATTTTTATTTTTATGAATGTTTACTCCAAGAAAGCCTACCAGCATATTGTTGTTTCAATCTTTTCTTATTGACTTTCACTTGCAGTTTATATGTACATTGTTCATTATGTTATGTATCTCCATTTCTTTACAAATCTTACGTAACAACATTGCCTTCATTTCTAACTTGTATGATGTTAGTGAACATCCTATCCTTCTTTTCTGCATAATCTAGTTCATTAAGAATACTTCCTTGCTCATGTGTCTCCTGTAGTAACATGGATCCTTTTCTACATCTGCATTTTCTCTTTCTATCTGCACTTAGTCATATGAACACCTTTTGCACACATATCACTAATCAATCTGTTAGGTCAGCAGATAAAATGAACCAATTAATCTTTGTGGGTGAGTGTCATCTAGGATGGCATTCATTCATGAATGTTGGTTGGTTTATTTGTGTTTGTTGAATTAATAGGTTGATCAAACTCTAAAAACGGTTTCTCAGAGAGGAATACTAAATGCCTTTCATTCAGATATCTGGTTATAAATACAAGAATAACATCCATCAAAGTGATCATAAATAGAAAAATGTTTCATGTTTAGAACAAGTCCCTTTAACACTATGTTTCAGATATTGTGGATACATGTTTTCTATTGGGTTACACTATAAAATTTATTGTCAAGTTACTCTTGTAAAGTTGTCTATCAGGTTGCACTAAAACCCATCTTTCGGTGATCATGGAGCGACAGTTCAAAATCTGTTTCCTTGCATACTAATGAAAAAATATGTCATCAATCTCCCCCTTTGACATTAGTATCAAAAACTAATATGTGCAAAACTAAAATATTTATTATATACACCATGTATTTTACCTTATCAATATGACTCCCCCTATGTGTATGCTGGTATAGTATATGTACATATATATATACACTTTCCTTTATACTATTTCCCCCTTTTCATTATTTCCCCCTGATACCTTATCAATTCCCTTTATCTCTTTTTCACATATTATTTCCCCCTTTTTTTATAATAAGGAGAAAGGTGTAATATCATACTTACAACTTATCAAAGATATGGGAATGGGAGTTCTGCACGTCTTCCATAATTTTCTCCCACTTTTACTTAAGGTGTTCAAGGGTCGTGATCTCCAATGTGATCCTTGAATGCATATCATATATGATTTCTATCACAGACATTTCTAGGCTGGAAATCAATGTGCTTGCCGATGTAATATGTTATTGCATTAATGTAAGATTTGGTAGGAGTAGAGCTTGAAGCTTGATTACCTCATCTTTGAATTTTGTTTCTGCCTCTAAAATTTATAGTCTCAACCTTTTAGCTTCAATGATCTTTTCATAATGCAACTTGATTGTATTGTTAGTGGTTGTTAGACTCTATGCACTAGCATTTAGATCTTCATCTATTTATGCAATCTTCTCACTATTCTCCTTAGTGAATTTCTCTAATGTGCATAACTTTTGAACTAAGGCTATAGCTTCTAAAATGATTGGTTCAAATTCATTGACTAGTTCAGACAACTTTACCTTGTTCTCGGCCACTTATTGGCTGATTTTCTCTATGAATTTGTATTGATACTTTTTCTCTTGTCGTTCTTCTATTGCTTTCTCTCCATCCACATTCTTTGATGTGATGGCTTCGGTAAGAATGACTGATTGATCAATGATAGAAGAATTTTGATCAATGTTTGTATCAGGTATAATTTGTAGAAGTATTTCCTTGGTTGTCTCAAGTATCTGTGTGTCCTTTGTCTCCTTCTTAAGCTTATCTTGGATAGCTTTTATTTTACCAAGTTATGCATACTTTGTAAGTGCCTCTGGATCCAATGTCCTTAGATCACAGGTTGGTATTTCAATAATCTCATCCAATGTAAATGGATTCTTATTCTTCTTTGAAATTGTAGTGGAGGCACCTATATGCAGTACCATAGCAAGTTCCTTTTCTTGGTCTGATTTGCTAGATGAAGGCTTTGGAGGTGTAGTACCTTTTAGCTTCTACTCTATGTCTACTCATCGGTTTTGTGTGGACATCTCCACATCAACCTTTTCTTTATCTACAGCATCTCCTTTGGTATCCTTGGTAGTGGCATCACCTTGCTTCTCTTCTTGACCTATATCTTTCTTCTCTTTATCTTTTTCTTTCGGTTCTCCATCTCTTACATTTTTCTTTCCATCTATATTCTGTTCAGCAGTTGTGTTTCTTGGTTCCTCTTCACCTATATCTTCAGGTATGCTTGCATCATGCTTGGGTGACTTCTCCTTTTTTGAGATGATATTTATAGCCTATGTCAATTATGGTATTTGGCCCGGTATATTCACATGTGCAACATCTGTTGTTGTATCTTGTTCATTGGGCTGCTCGGAGGTAACAGTAACATCTTCATCTATCTTTGCCTCATCGACAAGATCATCTATGGTGATATCTATTATTGTTACATCTTGGTTTGTGACATCTATTGTGTCCTTTAATGACTAAAAAATCTAAGGAATGTCATCCATTACTTTACTAGCCTCTGTGTTCAATTCAACTTGATTTTCATCCTTAGTGTCATTGACAAGAATGTACTCTGGACTCAGTATTGCTTGATTTTCTTCATTGTGAGGCATTTTGGTGTGTTCTAATACTCTCTTGGGGCTTGTGTCCTTTTCAGGTACATCGAGTATTTTTCTCCAAGAAATCTCACTTTCTTTGTCAATCTGAATTAGGTTTCCCTATAGCACTTTATAGGCTCTCAATTTTGATGAAAACTTCTTTGAGTGTAACTTCATTATTTCTTGTGTAACTTCATCATTTCTTCAATTTCTTCCATTTTAAACTTGGGTGGCATAACATAAACTAGGGCTCTTTCCCTTATATGTTTATCAAAATTCAATGCAAATGTCCACCTTGTCGATAAGTTGTCTAGAAGTTCTTGTGGCATATTATTTTCAAACTGTATAGGAACGTATTTGAATTTACACATTATTGTGATGATGGCTTCTTCTATCTTGTTCTGATCCTTGGGATTCAGAGTTAGTCATTTTCTAACCTTAGGCTCACTTATTGAACCCGACTCGATGATTGATGCACAAATCTCATCAATTGTAGTAGAAATTTTATTCTTTGCAGGTTGTTCATCTTGTTTAGTGTCCTCTATATATTCCTTTGTTTGGATTAGTATTTTCCTTCTTTTTGGTTCTGAAGTTTTTCCGGTTTGAGGCTTCCTTTTGTAATTCCTCACTTGTCCTTTCTTGACTGGTGGTGAGTCTGCTTTTGCAGTTTGACTCCTTGTCCATGATGCAGCAATAGTTCTGGGATTCTTTGGGGTTGGTGCATCAGACTTTTTTGATTGGGAGTCACTCACTTTTTGACCTTCACCGATGGGTGACACTCCCTCATTTTCTTCTTGCTGTTCTATTTATTCTTCATTGACCGATAACTACTTCTCAAGTGTTTTGACCATTTTGGTCTTCTTTTGGTCGATCTTATTTACAACTAGGCTGGTATTTATTCTTTCCTTAGCCTCTTCATAGGTTCCAAACCTTGGTAGTGAATTTTCCAATGGTTCATTAAAAAATTCTTCACTAGCATTGGGGGCTTGATCTATGTTTATCTCATAGTCAAGTGGGGCTAACCATGCTATCCTCGGTACTACTGATTTGATCAATGTGGTATCGGTGTCCACCATAAAATAAATTTTAGCTTTATAGGTTTCTACCAGTTATTCTGGTATCCTCATCATTTTTTGCATTCTGTTCTTAAATCCAGTGAAATATTCATCCATAACTAATGTAAAGTTGTCACCTAGTGACTTAATGAATTCACTGATTTGTATTGTCACTAGTCAGGTAGTATCCTAGTTGACATTACCAATAGATGGGAAAATGTCTTGAAAGTAGAAAAAACATGCACATAGAAGTGATCCAAACTTGCATGAATTGGAATTTATAGATCTGATTGTCCTCATGTTCTTATCTAAGTTCTTAAGTAGAAACTTGGATAATCCAACCACAGTCCCTTCTTTACAATATTGTGTGCAGTGTCTATTACTCCAGATGCAATATTGTTCATCTTGTTGGCTTGGAATATCTTGTATCCCAGCACACATGCACCAAATTTTAGCTCATGATCTTTGATGGAGTTTACCTTTAATCCTCTGTCATCCCATTCTGCACCTGTCATCTTCTCAATTTTGGGGTGAGAGTGGTGTTTAAGTGCCTTGGCCTTGTGGATTAAAAGATAACCGGTCACTGCATATATCACATCCCTAGTGATTTGTTTTGGCTCATCCAGCCACATCTTTTGGTCATGCACTTTGCTCAGCAATATCCCAATCCATTTAGTCTTAAACTCCTTTGGGAACAATAGGGAATTTGTCATCCCTTTGACCTCTATGTGTTTATGCTCATCTTTGATGGTTTAACCTATGCAAATCTTCTTGTAAGCTTTCTTAACCTCAAGATCTCCTATCTTGGAAATATTGCAATGTATGTATGCCCTGACATCGTCGACAAAAAAAACCCTAGGTGGTATGCTTGAGAATGCACCAACATCATCAGGTTGCGAAGCAACCTCTTGACAGAACTTGTAATCTGGCTCCTCATAGGTGGAGTTCTTGGTCAGGTTAACCTTATTTTCCTTGGTTTTCTTGATCTTGGTTACACGAGACGTGGTTGCCATGGTTTCTGACAATTTAGGGCTTTTCATAAAATAAACTATAAGCTCGGTGATTCTAGTTACTCACTTGACCTACTATAGATGTTGAAGAATCTGGTTGAATGTCGTAAATCTTCTTCTTAATCACTTCTACAATCTGGTCTCTGTGTGCTCTACTTCTCTCTACTTCTTTGCTCTTAATCGCATGGTGAATAATGAGCTCTTCCATCACCCTTTTTATAGAGGGTTCCCTAAGTGGCACATTAAATGCTTTACCCACTTGTTGGGTGTCGAAGACAGAGTCACTCGGGTGACATGCCAACTTCATTCTTGGTGAGAACACGATGCTTGGGGTAAGTGTCAACTCATTTAACTTTTCACACGTTCACCAACGGATCTCGGTTTAGGGTGAAGAAAACATTTCCTTTTTTTTACATGATTACAGACAATGCTCAGTTTATACTGGAAACTTAGCTTTTGTATGTTAACCGATGATTCTCGGTAAGCATTGACAACTTAGCTTTGTAAGTACACTGATGATTTTTGGTATGTATTGACTAACGAATTTAGATTCAAAATTTCATAACAAGTAATACAATAGTGCATCTTTAATCAAGCTAGTTTGGCATTTCATCAATGTATAATGGAACTGATGTAAAATATGACTTGGTATCATGTAGTTCCATACTTTTTCTTCTCAGGTAGGAGTGGTGATGTAACTAGATCCATTGGATAAGGTGTTACCTATTGTATTTCTTGGTCCAGCATCATCAATGTTTGTAGCTTTCCTCCACATTTTGTTTCTCATCTTCCTAATGTCGATGGTGTTTCCATTGGGAAAAGTGCTTGTCTCTATCATTCAGTCTCTGTAGTCCTTGCTTAGATTATAACCACTATGACAGTGTAAGCATGATATTTTGGGGTTAGTCTAGCTTCTAGACCTTCTTGTGCATTTTCTCATGTAGTTTGTAACTATGTGTCCATATCTACCACATGCTATGCAATTTGTCCATGTGTTGTTATCCCAAACATATGAGTTACCCGCTCTTTTCAGTTGATAATCATTTTCTTGATCTTTTGGCTTCCATGCTTGTTTTTTCTTCTTCCTGCATTCAAGAGATGTGTGCTCATGCATTTTGCAAGAAAGAATATTTTTCCATGTAGGTTTCCTTCTTTGGTTGTTTCACCTTAGATTTACATTGATATTCTTTATGTCCTTTCTTGTTATAGTTATAACATTTTCCTATGAATGTAGATGTGGATTTAGGAATACCTTTCACTTTTCTGCTACAAACATTTGATGTGTGGCCTAGTTTTCCATAGTGACTGCATGACTTCTTTCTTGGTCTAGGATTTGTGTAGACATCTTTGTGATCAACTTGGTATGGTGATTCTCCATGCTCAGTATACCCTTAGTTTGGTATTGTTGTTGACTCTTCTTTGTCCATCTAGAATCATCCATCCTTTTTGTACTTTCTTCAACTCTCTTAATCACATCATTGTGCTATTGCTGAATTCTTACTTCATGCTTTAGTTTTTCATTTTCTTCTCTTATCTCACCAATAGCTTCTTTTTTTATTGAGTTCTATGTTCACTTGGTTTTCCTCCTGACTCAAGAATAATCTGATTCATGATCTCATGATGATGTTCAATAAGTCTTTGTATTTTAGACTCTCTCTCTTGTATCTTTTCAGTGATTTTCCTCCTGTTATCAATAGCTAGTGTTCTTTCTTGCTTAGCTTGTCTAGCATTATTCATAACATCAATCATCCTTACCATCTGTGTCTCATGACCGATTTGTAGTATCTTTACTTGCTTTGTTAGATGTTGATTGATTTCATTTAGATTTGTAATTCTTCCTTCATATGTGTCAAATGTATTGCATGATGCAGATCCTGATGACTCAAAAAACTTAGGTATCTCTTCTTCAAGATAGTCTATTTTGTTACAGAGAGATGCCATAACCTTTCTTTCATCTAGTAGTTCTGTCATCTTGATTCTTTCTACTTTGTATTTCTCATAGAAGATCTATATCTCTAACTTCTAAATATCAATACTCTTGTCTAGCTTATACCTCTCCATTGTATGATCTTTTCTCTCAAGTATTTAAAGTTTTGCAAATAAGAGATCTAGCTCTCATACCAATTGTTGGAAATAATGGAATGGTGTGTACTAAGAGGGGAGGGGTGAATCAATACCCTTAAAATTTTTTGTTAATTAACCTTTATCCTTTATGTAATCAATTGCTTGTATTATCGACCATATCTGTTATTCTATCTTTATGCATGTAATATTATTTCATAAACATAATTTTCATGTAAACATTCATAGAAACATTCATGAAATGTATTGACACATGACATAAGATTTGGTAACGTAGAAAACCCCTGATAGAAGGTAAAAACTGTGGTGGGGATGAAACCCACAAAACTTCACTATCTGTAGAATGGAAGGGTCCAATTAAGGCTTACAAGTTTGATCACTTCTGATGATCTTACCTGTTAGGAGTAACATGTTTAGACTGGTTAAGGTATACTCTATTAAGAGCTTTAGCAATACTATTTAGTGTACACTCAGTTAAGAGGTTTACAAAAGGATTGTTAAATCCACCTCCTTAAAGGATTTCTTCTATTTGCTACACTTGTTAGAATGTAGTAAAACATACTTATTGACTTGAGTATATGCAATCTAGAATTGTTGATTATAGATCCATTAAAGTTCACATGTATAATGTATCACCTATAGTGATTGATCAATACCTCTATTCTTCTTGGTAGCCTTGAATCTGGTTCTTGATAACCATTTTCATCTTTTTTTGTCCTTCTGCATAAAACTCTTAGTCTGATCCATAAATGTGCTCCTCGGCTACAATCATCATCACATCATCTTGTTCTGATTGATTACACATTTATTTATACATTGAATTTGACCTAAATGAGTTTCACTCTTTACAAAGATAACTCTATGATCAAAGGTTTACAACTTGACCTTGATCTCCTTGTTTGCATATTTTCAATTAGTTAGACTGATTAAAATAATTACAATTACATTTCTTGTCCCTCAAGAAATGGATTTAAAGATATTCTTTAAAGATAAATATAAAACTT
>MU226459.1:240212-267861 GCA_018584345.1 Thuja plicata
CCCTACATGGGATAAACATGGATGAATGACCTATTAACATTATTTTGGTATGGAATTGTCATGATATTTTTAGAAATACTACTTATTATTATATGTTCTCTTATATAATTATTAATATAACTCGGCTTTATTGATAAAAAATATAATATTTAAAGTATTATGTATAATTATAGTCAAAGATGCTGGTAGCAGTTGTAGAATTTATCTTTACGCCTAACAACAACATTTGGTGCCTATCCCACAACTACCACAATCCATGAGATCATGTTCCTATGACACATAATCATGGTGTTGTTGATGACATTATTTTTCCAATAGTATGCAAAGAACAATTTCGGTAAACATACATCGAAAGACAGGAGAAAGAGAAAACCAAAAAATGCAGATATCAGAGATCACCAAAAGCTGTTAAGTACAAAGAAAACTGATGATACAATTTTGTGTGTAAAATGAAAATGCAAAGTGGAAAGGATAAAGAGGAACCCAAAAGTGGAAACCAACAAGAAGGTCATAGTGCAAACTGAGAGAACAGTCAAAGAGGAGCCCGAGAGATATTTCAAGCAGGAACACTAAGAAATAGTCTAACTAACTTCAAAGCATAATCGACCGACATAAATGGAAAGTCAGTTGCAGCCCACAAAAAGTGGATTTGACTTCCATGTAAGATAAAATAGTCATGTTCTATTTATAGAGTCTTGATTTGTTTTTAAAACCATTTCTTTAGGGACAAGAAACATTAATGTAAGTGTTTTAATCAGTCTAACTGATTTAAAACACATAGACTAGGAGATCAAAGTCAAGTTGTAAACCTATGATCTTAGAGTTAATATTGTTTTACGTGAAACTTGATTAGGTCAATTTATCTTATAAATAGATGTTGTAATAATTCATTATTAAGGATGTGATAATTTGATAATGGATGAGAGAATGAATGAAGCATATGAGCACATATATGGATCAGACTAAAAGTTTCAAGAACCAGAACAACAAAAGGTGAATTTGGTTATCAAGAACCAAGAACAAAGACTACCGAGCATCAAAAGTATTATTCAATCACATTAGGTGATATACTTATACATGTAATCTTAAATGGATCTATAATCAACAATAGGAGATTGCATACACCAGGTCAAATTATAATTTTCTTACATTCTAACAAGTGAAGCAAAGTGTAAAAATCCTTTCAAGAAAGGTGGATTTAACCATCCAACTATAAATCTCTTAATCGAGTGCACACTAAATAGTGTTGCTAAAGCTCTTAACCGAGTAGACTTTAACAGGTCTCCATAGATTGTATTAACAGGGTAGATCATCAGAAGTGATCAAATTGTAAGCCTTAACTGGCCCCTTCCAATCTTCAGATAGTGAAGAATTTATGGGTGCCATCCCCACCGCATTTTTATCTTCCTAACAGGATTTTTTTTGTGATATCATATCTTGTGTTATGTGTCAATTACTTTCATCAATGTTTCTATGAATGTTCACATGTTTGATTAAGTTTATGAATTGATAAATCTTACATCAAGATAGTATAGAATAGATGGTTGGATAAACAATTGATTACCAAAAGGATAAAGGTTAAAAGATACCAAAGTTTTAGAGGTACTAATTCACCCCTCAGCTCTCAGTACACACTTCCCATTAATTCCAACAATTGGTATCACAGCTAAGTATATTATCTGAAAAAGCTTAAAGGCTTAAGAGAAAGATCATATAATGGAGAAGTACAGACTTGAAAAGAATATAGAGAATAAGAAGCTACAAATTCAAATCTCATATGAGTAGTATAAAGAAGCTAGAATCAAGATGAGATAGTTGTTAGATTAAAGAAAGATTATGGCATCTCGTTGTAATGAAATAGATTACCATGAGGAAGAGATACCAGATTTCTTTGAGTCTTCAGGATCAAATACAAGAAAAGTATCAAACACAGGAGAAGAAAGAATCACAAGCCTAAATGAGATCAATCAACATCTGGTTGGACAAGTGAAATCTCTGCAAATCAGTCAAGAGACACAAATGGTAAGAATGATCGATATCATGACCAGTGCTAGACAAGCTGAGCAAGAAAGAACACTAGCTATTGATGATAGAAGGAAGATTACTGAAAAGCTACAAGAGAAAGAGTTTGAAATACAAAGACTTACATAGCATCATAAGGAGATTACAAATTAGATTATTCTTATGAGTCAAGAGGCAAACATAATGAATGTTGAGCTCATTGAAAGAATAAAAGCTATCGGTGATCTAAGGGAAGAAAATGAAAATCTGAAACAAGAACTCAGAATTCAGCAGCAACATAATGAAATTATAAAGAAAGCTAAAGAAAGAAAAAAAAGAATGGATGATTTTGTTGATGGAGAATGAAGAATCAACAACAACACCGGTCTAGGCTATACCAAGAATGGAGAATCACCCAATCAAGTTGATCCAAAGAATATCTTTGCAAATCCAAGACCAAGAAAGCTGACATGCAATCACCGTGGAAAGAAAGGGCACACATCACATGTATGCAAAGGCAAAATGAAATGTATACCTAAATCCACATCTTCATTCATAGCATTTTTTTATAAATGTAACAAGAAAGGACACAAAGCATATGAATGTAAGTCTGAGATGAAACAACCAAAGAAGGAAACCTACATGGACAAATACTATCCTACTTGCAAAATGAATGGGAACACAAATCTTGAATGCTAGAAAAAGAAAAAGAAAGCATGGAAGCCTAAAGGTTAATAAATTTCCTATCAACCAAAAAGAGTTGGTAACAAGTATATATGGGATTACAACACATGAAAAAATTGTACAAAATGTGGAAGATTTATTCACATTGTTGCAAACTGTATGAGACAGCGGATAAAAAGTATAGAGGCTGGACTAACCCTAGAATGACATGCTTACACTATCATAAATTTGGTCATCTCAACAAAGACTGAATGAAAGAGACCAGAACATATCCCAATGGAAATAACATTGAAGAAATCTGGAGAATGAGAGACAAAATTTGGAGAAAAGCTTCAAACAATGATGAAGCTGGACCGAGCAATGCAAATGGTGACAACCCATCCAATGGATCTGGTGACATCACCACCCCCACCTAAGAAGAACAAGTAAGTATGGAACTACATTACACTATGTTTTATCTTACATCAGTTCCATAATATGTTGATGAAATTCCAAATTAGCATAAGTAAAGATGCATTATGATATTACTTCTTAAAATGTGTGATAACTATTTGATCGGGCAATACATATCAAAATCCATCAGTATACGCTCAAAGATAAAACTGCCTACACTTATCGAGAATTTTCAGTTAACATGTAAAAGAAAAGTTGAGAGTGGAAACTAAGACTCGTTGGTAATCAAGCAAGGTGAATGAGTTATGTTCGCAAAACACCGAAACCCGTCAGTAAAAGTAAAGAGTTAGATGACTGCCCCAAAGCATCGCGTTGTCACTGAAGATAGAAGTTAATTTTCAAACTGAAAACTCCATCTTCACACATTGAGGAGTGGTTGAAAATTAATGACTCACTTTTAGGTCACACATCTATAAAAGGGTGATAGAAGGGTTTCAATATTCACTAGCAAGCAGAGCAGAGCGACGAGAGAAAAATTTGAGAGCAAAGCGATACCATCATAGAGAAACTTAAACTCAACCCAGAGCACTCCAACATATCAGTGACCACTATAGGTGTAAACATTAAGTTCCTACGATAACTCAGAACTCTATTTTACACATTCTTCAGAAAGCCCTACATATATGAAACAATGGCCACGACATCAAGAACCACCAAACTGAAGAACATTAAGGAGGATAAGGTTAAAAATATCAAGAATTCTAACTATGAGGAACCTCACTACAAGATTTTCCCTAAGGTTTCATCACAACCCGACAATGCTGGAGCATTCTTGTGAATACTAGCTAGGGTTTTACTCATCAAAGATGTGTGAGCATACATCCACTGCAAGATTGCATAAATTGGTGACTTAGAGGTGGAAAAAGATTTCAAGAAGCTATGTAATGAGGATGGATCCATAAAATATGAACAAAAAAACATAGAGGTGAAAGGGGTCACTAATTCCCTATTGTTCCCAAAGGTATTCAAAACTGAGTGGATTCAATTAGTACTGAGCTAAATTCACAATCATAACTTATGGCTAGATGAGTCTAAAATGATAACCCAACATGTTATTCATGTAGTCACTAGTTACCTTGTAACCGATAAGGTTAAGGCATTAAAACACCCACCCAAGGCTGAGATTGAAAAGAACACATGAGAAAAGTGTGATGGCAGAGGACTAAAGGTATCCACTATTACCGATATTGAACTAAAATTTGGAGCATGTGTCCTAGGCTACAAATTGTTTCAAGCTAGTAGGATGAACAAAATTGCATCTGGAGTAGTGGATTCAACTTATAAGATTGTAAAGAAAGGTACTCAGTTGGATCTGTTGGAACTTCTACTTAACCAACTAGAAGAAAACATTAGAACAATCAGAAATGAAAAGACAAATACATGTAAGTTTGGCTCACTTATAATGTGCATTTTCTTTTACTTCCAAGAATCATTTCCATCAGTAGGAGATGTAAAATGGGATACCACAAGACCATTCACCATGCAGATCAGTGAATACATAACATCACTGGGAGACAACTTTGAAACCGTCATGGATGAGTAATTTACATGATTCAAGGATCGAATGCAGAAAAGAGTAAGGATCCATGAGAAACTTATTGAGAAATTCAAGAATGATATATGTTTTATGGTTGACACTGACCACACATACATAAATCTTGATATACCAAGGACAACATGGTTAAAACCTTTGGAATATGATGTAAATATTGATCAAGCATCCAATGCAATTGATGCATTGATAAATGAACCATTAGAGAAGGCACAACCAAAGTTTGGAACTTATGAAGAGGCCAAATCAAGAATCAAAATTGGATTGGTTGTAAAGAAAATTTACAAGAAGATAGATAAAATGGTTAAGAATTTAAAGAAAAGACTGTCGGTTACTAAGGAGGAAACTAAAGAAAAGGAAGAAACTGAATGACAGTCATCCGTCGATGAGGCTGAGCAGGTAACTGACTCTGAGTCTACAGAGTCAGATACTCCACTACCAACATGAACTAAGAAGCCAAGAACCACATTTGATTCTAGGAAAAAAATCCAAACAGCTAAGGACTCAAGTCCTTCACCCTTGAAGAAAGGATAGGTAAGAAACTACAAGAGAAAACTGGCTACACAAAAAAGAGGGCCAACAAAGAGAAGAAGGCTCATTAGAACCAGGGAAGATATTGAGGACATAGAAAAAGATGAAGGTGTTCAAGAAGAAAAGAGAAAGATACCTGAAATAGTGGATGAGGTATGTGCACACATGATCAAATCAAGTAATGCAAATAAAAGGAAGGTCAAGAAATGGTTAACATTGGATCTCATGGATCAAAATAAGATTGAGGAGGAAATCATTGAAATTATGTACATATACCATTACCTCCCAATAAAACTGGCAGACATAATGCCCAAAGAACTTGAAGATAGACTATCAGAAAGATGGACTTTTGCCTTGCACTTTGAGAAAGAAATCAGGGAAAGAGCCCTAGTATCAGTCATGCCTCCTGAATCCAAAATGGAGGAAATCAAAGAAATGATGAAGGTTCATTCCAAAAGGTTCTCACCAAAGATGAGAGCCTACCAAGTGCTAAAAGTATGTCTACTAGAGTTAGACCAAAAAAGTGAAGCCGAATGGAGGAAAATAATTGTTATTCCTAAAAAGGACACAAGTCCCGAGCCACAAAGAGCTCCAAATGAGAATTAGGAAATAAAGAATGATCAAGCTACTAAGGAAACATAACCAATCATCATCACAGATGTTGAATTGGGCAAGGAGGAGCTGGTCATAAAAGGAAAAAAGGATATGGACATTGCAGATGAGATATGGCCGCACACCACTCTAGATAACATTGTGGATAATATAGTCATTGTCATAACCGATGATCCAGTAAAAGACATACAAAAAGATGAAGATGTCACTATTATCAAGGCCAAGACTGATAAAAAGAATAAAAAATTTGACACTTTACAGGTGAATATATCAAGAAACATGCCATTATTGATGCAAGCCATCAATATACTTCAAGAAAAAGAAAAATCACCTAACAAAGCTTCAAGAATTCCCGAGGATGTAGGGGATGAAGGAAAGAAAGACAACACCAATGAATAGAATTTCATCGGAGACACTCATATTGTAATTGAAACTGACAAGGTTACAGAAGGAGATATACAACAAATAGATGGAGACACTACTAAGAAAGATGGACAGAAAAAGGAAGATGAAGTACATAAGGATACCGATGAAGGAGAAAAAACAAAATACGACATTGCTGAGGTAACTGAAAAAGTTGCTACAAATAATGTAAAGGTTGATGTGGAGACGTATAATCAAAACTGACAAGATGACACCAAAGAACAATAGCAAAAAGAGGCAACACCAAAAGTTACTTCATCCAGCACAACAGACAAAGCTGAGGAGATGGCTATGGTTCTACACTCAAGTGAAACTCAGAAGAAAAAGAAGAAATCCAAAAAGAGTAAGTTGGAAGTTACTCTAGATGAAATCATTGAGATACCCAAATGTGACCCAACTAAACTTGACTATGAAGAACTAAAATAATACGATGAAATATGCCACAAGAAGGCACTACATGAGAAGCTAAGAAAGCAACACCGAGACTCCATGGTACTAGAAAAAACTAGGGACATCTTACACCAGATTGTTCCTGATGTTGATGTTGATTAGAATAAATCAATCCGTGATCAACTAACCACTCTCACTAAAGCCATTGCAACATAGAACATTGATGTAGAGAAGGAAATTGAAGAGAAATTAGAGAAGAAATATTAGCACAAACTTGTTGAAAAGATTAGCCAAGAAGTGGTAGTAAACAAGGAAAATCTTTCAAAATTCATAAGTGAATTAGATCCAAAAATTGCTGAAGCTATTTCCTTGATCCAAAATTTAAGCACACTTGACAAATTCACTTAGGAGAACAGTGATAAACTAGAAAAGTTAGATTATGATCTAGCTACTAGAGCTAAAGGCTTAACCACCAAGGAAAATGCACTAAAATTACATTATGAAAATATTGTTGAGACAAAAAGGTTAAGACAGGAACTATGGGAAGTAGAAACACAATTCAGGGAAGAGGTCACCGAGCTCCAAACTCAACTTCTACCAAATCTAACACTGCTTAAACAACATATCAGTTCAACAAGGACACTAATAGAAACCCCCAAGATGTTTGTAGCAGACAATGTCTACGATATGCACTCAAGGATCACACTTGAGCACATGGCTCTAGAGAAACTGAAGGACCAATGGGAGAAGATGATGGAATACATGAAGCCTTCACACTCTCAAATTTTTGATAAGCTATAAGGTATACACCTTTTCCCTTAATATTAAAAAAGGGGAAAACTAATGATTTGTATAGATAGGAAACTATACAGTACTACAGAAAAAGAACAAAAAATGGGAGTATAATGATATACTAGAATATGCATAGGGGAAGTCATGAAATGAATAAGTAATATATATGTTGTACATACTAAACATTTTTGTTAGTATTTTGCACATATCAGTTTTTGATACTTATGTCCAAGGGGGAGATTGATGAAATTTTTTTTCCATTAGTATGCAAAGAACACTTTTGGTAAAAATACACTGAAAGATAGGACAAAGAGAAAACCGAAAATGCAGATATCAGAGATCACCGAAAGCTGCTAAGTAGAAAGAAAACCGATGACACAATTTTATGTGTAAACCAAAAATGAAAAGTGGAAAGGATAAAGAGGAACCCAAAAGTGGAACCTGACAAGCACGTCATAGTGCAAACCAAGAGAGAAATCAAAGAGGAACCCAAGAGACAGTTCAAGCAGGAACACTGAGAAATAGTGTAACTTACTTCAGAGCATAACTGAATGACAGAAACTAAAATTCAATTGCAACCCACAAAAAGTGGACCTGACTTCCACGTCAGATAAAACAATCATGGTCTATTTATAGAGTCTTGATTTGTTTTAAAAAAAATTTCTTTAGGGACAGGAAACATTAATGTAAGTGTTTTAACCAGTCTAACTGATTTAAAACACATAGACTAGGAGATCAAGGTCAAGTTGTAAACCTATGATCTTAGAGTTAATATTATTTTACGTGAAACTTGATTAGGTCAATCTATCTTATTAATAGATATTGTAATCATTCATTATTAAGGATATGAGAATGGATGAGAGGATGAATGAAGCATACAAACACATATGTGGATCAAACAGAAAGTTTCAAGAACTAGAACAGAAAAAGGTGAATATGGTTATCAAGAACCAAGAACAGAGACTACTAAGCATCAGAGGTATTATTCAATCACATTATGTGATATACTTATGCATGTAATATTAATTGGATCTATAATTAGCAATAGGAGATTGCATACAGCAGGTCAAATTTTAATTTTCTTACATTCTAACAAGTGAAGCAAAGTGTAAAAATCCTTTCAAGGAAGGTGGATTTAACCATCCAACTATAAATCTCTTAACCGAGTGCACACTAAACAGTGTTGCTAAAGATCTTAACCGAGTGGACTTTAACAAGTCTCCACAGATACTCTTAATAGGGTAGATCTTCAGAAGTGATCAAATTGTAAGCCTTCACTGGCCCTTCCAATCTGCAGATAGTGAAGAATTTGTGGGTCCCACCACATTTTTTACTTCCTAACAGGAGTATTTTGCGATATCATATCTTGTGTTATATCTCAATTAATTTCATGAATGTTTTTATGAATGTTCACATGTTTGATCAAGTTTATGAATTGATAAATCTTACATCAAGATAGTATAGAAGAGATGGTTGGATAAACAATTGATTACCAAAAGGATAAAGGTTAAAAGATACAAAAGTTTTAGAGGTACTGATTCACCCCTCCCCTCTTAGTACACACTTCCCATTAATTCCAATAGTTGTCACAAGTTCACATTAGGTTGGGGATAAATTTTGACAAAGAGGAGGACGTGGGAAAGGACAAGGGTAGATTTTGACGAGTGCAAGAGAAACATTTTCCACGTTGTTTCAAGAGCTAAGTATACACCTCCATATTGTTCCTCTCCTAAAATTGTATTAATTTTTTAATTGTCCTATCTAGGTTTGTGTAAGTTCTATTAAATCATAATTTATTGTCTCATAATGTTGAATTAATAAAATATATTTCATACATTATGAATATGGGATTTTTTTCTTAATGCACTTGGTTAGGAGATCTCACCCTACTTGGTTTTTTCTTGTTAATATTCTATTATATTATTATTGGACACATCTTGAATGATTCATTTTTATGTAGAAAAAGGGTGAGCAAGGACATTGTATAATTATCATTCATCTTGGTTTAAAATTAAATAATAATATATAACTTCATTGTAATATAGTTGGAGCATGAATTAAATTAATCTTATTAGAAAATAGTTGGAACTAAGATATCCCAGAATGACAAGTACTTGATAATTTTTTGATTATTTGTAATTGTATCTTTTAGGTTTGGGTATCTTACTTTAAGTCCAAATAAAATCTCCATCTGAGTAATACTATTAATAGTGATACATTGGTTAACAATATGATAAGTTGTATAATTGAGAGACTTAAGTATATTAATTAATATCGTGAACATCACGTCTTGTGTTCATTATTAAGGTGGGACTAATTTGTTGGATTTAAAGTTGCATTGACCTCTTTGTATTATGTTTAAAGAATAAGACTCGATACAAGATTCAACTTACAATTGCATAATAACCTTGATATAATTACTTTAGTATGTGGTACTAAAACAACATATTATTAAACATTATCTAAGTTGTAAAAATTGATACCCTTAACAATCCAACTTAAACTAATGGATAAGAGCTTTACCTAACTAGACGATGCTTAGAAACCTCTTAAGTACAATAAACTTGACATGGGAACTATAGAAAACATAATACAATATTTTTTATGATGATATGTTTGTTTAGGAATCATGGTTAAGGAAAGAGTAAACCTATAATGTAGGACCAATGATGTTTTATATACTTGTGATATTGAAAATATTTAAATAGCACTATATTGAGAAGATATCATGATTCATGTAATAAGGGACCATTTAGAAATTTAATCAAAGTGGCAATAGGTACAGTAAGTTCCTCTAATATCATTTATGCTCTTGGCCTAATGTAATAATAAGGCATGCCATATAATTATAGATGACATTTGAGCATTGTGATAAAGAATTCTACATGACTACAAGATATAAATTGACCTTTTGAGTATAAAAATGTTCATATTGAATCTATTATGTGAATTTTGAAAGGAAGTGTTTTCCTACGTGCTTATATAAAGGTAATTTCATGTTGAGTAATAATATTAGCCCTTATGTTTATAAAACAAGCCTTGTGATGTTCAATTTTATTTATGAGTATTAATAGCGTGATTTTGATTCAAGACATCAATAATCTTGGACGAGAAGTGTTATAAAAGGGGTTTATAAGTTGTTAAATTGGTCTTATGAATTGATGGAAATATTAAAGAAACCTTAGATTTATGGGAGCCTATGTGTAGTTCTTTTGAGAGACTTTGTAAGGACAACTACTTGTAACTTTGGCCCATTTGGAAGTAGGAATGTAGGCAGCACTTAGGTGAAGGAACACCTCATGACCCCAAGTCTATAGGGGAAGGGTATAGGAGGGTAATACCGATATAGATTGGGTTATTCCTTTCTTAACCTTTCCTCTTTATTAGGCTTTAGATGAGGCCAAAATGAGTAATAATGGTTGTGAAAGAGTCAAGAAAAATTAATAAGTTAATGAATAAAAAGAAAAAACAAATGAATTAGGTTGAATATTTTTAGTTAGTATCTACTTAATGGTACCTGTAGAGTCGAGGCCATAATGCATTGGATTTATGAAATTGTTATGTGTTAATTGAGATATTTAATCCCAAACTTATAATAATTTGTGTAGGTACTCCTTGATCATTCAATTATAAACTACTTGTTCTAAATTATGAACCTCTCTTCTAGTCATAATGTTAAGCCAAGTATAGTTGTTTACTTTTATGACAATCAATAGAGTTAGGAACCTACGAGGTCATATGTAAAGGTTTGTCTAGCACATAGACTAGTCCACTCTATCTGAGGTGATCACCAAATCATAAATCATATGACCTGCTTAAGATAATATTATCCAATTGTGATTGACTATAGTCAAGGAGCATACTATGTTGGTAGACTATTAGTCATACCACATAGCTAGCATATGGGTACTATCAGTTGCAAGTAGGTGAGGGATACCCACGTTGATGATAACGAGGGTACTAAGAAAAGGTAACAATCCCCAATCTTTGCCAAACCCAAAGGGGCCTAAAAACCCATCCACCTTCTTTACACTAACTATTATTGGTCTCCCTTCAATTTGGTGATTCAATACATTGAAATAGCCTTGATAAATACTCTAAGACTCCTAGATGTACCTAATAAGAACTCACTAAAAAGAATAAAATTCCCTTGGCTTATATCTCCTTGTATACTTAGTGGGCTAGATAAAATTTGTAGGGGTTTGAAGGGCCCACTAGACAATTACCTCTTATAGGTCCTTAGAGAGATTCTCATTCCACCTAAAAACACAAAACATATGGCTCTTGCCAAACCAAATTCACTTCTGATGTCAAACTTGTCACTTGGACTTCTAAATAGGCCTAATCCCAATTAGGTCTCCTAATCGACTAAAATGAAGGTAACTTTTACCCTTTAAATGACCCTGACAAACAAAGGAAATTTTTAGATACCCTTTTTGAAGACCAAAACAATATCCCAAAATTGGGTTCTCAACCGACCCCCCTGATCACCTAACCCACATTGTGTCAAAAGGGCTAATAGGGGTAATTAGGTCCAACCCACATGGTTACACTATAAATCTTGTCTCCACTGATCAAATTCAGTCCTCCTTTCATCTTGACATGTTCTAACATCCACCAAATAGCTTTATCTATACACTCAAACCCCTATCATATTGCCTTCAATCAATCATCAAACTCTGATTGCCCATCTTCCTACCTGTCACATGTAGATGCCAAGCCTAGGGCTTCCTTTCAAAATTATCCCCTCTATTGGACCAACCCAAAATATGCATATTATTATATTACATAAAAATAAATATCAAACCAAAAGGTTTCATGGATTTTGACCCAAGGATCATAGGCCAAAAGGCATTATTTCTGTCAGACCCTAGGACTGTGAGGGTTACAGACCCAACGATGAAGATGTGTTTATAAATTGCATTAGGGATAAGTTAAAAAATTAAAACCAATCTCATTAAAAATTAAATTCAATATTTATTCAAAATCCAATGAATATTCAGAGTTACCAAATCATTCAACTTATCAAAAACTTAGAAAACTCAACAATTTGCAGAATACTCCAATAGATTTTATTGCTCCACAATTGTCAAAAATCACCAACCATACATCCAAGGACCATTCATGCCTAAAAAGGCCTATTCCCAATAGTTGAAAACATTTCCAACAAATTTAAAACCAACTGAACATTGGTGAACATTAGATAAACACACTGAGCAACTTTTGTAAAAAATGCAAAAGTTGCTTGACAACTTTTTTTGTAACTTTGTGACACTTTTGACAAAAATTTTCCACATTGACTCCTACACAACCTGATACCCCTAACTCATCATTTTCGACTTATATCTGACTAAATGGTCCCAAAAAATTATGTTACATCACGTAAGCCTCTATTTGAGGTCAATTTCTAGGTTCTAAGCATATAGCCCTAAATGGTCGTAAGATTACATCATATGCCAACTTTTGGCTTACATTTGACTTAGATCCATACATTATGCACCCAAATCAAGTTGGGGATTTATTACATATTATATTCCTTTATTCAAAACTACCAAGCTTATGACTCACATAAATTTAGGAGGTTCTCGTACACCTGTTGATCTAGGGAATTGGATGGATTCCACCAGGAGCATGTGGGCCTAGGGGCCAATTTCATGTTGGCGATGGATGTCCTAATTTCTTAGCTACCTGATGGACTACAAGGAAGAAAAATTCTAATGAGGAATTGGTAAGTGATAATTTTACCAACCTCATGGTATTAATTTGGGCTTAGTTTGATGTGGAAATAGTATACTTCACCTTGTTAGGATGAAGACGAACACTTATTATAATATGAGATGTGTTGAATCCTCTTCCTAATTATCTATTGGTACAAGATCAAGGAAAGGAATGAGACCCATCATGTAGTGCACAATGCACCAACATTATATCTCCTTGGGATGTTCTATGTATAGGGGATGATGAGCCATTATATAGGATCCAATCACTATTTTATTGTGATGCTTGTATGAGCTAGTGACTATTGTCTTTGTGATTCATTTATGATTCAACCACTATTTTCTTGTGATGTATGTTGGAGTTACTCACTATGTATGTAACATATGGAAAATCTATTCATCTTGTATACCTGGGATTTGTATGAGATAGTCCTTGTATATGTGACAAATGCTTGAGTTAATCAGTATGTGTGTTAATTTTGATATGACCTTCATGCATATACCTATAAGTTGGTAAAGTAATGATTAATAATGATGGGTGTGGAAAATTTACCTAATGAAAATCAATATCTTTTATTGTGAGGGGACCAAGTTCATAGAATCCCTTCATTAATAGTCAATACTAAGGATAGATCAGATATCTCATCAAGAGGAGAGAGTAAACTCCCTCTGAGTACAAACTATGAAGCCTTTGAGTTCCCACGAGAGGATACATAGGAAGGGTCATCAGGAGTGAGCCCTCAAGGCTTAGGGATGACCCTAATTATGGAAGCTAAACACTATCAAGTGTAAGCTTATAGTGTTATATCAATTTTTTTCCACCATGGTGAATGAAGGAGTTTTTAAAATCACTAAAAACACTACTACTTAATTAAAATTAAGATAAATGGTTGATTAAGTTAATAATTGATGTTATGTTAAAGAAATATAGTAGTAACTAAGAGAAGTTGTTACATAAGTGTCAAAGAAATGAGGTTCAAACACTAGAGACCTTTGAATACCACTTGAGTTTAGATTAAGGATATACTCTTTCACTATTGAATGATCCTAACTAAGTTGGAATTTTGGTACAAATGTCTTTGCTTTGAAATTCTTAAATAAATTCTAAGCCTATGGTTGGCTAGCCCTAAGACATCGTAAGGATGATGTGAAAGGGAATTTTGTTATATGAATTGTAAATGAATAAGAGTGTGCAAGAAGTTGGTGCATTTAATTATTATTATTATATTATTTTGATGACCAAGTTTTTCATTTAATTTGAAACCTTGTCATGTGTGGTAGCTATCATGGTATATCTAAAGATACGAAGATTTTTTGTGATATGAGAATGAGTTTCTAATTATACAGTTGGCAGATCCCTCGAAGGGTAGTCTATAACTACCTTAATACTAGATGACTTAATTAGAGGTTTGAATGAGAAAGAGGAAAAGGTTATCAATAGTGACAAAGTGTCAAGGAGGAAAATAGCCGAGTGGAGACTGTTAGTTCCTTTTCTTGCTAACACATCAAATACTTGTATTAATCCTACTCTATCATCCCAAACACTGATAAAGCAAGAAACAGAAAGACAGAAATAGGGTTTCCAAACCCTCTACACTTCAAGTTCCACAACCTCAAGTGGGTTCACCCTTTTTGCACTTGAGATATTCAAATTAATTGACTTCATTGCATCAAATGCATAGTGGATTTACATATTTTGACTTTTGTAATATGAAAACAAAATGATAAAGATCAATTTTGTGTTGATAGACACTCACTTCAAATGAATACTAGGCTAGTGTCTTATCCTAGGGTATGAGAGTCACTCTTTTCATTCATTACCATTTTTCATGAACATAAACATAAATGTAACTACAAATATGAAAAGTGAACAAATATACCTAATACATCACCTTCACACATATGTTAAGGTCATCATCAGATTCATTACACATCTTAAGCTTCAAAATAATCCTAAGGTATTTTAATCTTTCCTTGAAAGAACCCCCAAGACAATTTTCATAATCTACCCGACAGATATATAAAATGAATAATCCTAAATCACTCAATTTAAGAAAAACTCAAGACATAACAATGATGACAAATTCTCATCATATGTTTTAGAAAATGTTAATGGATTTTCATTTGTATTCATATCAAAAAGTTATTACAACTCAACAAAAAAGCTTTTAGAACCCTAATCAATAAAAAATGGTCTCAAACCAAAATTTACAACATCATTGTATCTTCAGATGTAAAAATGACTATCCTTTTTCCCAGTAGTATTGGAATCCTTTTATAACTAAGGATGCAACAAGCTTTAGACTATCTGGGACGAATTTAAAAACTTGCAACAACTTTAAAACTAACAAAGTAACAGCTTCAAAACAAAACACAGGTGGAAAAAGGTTGGAAAATTTTGAATAGAAGTTATTGCTGCCCTACAAATATCTTTACTCCCTTAAATTTTTCTTCCCACCTATTTACCTCTTTAGTGGTGGGCCAGTCAAAAGTCTTCTCCTACTCTATATTTATCATCGCTTCAATCCATCTGGAATCTACAACTGCCTTTGCCTCAGAAATGGATCTTGTCATGTCCATCTCTACTCTAAATAGGCTATCAATCAGATCATTGTAGTAACTTGCATCTGTATATTTCTCTGTGTTGTGTCTGATATCATTGGTCTTCCATATTTCATCAAAATAGTTTTCCCAATCTGGCATTGAAGAAGGCATATGTGTCATTCAGATCATTTAAAATTTTCATCATGAGTGAGCAACAAAAGCTCTACCTCTTATCTCTTTGTGCACTCGCAACAACTTTATGATTTGATCTTGATCATCTAGTGAGTGAGTAAGGGATCTTGGCATCATTTATTTTTATTAGTCACACACTCACAGTGTTTTACTTCCTCATTCTTGAAAATTTGGGAGTGAGCGCTGAGAAAAGAACTGATTGAAAATTTACCTTGTCACCCACCCATAACAGACTTCTTAATAGATCTTATTATCCTTGCAAGTGAGAAACGACCCTTCTGAGGACATACCACTAAATTATTTGTTCAATCTCTATCCATTCTTTGGTACCCACTAAGCCTTGGCGAGTGAGGGACGATCATAAAATTACCCGTTGATGCATCGCGAATGAGTGCTGACATGATAATTTGTTTTGGTCACACACTCACAGCTGAAAAATATTTTAATTCCAAGCATCGATGAGTGAGCGATATGATTCAAAATATATCTGGTCACACACTCACAATAGTTATCCTTTTTACTTTGAACCTTCAGCAAGTGAGCGATAGCATTACTTTAATTGAATCTCCCTTAGTCTCGCACTCGCTATGAAAATTTGATTTGATATTTATCATTCGTGGGTGTGCAATATCTAAAACATCTCCTTCATTTCTCACTCATGGACTAGAAACTTTGAAAATATGATCAACGTGACTGAGTGATGACCATCAATACGTACTTAGTTATCTGGTGTCGCCTGCTCGCACAAAGAAAAACATTAGAATGAAACCATAGCAAGTGAGCGACGGCTCATGGTCAAACTAGACTCACACACTCATGCAGTAAAAGTCATTAAACCTAATTTATGAATGAGTGAATGATTAACCACAATAATTCCCTCCTCACACACTCGCGAGCTAAAAAGTTAAAAGATTAAAAACATCGCAACTGCATGAAAGACCTTTTCTAATATCTCGCTCACTCGTATAGCTTTTGAAATCAGACCAAAGATACACTGCAAATATGTGATTAACCTTTTAATATCTTTGTCACTTACTCACTGAACCAAATCAACACTTTTACAAAAATGTCGCGACTACATGACCACAGACTGACTGATGAAGTGCTCACTCGCACAACCATTAAAATCACTTAAAGGACATAGTGCAAATGGGCATAAAATGATAGCTTAATGACTTAGAAAAAATTTCAAAACCTTTTGAAATGAGAAAAGACAAATCCATGAGAAAAATTACGTGGGAAAAGATCAAATATTTGAAAAATGAAAAATTTTCAGGATATAGTGCCAACAATGGCTTCGACTGGGGAAAGTTAATTGAAAGATTAACATTAGAAACCAAAAATTTGGGACGCAGACCAAAACCTCAAAACTAAACTGTACATACACACACCACACAACTGAAACCTAAACTACTATGCATGGAAAAGTAGAATTATAAAAAATAATATTTCAGGAACTGTCCATGCACTAGCAATTCCTGTATTTCACCATCAGAATCCTCCAGAAAATATTAATCTTGCCCGTGAAAGTCCTGAATTACAAAGGGGCCTATCCAAAGTGAATCAAACTTACCATGCTTCCCCTTTTCTTATTTTCTTGCATTCCATTGGAGCACCATGTCATTTATTTGAAACTTCCTTTCAGTTGCTCTTTTGTCAAAAAGGTATTTAGATTGCTGCTAGATTTTTAAATTTCTTTTATGTGCTTCTACTCTTATTTCTTCCAATTCAACCAATTGGACCATCCTACCCTTCATAGGTTTTTGCACTTCAAATTATTCTTCTTGCATAAATTTATAAATAGTTAACAGGTTATTCAAAGGAAATCTTGCCTGAGTCTCATAGACCATTTCAAAAGGGGAGACCCCTATTTCTCTCTTTACTATTACCCTGTCAGCCCAAAGGGCTAACTTTAACTTTGAGTGCTAAGACTTCTTATTTTTCTCTAAAGTCCTCTTAATTATCTTCATTATTCTCTTATTACTAGACTCAATCTGCCCATTCGCTTGTGGATGGTAGGGTGAAGAATAAGATAGAATAATTCCATAATCCTCAAAAAAATCTTTAAATTCATCAGATCTAAAACACATGGCATTGTCCATTATGAATTTGGTTGGGACACCAAACCTAGTGATAATATTATCCATTAATAAATCCATTAAAACTTTGTTGGTTGCCTTCTTAGATGGGATTGCCTCAATCCATTTGGTGAAATAATCTGTTGCTACAAGAATCTAGCTGTGACCTCCACTAGACTTTTCTAAAAATTCCCCAATAAAATCAATGCCCCATTGGGAAAAAAGGTGCTTCAACTGTCATGGGATTCAACATCAATTCCCCTGAAAACTTCATCTTAGAAGAAAAACTTTGGCATGGCTCACATTTGTGCACAAATTTTTGGGTATCTTTGGAAAGGGATGGCCAATAAAACCCAACTCTAACAATTTTATGAGCTATAGTTTTGGCAGAGTAATGTCCTCCGTAGACACCATCATGCATTTCATTTAGAACTCTCTTAGATTGTGATTCATCTAAATAGAAAAAAAAATACCATCTCTATTCTTCCAAAACAAGTCACCCTTTACCAAAATATATTATTGGGCTTGTAGCCTTAGAGTTCATTTTTGAGTATCTAACATGTGTCCTAGGAATTTATCATTTTTCAGAAAAAACACAATATTAGCATACCATGACTGTAACTCAATTCTAGTGTGATTCATACTTACATCCTGGATATTATTAATTTGAGCCAAGTCCATGTTTGTATTGGTCATGAGTTTAACCAAACCCAAACCTTGAACTAATTTGGTGACTTGAATTTCCAAATTGAATTCCTGAATTCTGTTGATCCACCGACATATTTTTCCAGTGACTTTAGATTGAGATAATATATCTTTTACTGTTGCATGTGGAACATAAGCAATCACTTTTACACAAACTAGGTAGGGCCTGAAATCTTGACTGCTTTGACCAAAGCATAAGTTTTCTTTTCCATTATCTCGTAATTTAGTTCTGCTGCCTATAGAGATTTACTAAAAATTGCTATAGGATGCTCAAATCCCTCACTATCCTTTTGTAATAACATTTCAGGAATAGTATGAAACAAAGAAAATGAAAATAAATAGAAAGGCTTCTCATAGTAAGGGGATTTCAGAACTGGTGCTTGTTGTATTGCCATCTTTATTTCATCAAAGGCCAATTGAGCCTCCTTATCCCATTTAAATTCAACATTTTTCTTGAGCAACTTAACTACGAGATTTACTATTTCTGTAAAGTTGTCAATGAACCTTCTTACAAAATTCACCTTCCCCAAAAAATATTGTACACCTTGATGTTCTTGGGAGGAAGAACCTTGTTAATAGCCTCTACCCTTTCAGGGTCAATTCCGACTCCTTCTTTTGAGACTCTATATCCTAACAGCTTACCCTTTGTCACAAAAAATGACACTTCTTTGGATTCAATGATATTCCATATTCTAAAGCTTTAGCAAATTTTTTTCCAAGTGCTTATAATGATCCCCAGTCCTTTTGGAATATGTAGTCAAATAATCTTGGTACACAACCATAATTACATTTATAAACTCTTTGAAAGCCACATGCATGGCTCTCTGGAAAGTAGCTCATACATTCATCAAACCAAATGGAATCCTCACATAAACATATGTACCCCATGGGGTAATGAATGGTTTTTTATAACCATAAAATCCATCCATCATGGATAGGAGTTCACAACCAGTAACTCTCTGTAGTATTGCCTCCATATTAGGCAAGGAATAGTTATCTTTTAAGGAGGCTACATTTAGATTTCTGAAATCCACACACAACCTGATATCACCATTCTTCTTCCTTACTGACACTATATTAGATACCCATGAGGAGTGTCTGATTGTCTTTATTATCCCAGCTTCTCTAATTTTTGTTAATTCTTGCTACATTTTTGGGGCCAGTAATGGATTTATTGGCCTTTTCTTTTACCTAAAAGGTTTGACATCAATTTTCAATGGGACCTCATACTGGAAGAGATCTTCTCAATAAGACTTAAGTTATTCATAAGAAAAAGGAAAAAACATGCTTAAACCTTTTTAGCAGCTTGATTAAATTTTTTCTTACATGAGGGGCCAACTTTTTCCTAATATATACAATTTTGGGTTCAGATTCTGACCCCAAATTTACCTCCTCAAATTCATCCATTTTAGCTGTATACTTCTAGGACATGTAACTATCATTATCAATAAAAATTCCTTCTAGTTGAGTCAATCCCTTAGGGATCTCATTTGTTTTCAATTGCACAATTTCACTTCCAAATATTGTTTCTTTTCCATCAACCATCTCCACCAAATTATTACAGTCAATGATCTGGCTTTCATAATTGTCCACACCCTAAATAAATGTAAGGATATCATTATCATTCTCAAAAATATTCCAATTATATACATTATCAGGGATAATAGGCCTACTCTTAGTCTCAATATTAGAAATTCCTGCCAATGTCATATCATCATTTTTTATAGCAATATTATCCAAAAAGTCTGCCATGATATTTTAGATCTCTCTATCCACTCAATGGTGAATGCATAAAAAAACTCAATGGTATCCCAAAAAACATGCTTAAATTATTTCAATCTATCATTCTTGGTAGCATACTTTGACCTAATTTGAGATATGGCTAATTCTAAATCTCCAAAAACCCTTAATAACTTAATACCATGCTTAAATGCTATCTCTAGTCCCAAAAGTAATGCCTCATATTCAACTATATTGTTTGTACATTGGAAAGACAATAGAAAAGAATATTTGAAAGTTTTACCTGATGGAGACACAAATAATACACCAGCTCCCGAACCTTCCTTTGAGTAAGCTCCATCAAAATACATTTTCCACAGTCCATTTTGCTACAATTCTAACTCCTCTATTATGGGGTCAATATTTCTTAACTGAGGCTAGATCTTTTCAACTCTGAAATTCTGCATATCTACATCAACAAAACAATTTAGCATATTTGGCTCAATATTTTCAACATATACAGGAGCCCTAGGCTCTCGCAATAACTTAGCTTCTTTCCCATTCAAAAAAATAGTAGCAAAGGAAAGATCCAATTGTACATGTCCTCCAATAGCTGCAACACACTGCCTTGATAAAAGCATCCCATAATGAGGCAGTCAATCAACCACAACAACATCTATTTTAAAAGTGACCTCAGGGTATGTAGCAAGTTTCACTTCTTTTCCTTTTAGAGTTCCTATTACAGGTACTTCCCTATTGTCCATGGCATAACATTTACCAAAAGAAGTATCCACCTTTAAGCCCAATTTTTTCATGATAGTATAAGTCATCACATTAGCAACAACTCATGAGTCTATCAAATAGTTCTTCAATAACATATTATTTACAAGGAGTGTCACATAAAAATAATCAATCTGGAAAGGTTCCTGAGTGATCATACTCCCAACATAGATTTGGGGTTCACTTTGCTCTTCATTACTCTCACATTTTAAAACATTTACACCAAGGATGTCTGGTAAGGCTGAAAGTAATGAGAAAGTAGCTTCTCAGTGTTCTTGTATCTTCAAAATTTCAACTAAGGGAACAAACACTTTCATTTGAGATAAAGCTTGTTTCATATCAATGGTTGGAAAAATTAACACAGTCTCAGAAATAACTTTACCTTTATTATCCTTAAGTTGTCTGGTTTTTTGTTTATCTGCAGGAGCAATTTTACTTTCTTTAAAAAAAGCATCCTTAGGATCTTCTTTGTCCATTTTACCCATATTTTGTGTAGGTTGTTCATTAGTAGCCTCTTTGATAAATAGTGAACTAGACTTTCTCTTCCCTTCATCAACTTAACTATTTCTAAGGGGATAGGAACTTCTTGTTTGATTCACTGCAGCTATGGTAAGAGATCTCACTTCCTCATCATTGGGTATCCGAAGTTGAACATGCCCCAGTTTAGTATTTAAAATGTTAACCGTGAAATGCACATTTCCTTGTGACTCATTTTTTGATTCACCATTGTAACCTTCAATAGTAAAAGGAGGCATGGTAGCAGAAGTTTTATTATCATTTTGGCTTTCTTGTATTCCAATGTTTCCATGTGGTTTTGTAGACACTTGAGAAACTGCACAATAAAAAGGGGAATGTGGCATATTACAAGCCATATATTAGGGATTATTCTCTACATTGTGAGTATTTTTTTTTTAATGGATTAGGAACATCCCTATTCTTTGCATCACTTGTTCCTTAGGTACATGCTTACCATCTTTCCAATTAGTCTTGTAAGGAAAACCCTGCAGTATGTAGGATTTATCTTGCCTCTGATACTGTTGTCTATTATTTTGAAAACCCTTTTCATTCTTATCAACCTTTGTAGCCAGATCTTTTATCACACTTACCAATGCATCCACTTTATAGTCTTCCTTTGGATTTTTAGTGGACTATCCTTTTGGTTCTTTCCAGAGTCGGGTATCATCTCTTTTACCAAGCTTGCCAAAATCTCTTCTGTTGCTCTCTATGTTTATGAATAATTTATAAGCATCCCTCATGGTATGAGGATCCTTATCTCTCAACAAATATGCTAGTGTCTTCCCATCCAGAGCATTGCAATATGTGGTTAGACAAACATTTTCATCCAACCTCAAAACTTGGAACAAATTATATGTAGCCTTTTGAAATCTTATGTTAAACTCATCTATGCTCTCATTTTTAAAGCTATTCATGTTTTTGAATTCATTCAACATGAAGCTAGAGTTTATCTTGTCACCATACTGCTCTTTGAAACATCTAATAAACTAATCCCATGAATAGATACTATTATCAGGTAACCTTGACACCAATCTCTTGCATCCTCAATCAATGATTGCACAAACAACTTCATCACAACATCCTCATGCTCAATTTCATAATCATTCATTTTATCAACAAAGAATTTCAAATGTTCTTCACTCGTTATAGCATTATTTCCACTAAATATGGGGATATTATCTCTAACCTCATTAAGGATAGCATTTGGTTGGCCAGGAATACCATCAAAAAATAATTGCCTATATCTTTGTAAATGAATAGGCCTTCTCTAAAAATTTGGGCCAATATTTTGGCTACCAACACTAGTGCCTACATTTTGATGACCAATGTTTCCAGCTAGTCCACTTCCTCCTGAATGTGATGCAACATTTTGTGTTGTGCCAGACACATGGGTATTAGTATTAGTATTAGTATTTAGAATCTTAGAAGTAGATCCAGACACACCTCAAGCATTTTTAGTAGTATCAAATGTTGATTTTGTGCTAGTGGAAGAATTTAAGAAAGAAATCTTTCTTTTCATTTCAGCAGAGGCAACTTCTAATTCTTCCCTCTCCAATTGTTTGGCAATGTCATCTTTGGCCTTTCTAGCCCTCTCCAATTCCATATCAAGTGATAAAAGATCTTGATATATGCCTTCTTCCATCTTAGGCTCAACAAAATGTATGGCAACAACATTTTTTCCCTTGTTAGTAATTGTCTGTTTAGCATTAGTTGCTATTGTGTCTTGTATAAAGGTTTTACCCTTAGGAGGTTTCTGATCTTCATGAGTTAGGATTTGTCTTAACACAAGATCCTCACATTTAGAACTATTATTCATTAAAAAATGTTCCCTCTCTTGGCATTCTTTTCTCAAGGCATTTACATCCCCAAAAATCTCTTTATCCAAACCATGGAATCCTTCTTTTGAACCTTGGTTTGAAAATTTTAATTGGGCAACTCTTTTCTTCAGATTTTCTCTCTCAGTAATAACATTTACAATTTGCTCTTCTCTATTTTTGTCATTCTTCTGATTTATAAGCATTTTCTCTCTCAATTCCTTCTTTAAAAGGTCAATGTCCCTAAGGACTTCTTCTATACCAGAGATTGATGAATCATATATGTTTTGAAAATAATCCTCCCCTTGGTCTTTCACTAGCTTATAATGAGCATCTTTTGTATTTGGGGAGTAATTTCCTTTTTGCTATGATATTCTTTCTATTATAGGGGTACTAAATAGGTCATCAAAATAACCTCTATTTGTAGATCCCAAACTCTGAAATTTACTAGCACCCTTATGTAGGACAGTATCTAGGCGCTGACTCGGACCTACGGATCTTGGTTTCCAAGATGAACTAGTGTGAGATTCTCCCTTCTTAGAATAGTTTCCTATATGATTTTTTGTATTATTAACCTCTGATTTAGCTTCAGAGTATTGTTTCATGTATGCTTTTTTATTCTTCATCCTATCCAAAATGAAATCCCTTGACAGTTGATCTACTATATGTTTCCCTTAGAAAGACTATAACCAATTACCTAGAGTCTCCACCCAAATCTTATTGGGAATAAAATAATGAGATTTCTCTTTGAAAGTGACAATAAAGAATATGAAAAATGAAATAGATCACACACTTTGATTTTATAAATTGGATTTCAAGGATTTAACTGTCATGAAATAAGAGTTTCAAACTAACCTTTAGATGTGTTCATTCCTTGAAAGTTCCCCAGTAGAGTCACCATTTTATTTTAGTTCCTTTTCTTGCTAACACATGAAATACTTGTAGTAAGCCTGCTCTATCATACCAAACACTGATCAAGCAAGAAATAGAAAGACACAAACAGGTTTTCCAAACCCTCTACACTTTGAGTTCCACAACCTCAGCGGGTTCACCCTTTTTGCATTAGAGATATTCAAATTAATTGACTTCATTGCATCAAATGCATAATGGATTTATAGATTTTAACTTTTGTAATATGAAAACAAAATGATAAAGATCAATTTTATGCTGATCGCCACTCACTTCAAATGAATAATAGGCCAGTGCCTTATCCTAGGGTATAGGAGTCACTCTTTGTATTCATAAACATTTTTCATGAACATAAACATAAATGCAACTACAGATCTAAAAAATGAATAGATATACCTAGTACATCACCTTCACACATATGTTAGGGTCATCATTAGATTCATTACACATCTTAAGCTTCAAAATAATCCTAAGGTATTTTAATCGTTCCTTGAAAGAACCCACAAGACAATTTTCATAATCTTCCTGACAGATATATAAACTGTATAATCCTAAATCACTCAATTTAAGAAAAAATCAAGACATTAAAATGAAGACAAATACTCATCATAAGTTTCAGAAATTGTTGATGGATTTTCATTTGTATTCATATCAAAAATTTATTACAACTCAACAAAAAGCTTTCAGAACCCTAATCAATAAAAATTGGTCTCAAACCAAAATTTACAACATCATTGTATCTTCAGATATAAAAATGACTATCCTTTTTCCCAATAGTCTTGGAATCCTTTTATAACTAAGGATGCAACAAGCTATAGACTATCTGGGAAGAATTACAAAACTTGCAACAATTTTAAAACTGACAAAGTAACAACTTCAAAACAGAACACGGGTGGCAAAAGGTTGGCAAATTCTGAATAGAATTTGTTGCTACCCTACAAATATCTTTTATCCCTTCAATTTTTATTCCCACCTATTTACCTCTTTGGTGGTGGGCCAATCAAAATTATTCTCCTTCTCAAGCTTTGTCACGGCTTTAGTCCATCTGGCATCTACAACTACCTTTGCCTCAGAAATGGATCTTGTCATATCCACCTCTACTCTAAATAGGCTATCAATCAGATCATTGTAGTAACTTGCATCTGCATCTTCCTCTATGTTGTATCTGATATCATTGGTCTTCCATATTTCATCAAACTCTTTTTCCCAATCTGGCATTGAAGAAGGCATAGGTGTCATTCAGATCATTTAAAATTTTCATCATGAGTGAGCGACAAAAGCTCTACCTCTTATCTCCTCGGACACTCGCATCAAATTTATGATTTGATCTTTATCATTTTGTGAGTGAGTGAGGGATCTTGGCATCATTTATTTTTATTAGTCGCGCACTCATAGTGTTTTAATTCCTCATGCTTGAGACTTTTTGAGTGAGCACTGAGAAAATAACTGATTGAAAATTTACCTCATCGCCCACCCGTAACACACTTCTAAATAGATCTTATTATCCTTGCAAGTGAGTGATGACCCTTCTAAGGACATACCACTAACCAAGTCGCTTAATCACTTTCAATTCTTTGGTAACCGCTAAGCCTTGGCGAGTGAGCTATGATCATAAAATTCTTTACCCGTGCACTCGTGGCTTCAAAAACTTTACCCATTCATGCATTGCAGCTGAGCACTGACATGACAATTTGTTTTGGTCGCGCACTCGCAGGTGAAAAATATTTTAATGCCAAGCATCGATGAGTGAGAGATATGATTCAAAATGTATCTGGTCACACACTCATAATAGTTATCCTTTTTACTTTGAACCTTCAATGAGTGAGCGATAGCATTAATTTAATTGAATCTCCCTCAGTCACGCACTCGCTATAAAAATTTGATTTGATCTTTATCATTCACGGGTGTGTGATATCTAAAACATCTCATTCATCTCTCACTCATGAACTAGAAACTTTGAAAATATGATCAACATGACTGAGCGATGACCATCAATAAGTACTTAGTTATTTGGCGTCGCCTGCTCGCACAAAGAAAAAAAATTATAATGAAACCACAGTGAGCAAGTGACGACTCATTTTCAAATTGGACTCGCACACTCATGCAGTAAAAGTCATAAAACCTAAAACATGAACGAGTGAGTGATTAACTACAATACTTCCCTGCCCGCACACTCACGAGATAAAAAGTTAAAAACTTAAAAACATCATGACTACATGAAAGACCTTTTATAATAACTCACTCACTCTCACAACTTATGAAATCAGACCAAAGATACACCATGACTATGCAATTACCCTTTTAATAACTTTGTTGCTCACTTGTTGAACCAAATCAACACTTTTACAAAAATATCGCAACTGCACGACCACAAATTGATTGATGAGCCACTCACTCACACAACCATTAAAATCACTTAAAGAAAATAGTACAACTGCGTGAATGGGCATAAAATGATAGCTTAATGAATTAGTACAAATTTTAAAACCTTTTCAAATGAAAAAATACAAATCCCTGAGAAAAATTATGTGGGAAAAGACCAAATATTTGAAAAATGAAAATTTTTAGGATACAGTGCCAACAAGTCGAACCACTTTCAACCTGTATCTTGGGGGGTTGAGTTTTGGTGGGTTTTGGGCCCGATGCACAATATTTTTATTTTCCTACCTAGCACACTCAACCTTCACAAATTTGGACTCTGAAATAACTATAAAAGGAGGCTCCTCCCTCTCATTTTGACATCCATTACATACCTACAATTCAAGAGACATCTCCTTTCAAGTTTCCTATTGTGCATTCAAGAAAGCATCCATTGAAGGCATTCATCCACCCTCCATCAAGCATTCAAGTATTTTCTTCTATAGATCTATCTTCTTTCTTCCATTGGAGGCCAAGAAAAGGAGTTTGTAATCAAGGGAGGAGATCTACATTCATCCATTCAATTCTTCTTATTCTCTTTATTTTTCAATCTAACATCATGGAAAGCTACAACATTCATCATTCAAGGGTTTGGCTCATGATTTCCTATTGGGTTTTTGTGGATTCCAAGCTATCGCATCAACACTTATGGTCATCTTCAAAGAGACATTTCATCATTGAGGTATAACATAATTTATGTTTTAGATCTATATTTCATTTCCTCATACAATTTTAATTACATTTAAAGGTTAATTCCTAGATAGGGACTTGACCAAGGCAAGCCCCTCCTCACAAAAAAATTATCTTCTCTCTTGTGTG